>BFEA01000101.1:162529-179022 GCA_003427395.1 Chara braunii
TTTTTTTTTTTTTTTTTTTTTTTTTTTTTTTTTTTTTTTTTTTTTTTTTTTTTTTTTTTTTTTTTTTTTTTTTTTTTTTTTTTTTTTTTTTTCGAGATATAATTTGATCTTTGTGCGGCTGGGCCGCCCGAAAAAACAAGGTCGGTAGTAGAAATTAAAAATATAAATGTACATATATATAATATCAAGGTAACTCACGTTTGAGTTCATGCGATCTTTCGAACTCAACCGAACTGCCTAACCCAAACGCCAAAAAAATAAAATGACTTCAAAAAAAAAAAAAAAAAAACTACGTTATGCAAAAAGATAAACTGGACCACGTGTGCCCCAATGTTACATCAAAAATAGTTTTGAAATCTAAAAAAAAATAAAATTGTTTCTTATTTTATTTTCTATTTGTTTAGGTCCGGTCGAGGAAAAGGTCTCGGGCCGCTTTGGTAGGGAAGACTTTGTACGTTAGTTTTTCTCTCTCTCACGTGTGCACGTACGAAAACTCCTTCTGTCTCTCCCCGTCCCTCTCTTTCCCCATTGTTTCTGTCTTTCTCAAAATCTTCCCCTTCCGCTTTTTCTCCGCCCTTCTCTCTGTTTCGATTGCCTTTGTTTTTTCGTTTCCCCCTTCTCTTTCCGTGTCTCCGTCTATCTCTCTCTTTCTGACACACACACACACACACACACACACACACACACACACACACATACATACACACACACTCGCTCGTGTACGTGTGCTCTTTCACGCTTACTCAAACATACACGCACACACACACATACATGCACACATAGACACCCACGTACATTAAAGAGGTTTTAGAAAAAATAGAAATAAGAAAAAAAAATAAGTAAAAAACTGAGTGGGCGGGCGAACACTGTTTTACATCGTCGTCTTTATTTTTTTTTTTATTTTTTTTTTTAATATAAGCGAAATGGCCTGAAAATTTATATGCATATATTGTACATGCTAAAAAAAAAAAAAAAAAACTTAAAAACAAATGTAACTTTTTTGGGACTTCAAAATATTTTTAGTGGGGCACAAACTTTAGAAAGTTAGGCCTCCTCACGTTCGCACTCATGGTTAATAGGTGGTATAATTTTCAGCGATTTTTTCACCGAAACTATCATATTTTTTTATTTTTTTATGATATGTATGTGCTTTAGGGTATATATGTATTCAGTTTCAACGTATTTTGACCAGTAACGAAAAAGTGGGTAAACTCACCGAATTCGGAAAAAATTATGGCGAAGTAAAAAAAAACGACTCCGAAGATGGTTTTATGTTGATTTTTTTTTTCATTTTGTTTTGTCTTTTTTTTTTAATGTTTGTGTTATGAGTTTGCATGGTCTGCATGCAAAATTATGGACGACATTACTTATAGTAACGTGCCGAAAAACCCTGAATTTTGGGTCTTCCATTAACCATCTCTCATATTAAGGTTTACTTCTTTATGTTTCAAAATTAATTTTATGATAGATATTTAAGTTACAAGAGTCGCCTAGGGCAATTTATTTGACCACACACATATATATATATATATATATATATATATATATAGCACGCGTTTTGCTCCAAAGCGAGGAAAAATTGTAAATGTATCAAACCCTCGCTTTGAGGTTGGGTGAGGATGCGTTGTATTCGAGGGATGCCTGACGTGCATTTAGAACTGAAAACGTGACTGCTTTGTAGTTACCCCTTGAGAAAGTCTCAAATGCATAGACTTAGGAGTAGTGGTAGATAAATAGTGAAAGGTGAAATTGAGAGAAAAATATACCTTTTTCTCTACAAAGCCTTACTGCATGTAGTGGTTTATTACCTTACTGCATGTAGTGCCACTTACTCCAAAACTCTAGAAGCACTCTACATGACGACGCCAACTCGTTCTGACGGTGGGGGCAGGAGTCGGAGGCACACTCATGAAAAGACGAGGGCGGAGCGGGGGTAGGAGAGAGGACGCTAGAAGACCTGAGCGTTGCAGGATGTGAACAAATCGAGAGTGCCCCTCGAGAGCGCTTTGTGACAGCAAAATCTCAAAAAAAAGGGGAAAAGGCTGGTCACACGAATCTACCAAATTCAGGGCATACTCACACAGCGACCCCAAATTTGCAAAATATGCGGATTTGGGAAGGGTTGATTTGAGGTTTTGGGCATGGTTCACGTCACACTGCTGTACCTTTTCAGATGGGACAAGGCCGCAGCCGTCTGGAGAAATGGGGATTTGGTACTTAGCTGGTCACACAGTGCCATCCACCAATTGTGCAAGAACTTTTGTGAACAAATTTTTGCCAATTTTTGAAGAAAATGCAAAAAAAAAAAGGGGAACTCCCAGAGGTGACCGCAAAATCCCTTGCCCCGCGGCTTCCCAGGCCGCTGACAAATGGGCACTGGAATAGTACATTTGCGAATTTGGTAGATCCGTGTGACGGGCCTTTTCCCCTTTTTTTTGGGATTATAGGTCCCCGTGTGAGTATGCCCTCACAGATGTACTATTCCAGTGCCCATGGGAAGCGGCGGGGCAAGGATTTTGCGGTCACCTCTGGAGGTGACCCCAAATGCCTTTTTGTTTTTGCATTTTCTTCAAAATTTGGCACAAAATCGTTCACAGAAGTTCTTGCACAATTGGTGGATGGCGCCGTGTGCCCAGCCAAGTACCAAATCCCCATTTCTCCAGACGGCCGCGCCCTAGTCCCATCTGAAAAAGCACAGCAGTGTGACGTGAACCATGCGCAAAACCGCCAATCGATCCTTCCCAAATGCCGTGAGTATGCCCTAAGTGGAGCCAGGCGTCAGTCTAGAAACTTCGCGAGTCTAGAGTAGTAGAGCGAGGGCCTTTTTTTTTTTTTTTCCCCATGTCCTGCATGCCGTCAAGTTGCATAGAAAGTTGCATACAAGCATAGCACAGCCTTAGCATGCAGTACGACGGCCGGCCAGTTGCATGCTACCGTAGCATAGCACAGCCTTAGCACGCACTACTACTGCGCGCTGTCCTTGACAACGTGTATGCATATGATTACTTCAGCCGTCGAGAACGCGAGCAGTTACATGTGCGTGTAAGATTCGGCCACATGGACATGTAGAGCTCTCCCACCTGACACAACAGCTTTTGTCAAGATCGTCTCGCCGCACTACTACTCGCCGCATTTGCGACACGGAGGATGTACGTTGGGCTAGAAAGAAGAAAGAAACGCCCGCCATAACTTTTGCATGTACCTTGGTCTAGAAAGAGGAAAGATACGCCCGCCATAACTTTTGTTGTTTTCACATTCGGTGTCCGTCGAGGGTTCCCAGGGCCAAAGAATCTCAACCGGTCAGGGATAGAGATCTACGAACGCGGTTGATTTTGTCGTCACGTGGTGTTGCCGACCGACTGGCGGTTTTGACCTCTCGAGTGAGAGGTCCCTTCGGAAATGAGGACTGAACCAAAGGGCTGAATCTGGAGAGATGCATAAAATCGCGAGTGAGCCGGTCTTCTGCATCATCGAACAAAACACGTCCACATTCTGGCGCTTGTCAACCCCCCTTTTTTCCACGGGTAGTGGTACCTTGCCTCCCTGGAGGGCAGAAAAACGCGGTCGCTACAGTGGAAAAACGGAAAAGAAAGAAAACCGCCCCGCGCGCGGAGCTCCTTTCGTTCGTGGCTCACAGCTGCCGAGCATTTCTGATCGCCAAAGCGAACACTTTTAATCGCCATAGCCGTACCAGCCATTGCCATCCAGCCATTCGTAACTCTTCTAAGGCCGGCGCGGGGAGGCGGAGGTCCGATGCCGCAGTAGCCATCTCTCGCGCGCGCACACGTACGCTCGCACGGACTGTCCGCTTGCGACTCGGAAGGCGGGCGTCTATCGCGGAGCGGCTGCGGAGGCTCTCTGCCCGCTTGTGGAAGGAATAACCGCGGGTTTTCTGGTTTCCCCCCGCGCGCGACGAGCGTGCGTGCTTGCGCGCGTGCGTGCGCTTTGCTCGCCAGTGCCCGGCATCCGTCCTGCATTACCGGTATCATCGGCGCAATGGTGAAGGCCGTGGCATTGCTCTCTGGCACTGAGAACGTGAAGGGAGTTATCTACTTCAGCCAAGAAGGCGATGGTTGGTGCCCTTCCCTCTTCTCTTTTATGTTTGTTTTTGTTTTTTCTTTCCATCGAACTCACACCTCACGGCCCCGTCTATTGGTAAGTAAGTAGGTGCCCGTCTCGCCGTGCGCTTTCACTGAGCACGACTCTACTCTCTTCCTTCCTCTTCTTTCCTTCTGTCTTGATGGACTGCTAGTGTTGGGCCACGTGGCGTTCGTTTGAGACGGGCACCTACTTACCGCGTGGTGTTCGTTTGACGTTCTTTTTGCATGGTGTTCGTTTGACGTTGGGCCACGCTCCAGTACTCTCCAAATGTGCAAAATGAGAATGAATCCTCCGCTAGAACATGGAAAGATGCATTGGCGATTATTTTTGTCCTTTGTGCATGTGGAGAGTAGTGGAGCGAGGCCGTTTCTCGTTGCATTCCATTCGCCGAGATTTCTTCTTTGTCCCGGAGCCGATAGCTTTTGCGATTCCTCTCTCTCTCTCTCTCTCTCTCTCTCTCTCGCTCCACATCTCTCGTCAGTTAAATTGCATCATGAAGTAGAAGAGTGTGCTAAGGTGTGTGGTTGCTGGCGATGACGGTAGATCTCCCTCCTCTGCAACTCCTCCCTCGTCCTTGCTCTCCTCGCCCTCATGCACTCACGCTGACGCGCTTCTCTAACACCTTGCTGGACGGCCTCCGCTGATTGCCTGAACCAACACCAGGGTCGTAGCCTTGTCCCATCGTCGTTTCCGAGAGCTGCTCCAGGTCCTTAGCTTCTTTTCAAAGAACGTTTTGAGGCTCATCCATCACCCATCCATAGCCAAGCCTCCGCCATGGAGTCCCAATTTGTCATTGATTCCTTTACCGAAAACCAGGAGCAGCGTGCGTGTGTATGGTTGTGCTCTTTTCCTCTCCCTTCGGTGGTGGTTAGCCGGCCTGACGCGCGCTCTCGAATGAAAGGACCGTTTTCTTAAAATTTCCTCTTTTTTTTTTTTTTGGCTTTGTGTTGTTTTTTTCCACAGAGGTGCCCTTGGATGGTTGCTTTTTTTTGGTAGTCGTCGGGTGTGTTCACGTCCCAGAGCACATCGAACACTGGCTGAAGTGTTTTATCATTTTTTTGTGGGGGTGTCGGACGCTCTCTAGAGTGCGAAGGTTGTCGCACGCTCTTCGCCTTCCCTACTACCGTCTTCACCCGAATAGAACGCCCGGTAATATTGCCTTATCTGGACTGAAAGTTGCTCCAAATACGGCTATAATGACCGGGCGTTCTATTCCGGTGAAGACGGTAGCGAGAGCACGACCGAAGCTGTGCTCCCAAAATGTGCAAAATGAGAATGAATCTTTTGCTTGAATATGGAAATGTGCATCGCCATATTTTGTCTTTTTTGCATCTCGATCGCACTGGAGCGAGGTCCTTTACTACGTCTGCGGTTTCTCCCGCGAACTAGTGCTGATATGGTGTTCACTGTAGGGATGTTGAGAGGCGATTAGACGGACATACTTATTATGCAAGGGTTTCTTGAATATTTCAACCGCGAACTCGTGCTGATATGGTGTTCACTGTAGGGATGTTGAGAGGCGATTAGACGGACATACTTATTGTGCAAGGGTTTCTTGAATATTTCAACTGAAAAAAAAAAGTAAGAAAAAATAGAGGTCAGGTCTTCCGTTCCCCTCGGGTCTTTTTTCTTTTTTCATGCGTGGCCATCTAAAAAAAAAAAAAAAAAAAAAAAAAAAACCAAGAAAAAGCCTAAAAAAACCATAACCGAGGTTTAAGGCTAGGGTAGGGTACCGGTGACCTAATCAAGAAAGTAAAATAGCAAGCATAGGGGGGGCTAAAAAAAAAAAAAAAAAAAAAAAAAAAAGAAAGGTTGCGTGTTTTTGCTGATTCCGATGTATCTTTGGGCCGTTTGTGTGGATTGGGTTGGGATGTGTTTGTACTTGATTGAGACTGCGAATCCGTTTGTCCATTGGGCGCACTGATCAGCTCTTCCGTCTGGACTACGTGCTTGCGTTCCGTTTTGTCTCCGGTTGTGAATCCGTTTTTTTTTTTTTTTTGGTCTGACTCCCGGTTTGCTTGAATCCGTTTGTACACCTGAGAACAATGCAGTAGATTGGGTTCAAATCCGTTTGTACATTCCGTGGACTGATCAGCCCTTCCGTTTGATTTCTCATGCTTAGCCTACCGTTCTTCTTTTCCACGGCCGTCGGCCGCCATACGTCGCCCTTCATGAGAGGACCGTTCAACTTGTCTTCAATCTCTGTCCATTCTGGTTTCACTCAGCGTGCGTTGGCTTCTCTCCATTTTCCGAGTAGACTTTGTTCTCGCTCTGCGGATTTCGGCCTCTATAATTCTCTTCCTCTTTCTTTCTCTCCTTTCTCTTCTTTCCTTTCCCTCTCTTTCTCTCCTTTGTCTCTTCTTTCCTTTCCCCATCTATGTTATCCCCTCTGTCGTTGCCCTCCCTCGTCTGACAATATAATCTGTCTGCTGCAATGCTCTCTTTTCTGTGTTTTTTTTCTTTTTTTTTCGCTGTTTTGAAAAGGGTGACGGCCTTGAGATATGATCGTCAAACTGACCGGCCCCAGGTTATTCGAGGACTTGTAGTATTCTTGTCATTTAACTTCGGTGGAGTACGAACTCAGGTCGGCGGAGGATCTCACGGATGTGGTGTGTTGACGAGTTAAGTCCTTGCTGCAGCGTTGCTGGGGTGGGTGGGTACTGAAGGCATCTGGCTGTTGTAGCCGAGGTCACTGGTGCATTCTGGGGTGGGTGGGTACTGAAGGCTGTTTTTCAAAGCCCAACCAATTCCATTACCTGTCGCTGCGGAACGATCAATGACATGGGCTTCAATGATAAACTTACTGACAGTGTGCCTCCACGTTTTGATCTTTCTTTTCTGCCTATAACGTGAGAATTTCAGAGCTTTTCAAGCTGCCAATGTACGTTTCCAACTATTTCGTCAAAATACATGTTGTTTTGCACATTTGGTGAGGAGTTTAGGGGGGTTTACATTCCCCCCGTTTTCTGAAATGTCAAGGGGCATCAACAACGGACTGTGGACTGCGTTGGCCAGGAATGAGAAATGTAGGTTGGGCGCGACATAACCTGTCTGCAGCTGCCGTAAAACTGGTCACGTTCATGGTATCTTTTTTCATAAGCTGCGGCATAATTCGTGGTTCTACGTTGGACATGACGGTATTGTGAGCGCTGGGCCCCCTCCGGTGCTGTTTCTCTGATAATAAAAAAAACGTGAGTGTATTCGTTACATAAAGCTGGCCAGATTCGTGCTAATTTGGCATAAATGTTGCATGGACGGGACCTTGGCAAGAATGTTTCTATGTTGAACTACCAGTAGTACTTCCTAAAGCCGTGCCCGGTAACAAGCCAGGATTTTAGGAAATGTACGGGTCACTACAGGAGTGGGCAAATTCATCCGACTAGAAAAGTTGGTACTTCATTTTTTTATCTACGGCTGATAGCTGGGCCAAGTACTGGCGGTTTAAGAATGCACGTACGTAGCCGCAAAACTGGCCAGGTTCATGATATAAATACGGGCGCTTTTTACGAGATTTGATTAATGTCCCCCTTACTAGGCGTTCGAGCGATTTTCACTGTGGGTGCGATGATATGCGTGGGACATACTCTACTAGGAAGACAACGGTATGCGTTTTTTCCCTTTTTTTTCTTTTTTTTCTTTTTGGTAATGGTATGCATGATTTCGTGTAGTCAGACAACTGAAGAAAAAGGACAGCATTATTTCCTAAGGCGAAAAAAAACAAAAATCGAGATTGCCTTTTTTTTTTTTTGTAAATTGAGGTACGATCTCTGTGACTCCGCAAGGCGACGGGCATGTGGATAGCCTCCTCAACAGCCACCCGTAAGCAGCCGGTCGAAACGCGTAGGGGGAGAAAAAAAAATACAAACAAGAAATGCGTAGAGGGATGTGCGCCTGTTCTGAGAACAGAAGCATGCAGAGCTTGTATTTCCTTTTCTTTTTTTCGTCTTGAAAACAGGGGCCCAGTGCCTGAGGCTCAGATTATCAGTTTGTATTCCAAGTTACGGAAGCATGTATCGGAAGCAATTTGCCCATTTTTGCTTGTCACTTCTTTTTTTATTTTTTATTTTTATTTTTTATTTGGACCATATTTCGATTTAATATGCGTATCATCCGTTTGCGCAGGGGCCATGCTAATCTTTTCTGTATCGTTCCAACTGTAACGGATGTCCCGAAGGACCTGCTTGTGACTTCACACTTTTTTTGTGATTTGAGGTACAATGCATCGAACTCACGGGCTCTTCCCTCTGTCTGTCGCCACGTGGCAGGGCCCACGCATGTTACTGGGAAGGTATCGGGTCTAAAGCCCGGTCTGCACGGATTCCACATCCATCAGCATGGAGACACAACGAGCGGCTGCATGTCAACAGGTGAGTCTCTCGGTCGGTGGGAGGGGTATACGACTCGGATGTCTGGGTACCAATGGGAGTCTCACGGTCGTGTGCAGCTGCCCCCCATTAACCTACCGTCTTCCCCCGAACACAACGCACCCTCATTTTGGCTGTTTCTGGCCGGAAATACAGCTTGTATACATTCATTTTAAGGGTGCGTTATGTTCGGGGGAAGACGGGAGTCTTGGATCCATGGACTTACTAAAATTTCTCTTTGCTTGCCGGTGATAAGCAACCACACTGCTGCCTCCCAGAATGGGAGGGGCATCCTTGTGAGTGTGTGGTTACAAAAAGAAAAAAAAACAGGTGTCTCGGTCACACCTACGCTTCGTTCCCTCGGCATTAACACCATAATTGGAATCAAGATGATATGAGTGCTCGACAAAGATAATCAGTTCATTCTAGTGGTTATCAGTCATCACTGATCTGCACGTGACGACCGAAAGAGGAAAGGGAAAAAGGAAAAGATCATCTGAACTAACGGAAAACAAACAAGGTGGGAGTTGTTCGGTTTGTCAGAACTCGCGTAGTTTTGGAATGTGGATGCATGCTCAACTATATGATGATGATGATGACGATGATGATGATAACCGTTCCCTGATGACGATGATGTTGATGATGATTGACACCGATGATGGTGATGATGGTGATGATGGCGATGAGGATAGCCATTCCTTGACGACGATGATGTTGATGATGAGTGATGCTGCTGCTGCTGCTGCGGATGGTGATGGTGATGGTGATGGTGAGGATGCTGAAGGTGATGTTGATGTCAATGACCGTCGTGATAACGTGACGACAAGATGAATGCGTCGATTTGCATGAGCGACTTACAACCCACTCACTGCCTCCTCTGAAAATCGGCATGGTCTTTTTTTTGTTTTTTCCTGTTTTCTGTTTTTAACATCTGCCGGTGTTACTGCCCGGGGTGATTATAGCAGCCCCGGGTAGTACCCCACCCCGCAGATGGCCACGTGTCACTTGGTGGCAGGGCCGATCCCTGCTGTGCTGGCATGAAAAGAGAGAAGTGTGGCCATCGGGTCATCAATCCAATGGACCAACGGGAAAAGGGTGCTCGGGAGGGCATTCTGCTAACCAGGTTGAAATTAGGTATACTTGGAAAGTTGAAACACGGTCTCGTAAAAAAAAAAAAGAAAAGAAAAAAAAAAGACGATCACGTCAATCCAACGGGCCAAATGTAACTTGAAGTCGCAGTCTTGACGCCAGAAGTGAACTGGAAGAGCTTTCTGAAATAACGGCTTAGGGGTTTGGTTGGGGTTAGCTTGGTTTTGTGGTTCTTGTTTCCGCTGTGTTGTTGGGCTGAAGTCCACGTAACCTATCAGCCTTACATCACATTTGCCTATCAGCCGGACAAAAATAAATAAATAAATAAATAAATAAATAAATAAATAAATAAATAAATAAATAAATAAATAAATAAATAAATAAATAAATAAAAAATGAAAAAAAAAAACAAAAAACAAAAAAAAAAAAACGTAACCGAAGCTGGGTAATGGGCCCAGTAGTCCCGTTGTGTTGTTCCGGGTTGTTTGTGAGTAATTCCCGCCCTCATATTGGTCTATTATGGAACGCCTTGCTTCCCCCCCAAAAAAAGACGAAAAAAGAAAAAGAAACAATGGCTTATCGGCAGTAATCTGACAGCACTGTTATTTTTGAGTTAACGTTCGTTATGTTCTGCAGAAACACTGCAGCCGCTATCGTGATTTTTGAATTCAATGCCTTAGCTTGACACATGTATCTGGTCTCGATTCTTTGCCAGGTCCTCACTTCAACCCCAGTGGAAAGACACATGGGGCGCCAGTCGATGAAGAACGTCACGCCGGTGATTTGGGTAATGCCGTTGCATCCGAGGATGGTAAGTCAGTACCCTGCTTCAACTTTTCGAATGCGCTCATGTCATTAGCAAAACCGAATGCTTTTTTTTTTTTTTTTCTTGGGCAAAACTGAAGGCTATGAAAGGCCAACAAACAGAGTTGATGATTTGATTGCTTTCACCGCAGCGGCTGCTTCTTTTTTTTTTTTTTTTCAGCGGCTGCTTTTCGTGCAGGGCGGCCGACCGTGCACGGACCAAAGAAGGTCCCAGCAAAAGAAAGAAAAGAAATCCAAACAGTCTGAGAAAAAAATGTTATGCCGAAAAAAAACTGAACTTGTGCCTCACGGTCACATCGGAATTCTTTACCAGATTCAAAAAATAAAATCGAAAACATTTTTTATTTTTTTGCAGCAGCTGGTAGCCTAGCCCTGCCCGGGCCACTCTGGTAGCCTAGCCCGGGCCACTCTGGTAGCCTAGCCCGGGCCAATCTGGTAGCCTATATCTCCTGCAGAAATTGACAATTTGGACAATCCTTTGTCAACTGAGTGACCTTACGATTTTCATGAATTGCTGCAGCTGTGTCTGCTGTCCGCTTTTGCTGTCGCTTTTGCTTCACGAGGCATTAATTTTGCACGTGTACTCAGGAGAAGAAACTGATAGATGGCAAAAGGCTCAACTCAGGGCATACTCACATTAGGTCTTTAATTACTAAGTTCTGGACGTGATTACAGTCATATACTCATCCGGTTCTGGCCATATTTGCAGTCAGATACATTTAGCAAAGTGGTAGTAGTGTGAGTATGGGCTCAGAAGAAGGGACAGATGCTTAGCTTTGGTTGTAATCGGAATGTCAAGCTGAACTCTGTTCACGGCGTTTGCTACTGTTTCCGTCTCCTGCTACCGTCTTCAGCCGAATAGGACGCCCGGTCATTATAGCTACATTTGGCACAACTTTCAGTCCAGATGCAGCCATAATTACGGGGCGTTTTATTTGTGTGAAGATGGTAGTGCTAGATGGTAGTGCTTTTGCCCCCTGCAGAGGTATAATTGGAGTTGGGTGTGATGTCCTTGGAGGGAGTCTGTGAGGTAGGTACTACGGGGGAATGCTTTTATAAATTTATATACCTCAGAAGTACCACCAGCAGATGTTTTTAACAAACAAAAAAGAAAAGAAAGACGTCGTCAGTGCGAAGAATTCTTGTAAGAAAAGAAAAAGAAAAAAAAACACCAGTTCTGATTGGGGCTCTGTGGCCACGTCCCAGTAGCAGCGTTGAGCTACCTCAACGCCTGAATCTGGACGCTTTTGCGGAGATGTGCAGAAATGGTGTCCAGTTCCTGAACTGCACGTCTCCACAAACACGTCCAGATTCAGGCGTTGAGGTAGCTCAACGCCGCTAGTGGGACTTGGCCCCTGGACCCCTCCTTAATACTATTTGCTTTCCTGACCTGAAAAAACGTTTTCTGTTCTTCGTTGGCGTTCTATTGGATGCAGGGGTGGCGGAGATCGATCTCACAGATTCGCAGGTAGGAGCAAAGTGCTGACATTGACCCTGGCTCCACTACCCTCGAAATGTGCAAAAAGGGGAATGAATCTTCGGCTACAACATGGAAAGATACAGCGCCATATTTTGTCTTTTGTGCATGTGGGGGGTAGTGGAGGGAGGCCCGTTCTTTTATGTATTGCCCCATTCGCTGCTGTTTCCCTCCTTCGTTTTTCTTCTTCTTCTTCTTCTTCTGCTTCTTATTCTTCTTCTTCTTCTTCGTCTTTTTTAATACAACCCCCTCCATTGCTAGTGGTGCTGATAAGAGCAGACACCGCTAGCACCTAGGGGGAGGCTCCATTTATTGTTGGGGACTCTGGGGAGCATCACCTGCTGGAAAACGGGTCCAGCGTCTCATATATAGAAAGAAATTGGAGGATATCAGGTTTTGAGAGTTGCCTGCACTTCACATAATTGATCGGCATTAATTTTTTATCCAGTTCCTAAATATCGGCATTTTTTCTGTTGGATGTCTTTCGTATATCTAAGCTTTTTATGCAAAATTAGAGGTACAACATCCACCGAACGAGCGCTGCTGCTCTATAGCATAAATACCAGGAAAAAACTCAAGCAAGCCCAGCGGTGGATGTTGCACCTTCAATTTTTCATCCCGTTCACAAGGCAAGCCTGGCAGTGTTTCCTGGTCCACGAACATTGCCACACATTCGTTGCCAATTTTTTTTTTTTTTTTTTTTTTTTTTTTTTAACGTTGCTAATGTCTTTAAATTTTGGTTTTGAATTTGTAGTAACTGCATGTTTTAGACTAATGAAGATGTTTTTTTTCCTTTTTTGTTAATGACGTCTTGGTCGTGTTTCGTTTTTAAGTCCTATCGTGGGCCTGTTCATTGTCCGATGAGGATAGAATGATTCTGTTGCTATTACTTGCTAAGCTTTTTGTGACCGCTGCTAGCTGTTGCTATTACTTGCTGAGCTCTTAAATTTGTGACCGCTTTTGGAAATGGGCATTCGACTTCGTCACTATTTGTGATTGGCTAACCAGATGTAAACCAACTGGTTGCTTTCACCGTGGGTAACTTGTGGGTGCAGATCCCTCTGACTGGAGTTAACTCTATCCTTGGTAGGGCCGTCGTCGTGCATGCAGATCCTGATGATCTGGGAAAGGGTGAGTGTCTATCAATGGTCACTTCCAATCATCCACTCCACCCCCTCCCCTCCAATCCTCTCCCTCCCCTCTCCCTCTCCCCTCCTCTCCCCTCCTCTCCCCTCCTCTACACTGTGGTGTGTGTTCCTGCCCCCCCTCCCCCCCCCCGAACCAAATGATATATTCCAATGAGTCCGGAGGGTGGCAAAAAGGGGGAAATTAGAAAGAAAAGGGTTTTTTCCTCGGAGGGTGGCAAAAAAGGGGAACATAAAAAAGGATAGTGGCTTTTCCTTCTTCTTTGGTTTAGTGTGTGCAACCACCGGTTATGGCTTCTACAGCAGACGGTTGTGCCGCTTTGCTGCCTTTTCATTCTTTTGTGCTGAAATGGTACTACAGACTGATATTTTCTTATTTTGGTTTGTGTGCATATCTTTTCCCTTTTTTTCGTCTTTGTATCCACCGTCTAGTATAGGGAAAGGAGAAGAAGAGGTCAAAATTTAAGAGCCTACGGGCCTTGCTCCACTAGTTGCCAAATGTGCAAAATGAGAATGAATCTTCCGCTACAGCACGGGCAGATTTACTGCCAGAGTTTTTGTATTTTGTACATGTGACAGTAGTGGAGCGAGGCCCTTATCTGTTTGGATTCCAGGAAATAATTGTCCTTCCAGACATATACTAAATTAGGTAGGCTACGAGACGATTAGCATGGCCCCTGTGCAGGACCCAAATCATTTTTCTTGGAGTCTGGGGAAAAGAACACTGGCTGTCAGAGGCTGACCTTGGATTTGCCATATCAACGGCCTGCTTGACGTGCTCGCTTGCAGCGGAAGCAAAATTTTCAGTGGTCTCTCACCGAAATCGAACAAATGGAAATTATTCAACCTTTTTTTTTTTTTTTTTTTGTTTTGTTTAAGTTGCCTCCTCGTCATCGGGGAGCAGCCATATATTTTTCTCTCACCTCACATAGAAGATTTCGTGTCTGTTCTGTGTGAATGACAAAGAAGGGAGTAAACGAAAAAGAGAGGGACGGGTGTTAAAACTGGGCCTTCTGAATCATGGCTGATTTCAAGGGGTGGGATTTTCAAATTTGTTGGTGTTCGAGGGAGTGGGTGGTGCGGGCTGTGAGCACTGTGAGGTCGGGCTTGGGAGGGGGCAACGAAAGGCTTAGGCTCAGTATTCACAAGGTTAATCATACTTACCTCACCCCAGATGACGCAGTCATAGCCTCAATATCATCTAGTACAAGGTTAATAGAACGCAGTCACACCTACGGGATGCCTTGCATGCATAGAATTGACATCGGGATCCCATCTAAGACTTGTCCCTTTGCGTGGATGATGCTTACTCCCTGCTCCTCTCCTCCTCTGCTCTTCTACCTCACACACTTGCAGGTGGCCACGAGTTGAGCAAGACGACAGGGAATGCCGGTGGTCGGCTCGCGTGCGGTGAGTTTATGTTCCTCTTGCTTGAATTCACAGCCCCTAAGTACCTGTCTCCCTTGCTGTGCTCTGCGCTGCGTCTCTCTTTTTGTCTGCAATTTTGGCCCCTCAGCTTAACCGCCTCTCTGTACCGAAACATGTGAGAACCAATATGTGGAGCGAGTCAGTGGTGTTGGATGGATGGATTATAATTTGTGTCGGTTAGCAGGCCTCTTCTTTCTCCCGGTATTGAAAGAAGATTTTTTTTTTTTTTTCACTCTCTGGCTCAGTACCTCACGAGACTCCTCTCTTCTACCTCTAGATGTTCGTTGGTGCAACCCCACCTCCCTCCATCCTACCTCACTCAAGGACTGTCACTCTGTACTGGAGCAACCTGACCGGGCAGCGGTCGGTGGCATCAGTGCTGATTGGAACCCCTTCCAGCCCTGGTTGGCTCTCGGAGTACTGGTACCTTGGGAACTACCGGTAGGTGTGTACCTATTATTACTACCAGCCTCATGAGCAGACCCAAGGGTGCCCATCTCGACAGGGGCCCATGCCTAGAGTTCACTGCTTCGAGATACCCTAGGCAGTGTCTGATGGCCATCTGGTGAAGGTGTGACCTATCTGCCATACTCTAAGCACCTCTGCCTACTTAGCATAGTTGTATTCTGCATGATTATGTAATATGATTAATCTGTAGGTCTGCGTGATTCTGTATGTATGTTGTGTTGCTTTCTGTATAAAACTGTGCAGGTCTGGATGATTCTGTACAGTCGGTGTAAGTCCGTAGTCGGCAGTATGTGTATGGTTAATCTGTATTCTGCAGTTATGGTTGCCCCCTTGGAGTCCTAGCCTCGTAATGTGTGTGTCTGCATATCTGCTGTGAGTCTGTGTATGCCTGTTGCACCATATGTTCTGTGCTATGGGATTAATTGTCTACTCTGCTGCCTAACCCGGTGGAACTACCCTGTCACCAGCACAGCGGGGGTCCACACGGGGTCCACACCCGACCCTCCATACAGGTATGGACCCTGCATACCCCACCCACCTCCTCGAGACTCAGACCACGCCCCTGCTCTGCACTCACTCCCTCTGAGGACCTCACCGCTCTCCATGCAGAGTGATGGTCCCTCTACCCTTGTCCCAACTACTGCCTAACCCAGTGGAACTACCCTGGCACCCGCTTGGCGGTGGCCATACCCTCCAGCCTTGGTATGGGTGCAGACCCTGCAATTCCCACCGCCCTCCTTGCGATTCAGGGTAGTAGACCTTCTCCCTTACTCTGCACTTGCTCCCTCCAAGGACATTGCTTCCCTCCATGATGATGCCTGTGCAGAATGGTGATCCCACCCCCACCCCCACCCCCCTCAGACACCCTGCTCGCCTAACAATTCCGTATATGTCCCATGTGTTACAGTGCCTCCTCTGTTCTGCTCAGGGGTGCCAATCTAGCACCAACTGATTGTGGACCGGTGAGGTTGAGGGCCGAGGGAGTCGAACTTGCAACCTTCCCGTTGCAACGCCGGAGCTCTAACCAACTGAGCTACTATGTCTTGTCCTGAAAGAAGTAATAATGTGCGTGAGCAGGAGTCTTGGAGTTTGTCTTGGCTTTTCATTAGCCTTCTCCTTTTCATTGTTGGTTGTCTGCGTTGTATTTGCTGCTATTGCCATTGTTGCTGTTGTGCTTGTTGCTTTGCTGTTCTAGTTGTTGTTGGTGTTGCTGTTCTTCTTTTTTCTGAGGGTTACTGACTTGCTGCTTTCCTCTTGCAGCCATCTGAATTTAATGTGCTGGAAAACAACGTTACCAAAGTGGCCCCAGACCACTTGCCTGGTGGTGCCAAATATGTGTATGTACATACACATATGCCAGCGGCGTGTCTGGAGTGTATTTTTTGGCTGTGACAGACCTTTCTTTGTTTCGTGGGTGTTTTGCTGGCTTGTGATGGGGTGTGAACCGACAGTCTGTAGAGTTTTCCATCTGGTGTGAGTGAGTGATAGTCTACTTTGATTTTGGTTAAGGTGGATTATCACTTACAGTGTAATCAGTGAGGGGATTCTACAGACTGTTGAGGGTTCAGCCTCCTGATGAGTCGGTTAAACTCCGAC
>BFEA01000101.1:180552-193112 GCA_003427395.1 Chara braunii
AGAGAGAGAGAGAGAGAGAGAGAGAGAGAGAGAGAGAGAGAGAGAGAGAGAGAGAGAGAGAGAGAGAGAGAGAGAGAGAGGTGATACCATTGGCAGAGTGGTGTTGCCGTGAGGAGGGTTGGGAGGAGGGAGAATGATTATAGATCACTTGTTGCTGAGGATAAGACGGAATGTACAGTGTGTATGTATGCCGAAATCTCCTTCCATTGGGAGTGTCCCTAGCTGTCTGAAAAACACTAAGAGCCAGCAAGTCCCTCCGGGTAACACAGTTATCCTAGGCGTGCTATAAATATCTCTGCACCCTGCCTTGGTGCGTGTCTTGGTGCAGAGGCTGATGCTTTTCTTCTTTCCTTTATAAAGTTTTGAATGGTGTCTTTTTGTTTTGTTTTTTTTTGTTTTTTTTTGGGACAAATGCTCCAGTCTATTCGTGGGGAGCATGGTGTCTCTGGGCCTCTATTCCAATTTTTGAGTGGTGCTATGTGTTGTGTTCCATGCAACAACAGCCAAAGTTTGTGTGAAGTCGGTCTTTGATTGATGGAGCATCGGATTTGGTTCTTGGTTCATGATTACTACCAACTTGAAGGTGTCTGTTGCCACATTTTGCTTTTTTATTGTTGTTTTGTTTTCCCTTTCAAACCACTACCTTTGTCATATGCGGGGCGGCGGGCCGCAAATTCAAATTTGAAGTGCCGTCTATGAAAAAATATGAACGGCGGCGCTGTGCTATTTTTCAGGAGTAGACTACTACTGTAGTTGCCCCCGGCGACATATGGGAATGGTAGCAGGGGCTTAACACAATATATTTATTTAAGAAATTCAACAACAAAGACTGGAGACCTCAATACTCGGGCAAGCATCGAGAACACTAAGCTTTGCTTTTTATCCGATAGACTTTTGTTTTGCTTTTCAATGGACTGAGGACATATCATTCACATATCAATTTTTTGGGCTTGTTCGTCTGTGTGTGTGTGTGTGGTCTATTTTTTTTTTTATTATTTTTTTAAGGACCATTTCTCGATTTATGTGTGTCATCCTTATGCAGGGCCATGCTAATCCAGCGGCCTAGATCAGATGGTTAGGCACGCAAGTGGCATTCAGGAGGTTGTGGGTTTGAACCCGAGAACCGCCTGCGGAGCACTTAGTGCCAACCAGCTTGATTCTTCTGATCGCTGGAGGGAGATAACGAAGTTATGTTTGCAGGGGTCCCCTGTCTAAGCCCTAGGAGTGGTAGGTAGTGAAGGTGAATTGGAAGAATTTGGAAGATGATAAAAAAATTGAGAGAAGAATATAGCATAGTTAGAAAAAAAAAACTCACCTTATCATTATCTTATTTTTGTTTTTTTTTAACCAGCTCTACCTCTGCGAGCCTGTCTTTGCCCATGCTAATTTTCACTGCGCCCTGTGTTTTGCCGAGCCTGGGGTCTGTTGTGTTTCTTTTCTGGTACGCCATTGCAAAAAAGAAAAAAAGAACGGCCGAACTTTTTTTTTTTTTTTTTTTAAGGCTAATTTTTAGCCCAACCAATTCAATTACCTGTCGAATCTGGACAGGACGACCTTTCAGCCCTTTTTTTATTGTCCTCTTAGTATTACGGGAACCCCCATAGCAGCTACATCCGTGCTCAAGCCTCCAGCGAGGGAACATGCGGGAGCTGCACCCAACAGCAGGTGCGATACCTGCTACAGCAGGTGGGCGATACCGGCCACGGGTCAGCCTGATGGTAGCATCAGGACCGAGCTTCTTCGATGGGCCAGTCACTGTGCCTCCCCTCCGGTCCCCTCCCCCTATGAACAGCAGCAGTCTCTGCTCAATGTCACTGGGGGGGTGGCGGGCGGCAAGCTTGCCCAGGAAGGTGCATGAGGCCAATGGGGATTGAACCCAAGACCTCCTGAATGCCACTTGCGTGCCTTACCAACTGAGATAGGCCGCTGGATGGCCGGAATTTGAAAAACGACGTACTCACAACTACAAAAAGGAAAAAGAACTCTCTGGACGTGATACCTGCCAGAATGTTGTTGTGTGAGTATGGCCTCAGTGAGGGCATTACAGCAGGGTGTCAGGTCCACGGAAAAAAGAAGAGAAAAAAAAAACAAAAAGAGAAACTGAACTGAACTTAGGGGGGGAAAGGGGGTTCATACATTCTGCGAAGTTGTGGTGTGGGCATGCCCTCCTTCACAAAGTGTTAGCGGACGGTGGAATGTGCTGTGCCTCCCTGGCAGGGCAAGGAAACAAAAGAAAAAAAGTAACAAAACAAAAACACCGGCAATGAAAACCTGAGACTGGTTACAATCGTAGTTAGATACTTTCTTGTGAGTATTGGTGTGAGCACAACTTTGTGCAGGGTCTTCCCTGACTTGGTCTTTTGTTTTTCGTTCTGCTCTTCGAACGGACCCACAAGTATGTCATGCATAGAGTGACGACAAAAAGATGGCCGTAATCTTGCTCCTCAAATGCACAACAGCAAAAAGGAGGGGGGAAAAAAAAAAAAAAAGCAGAAGAAAAAGATAGAAAAAGATACCTCAAGAGGAAGAGAAAGATTAGATGGAAGAAGAAGCACACCATACGAAATAGACAGGTGTCCGGAACGCGACTTGGTTATGAAGAAAAAATCGTGAAGTACTTTTGTCAGAAATAAAAATCTCCGCCCTGCGTTATGACCTGATCGGTTGTGCTTGGCCGCCCACGACGCCCAACTGCTGAGCCTCTGCAGACCCGTGAAAAGTTTGGAAAAAGTTTGAAAACAGCCAGTTTTCCCATTTCTCCCAAGAGTGACAGAGGTAGTGGTGGTTTCAGAAAAATTGCATTCCAAAGACATATCGAGGCCCTCTCTTAACATTATGATTTTCTTTAGTTTTATTTTTTGTGTTCTTTTTTGTCTTGCTTTAGCTGGTTTACAGTGTTCTTCATTTTCTGGGTGTTAGTTCAAAAGGGAATTTAAAGAAAACATATCATTCCATCTGTCTCCAAGGCTGATGCCCCACTTCCACTTGTATAGATGAAGAGAGAGATACGAACTGTCAATGATTTTCGTGGCCCACAGTCAATATCTGTCTATCTCTCTCTCTCTCTTGCAGTCTCTGATTTCCTAGGGCAGTGTCCCAGTGGCGGGTGTTTAGTTGTGAATATGACTTCACCTGAATAGAATGCCTGGTCATTATATCTTTATTCGGTCAAACTTTCAGTCCAGATACGGCAATAATTACCGGCAGTTCTATTTGGGTGAGGGCTGTAGTAAAGTGTGGGACGAGTGGGACAAGAGACACGCAATGTCACACATTGCTTGATTACCATTCAGTCTTACAGGCCTAACGCCCAGACCAGGGGGCGATAGGAAGATTTGTTCAAAATGTAATATATATATATATATAGGCTGTTGGGATAATAATAAAAAGTGCCGTTGCAATGAAAGCAAGAATATTAACTTCCATAATTTTTCCAATTATTTGAATCTTTCAAAGTATAATAACTCACGATATATATATATATATATATATATATATATATATATATATATATTTTTTTGAGCTATCAAAGAGAATTCAAGCCTATCAAACAAGCACTTCGAGAAAAGTAGACACTAGCAGTAACCCCTTGTTGGTGTCTCGAGCCTTGAGGGCAAGGTCGTGCTTGCCGGTGATAAGCAACGGGACCGCTGGCCCCTAGACTAGAAGGGGCCTCTGTTTTCCAAAAAGAAAAAAGGAAAAAAAGTAGACATTTTGTGAAAACTAGACTTGATTCAAAAACATGACATGTACTCTCACACAAGACATGTACTCTCACACAAGACATGTATTGGCCAATGTCATAAACATTTCAACAAAAACATGTTTGTCCCGTCGAGTAAATAAATGCAGCACAAGAAAATGAGAAACATATTATTCACTCTTTTTTTTTTTTTTTTTTTTTTTGTTGACAACAGGCCCAGTGCCCAAGGCTTGTATTACTCAAGAAATAGAATTCGAGGCCGGTGTCCTCACAGTCTACCCGGAAGAATAGAGTGGACGAGACATGCTAGCAGCCTCAGCCTGCTTAGCTTGTGAGAACAACAGAAAAAATCACTGTGATGGAAACCGGGGTTAGTATCCCGTGATAATTTAAGGATGAGCACAGACAATTGAGAAGCCACAGTTGCCTCTTCAGTCCCTTAGGAAGCGCCAGGTATAACATTTTCACTACTTCGTCTGCCTCTCATAAGATTGTCCTGAAATTGTCAATTCCCTTCCAAGCCAAAACATTGCATCTCTACAAGGGCAAATTCAGAAGGGGGAAAAGGATCTGCAAAAAAGATTGGATATCTGAGAGGAGCTCGTGAGTGAGGTGTAAACCAGTCCTTGAAGATTAATTTGAAGTTCCTTTTGAAGGATCCCTCCCTCCCTGCTTCCCCTGGCCATATCATCTCCCCCAGTCTCTTTCCCCCAGTACCCCCCAGCCAGTCCACAGTAAAGTTCTGAATTGCCTTGTGGATGTCTTTCCTTTGTTGACAATTATGTAATTTGGATGTGACAGCCGCCCATTGGGCTCTGATCACGGTTTTTACAAATTGGACAATTTGTTCAACCATCTTTGATCCTTCCAGATTTACCTCTTCTCTTACTAAAACACACCTTTTATACCATAGTATCCATAAAATTGCTTTTCTTAGTTTTCTACCTATTTCAAAAAATTTGAGTTGGAAATTGAAAGCCCTAGGTCATGTGGGAACCAGTGCCCTAAGAGGATTGCCTTCTAATCCCAAGGCCAGTCTATATCCGTTAGTTCCCACCATACGCAATCTCACTTGCGCCATGTTAATATTAATATTGAACTGGGGCATTGCATAAAAATGTGCTAAGTGGTTTCTCTACATTACCTCTTTCGGAAGGTGGACAGACAAGATGTGCACCATGGAGTGGCTAACCCTTTCTGTTCCAAAGAAGAGGGATCAATAATCCAATCCTTTGTGGATAGACAGCGATGTACAATTTGCCATTGCAATGAAGCAAATTTAGCTGGTCTTTGTCCTATATTTAAAAAAGAAAGTTATGTCCTTGAGTAAATTTATATCTAAATTCAGGTGTCTAATCCATCTCTCTTGCAGAATTGCCTCAATGTCCACCTTTGGTCGTTAAGCAGAATCCTATTGAATTAAGCATTTATTTATGTACATTTATATCTGGTTTTGTAGGGATATTAATGAATCCTGTTATATATTTTGCTCAACAAAGCATATACAAATAACAATCAAATTGCTATTTGCATATTTGACTTTTTTATAAATAGAAGATTTTGATTCAAAAATTTTTCAATAAATCAATCAATAGATTCATTCATCTAATACTAATATATTTCTGAAATACGTATGCTGCTTTCACAGTGACTAACTGTAGGGTCCTTGGTCTGCCCCACTTGCTAGTTTGCCAGACCTATTCGGCCGGGTCTATTGGAAGTTCCGGGATAGGAAACTCTGGATGAAGGACTCCAACCCTTTGTAGCGGATATGAAAAGAACCCGATAGAGGTATGGAGGAAAAAAACAAATTGGTTCCAAAGGAGACTGTGACTGTATCAGAAAATAATGTCTGTCCATTTTGAAAATATTTATTAGAGAGCCATATGGGAGGTTGTGCACCACTTGACCTACCACTCGCTGACCATCTGGCCGAAACCTAACCACCCAATCTCCTTCCCTAATTTTAGACCCTCTTTTTAGAGTTTTCAACCAAGCCAAGGGTAAGGTGAAAATTATCTGATCCAGGATTTGATTGAGATTATGAGCATAACGAAGTGTATTATTAACTGTTCCGTCATCTTCCAATCTTTGGAGCTTGGGTTTCATAAGTCTTTGATTCTTATAATTCCTCTTTTGATCCAGTGAGACAAAAGGGAGGGGATGAACTATTGTAGATGCCGCCGTTTGTATCTCTAATCCATCTATTGCCAAAAAGCTGTTGACGAAGTATCTCCTCATAGCGGTTAGGAAAGGGTTTATTGGGTAGCGGTAGGTGACGCCAAATTTTCATTAATGTCACCTACAAATTTTCCAGACTAAGATCATTTTTGGCTCTACCCCGATCCCCCTCTTCTTTAGAGTGTGTGTGCGCCCTGGGAATGGACCAGAACTGATCCTCAATCCATGTGAGAGGATGTATACTCTCGTCAGATAAAGGGGCGAGCCTACAGATCTGTTCCAACACCATTCCCCGCTATGGTTTGTCGGTAGATAACATAATTTTTTTTATCCATTGGATAGATAAGGCTTGATATTGTATCATAGGATCAAGGATTCCACCCCCCAACCCTTTTGTTGTTGGTTGAATTGTGGAAAATCCACCATGGTTTGTCGGTAGATAACGTATTTTTTTTTATCCATTGGATAGATAAGGCTTGATATTGAATCATAGTATCAAGGATTCCACCCCCCAACCCTTTTGTTGTTGGTTGAATTGTGGAAAAGGAAGCCACCCTAGGAATTACCTTGTCTTGCTCGTGGTTCCCTCTCCATAAGAAGGCCGTGACTTGTCGTTGAAGGACTTTTGTTTGTGTCCGACTTATAGACTAGAGGGCTGATTTAAACCAGATGGAAGCTAGAATCACATTGTTAACACTGAGTGCACTTCAAAAGATGGAAGCATGTTGATTTTTCCATTGATTCATTTTTTCTAATGCTGGTTTGCAAATTCACTCCTCATGCGTAGAAGGTTTACTTAATGATGTAAGTCATACTCCTAGAATGCGTATCGGGACTTCTAAAGTTAACCATTCGACTCTCGATAGCTCCGGAGGAAGTCACCATTTGAATGAATTCACCACCCTTGAGTCTTATTGCCCCAGTTAACCACCATGTCAGAGACTTGTGTAAATTTGCTCATTAGGGTTTGAATCTCCTCCATGTTTGTCAAGGATGCTTATAACATTATTGTGAGATCATCAACAAACATTGAGTTAATGGGGATGCCATCTTATGGAATACCTGAAATTTGCAAACGTTTTAAATTACGATTGGTTCTTAGATTAACCCCTGGAGCTTCCATTATGATTAGAAACAAAAAAGGGGCCAAAGGGTCTCCTTCTCTCACCGATCTATGTAAAATGATTTATCGAGAAAGAAACCAATTAACCAAAACCCTCGTTGTAACATTTGTATGGAAAATCCGAACCCATTTCCTTACGTTCGGTTCAAAATTTATTTTATTCAGACAGGCATAAAAAAAAACGTCAGTCTACATGATCATAGGTTTTTTCAAAGTCAATGAAAATGAAGGCAGCATTTTGTTTCGATTGACGAGAGAGTTTAATCATCTCATTAATTATAAGTATATTATCTTGAATGTGTCTGCCATTAATAAATTCGGTATGTGAGGGATGAATGATATCTTTCATTGAAAGTTCTCGCAAAATGTTCCGTTTGCTCATGAGTAAGTGTCTGGGTTAAGGGTGTGAGGGAAGTTTCTTGCATATCATCCATATTTTTCGATGAAGTGAATCTTGTTGAGGATAATGTAATGATAGATGGATCTAAGGCTCCATCTGGCAGCCCTTCAATTGTCGTTCGTCACGATCTAGTACGAGCTAGTGCAAGGAATGAGACATCCATTTGTCCCTAAATTAAATCTCGTGATAATTTACCTCTGACCAGATATCCTTGCCAACGATGTTGAGCAAAGGATAAAAGTTGGTTTCTAAGCTCCTGAATGTCAACTGGGTAAGGATGATTTTGTGGTTGATAATTAAGTTCGTAATTAAGGATTTGTTCTTAGATGTTCATTTCTTAGAAAAATTATTACCAAGTCGTGTAGGAATCATGTTTTTCCTTAGTAGTATGCCAGTAATCCCAAACATCTTGAATGGATTGTTTGGATTGACTTTGAAGAAACAAAGGGGTGTTAAGTTTATAGAAACCTTTCCTGTGGTCTGTTTTTTTCTTAAATGACAGTAGGGTCACACACATCTTATGATCGACTCCTGGTCATGGATTTTTGGGAAAGATGGTTGTCCATAACAAAGCTTTATCTAAATCCTGTGATATGAAGATAAAATCTATTCGGGATCTAGATTGATGTGGGTTACTACTGTTTCGAATGCAAGCAAACAACCTTTCTTGTGGGTAGATTCGTCGGTATGTATCAAATAGCTGCTCATCTTCGCATAGCCTACAAATAATGTTCTCATCCTCTTCTATATATGTTGGACAAGGGGAAGGAACCTTCCATCTATCCAGCCATTTGTTGGGGGCTACATTGAAATCCCCTGCCATAATGAGTGGAATACCTTCTGGTATTCGAGTCCTGATATTCTGGAAGAAATTGTACAAGAATAACTATTTTTTTCCGTTTTCTGCTCTTCTCCATTTCCCCACCTCTACCGATCCCCCCCCTCGCCTTCCATCATCGCCCGCTGCCCTCAGTCATTACATTGTGTAATTGAGTCATTTGCACAATAGAATCGATTATATAATCCCGTCCTCCAACAAAAAAACTCCCACGAGAAATGAAAGTTGAAAAAATATTTCATAAAAAAAAATCCTTCATATTTATAAATTATCACTCCAATGTTCGTCAAATTATAAAATTTTCAGTTTTATTTTATAAGTTTTTGTCTAAATATGAGTTTTCCTTTGCAACTACATCCACTTGTTCAAGATGGAATGAAAGTCTGGACGAGTTTATAAAATATTTTAATTAAATTTTCATTCTACTACAACAAATATCTTCTAAGTTAGATTGGATTAACCTATTTATGACTGAAAATCCTTACTTAGAATGACAGTCCAATTAAAATATTTCATAAACTCATCCAAATTTTCATTTCATCTCTAGCATGCAGTCCAAATAAGAAGGGATACCCCATTCTTGGAATGAAAGTTTGCACGTAAGATGAAAAATTTTAAAATTGGAATGACATTTTTAAAAATGGAATCAAAATTAAAAATTTAGAATGTAATTTTACTAAAGAATGATTATTTAATTTTGGGAATTTTTTTCGTTGTGTGAGGGAGGGGGAGGGGGGGGGGGGGGAGGGGGGAGGGGGGAGGGGGGAGGGGGGAGGCTAGGGACTTGAAAGAATATATGTTGTGCAACATCTCAAAACAAGAAACAATTATCTGAGCACCATCACATAATTCTTATTCAAACCTGGGAAAAACATAAAAACGAAAAACAAACAAACTAGATAAACAAACGTCATATCCAGGTTGTTTGTTTTCGTTCCATTTTTTTTTCCCACGATTGAATAAGAATTATGTCATGGTGCTCAGATAAATGTTTCTTGTACAGAGATGATGCACAAAATAATTGGTTTTCACAACTTTTCAAAACTTTCGGATTTTGATTTGTGTTTTTCCTGCCCGTGAGATGTGATTCTGAAATTGATCCGATTATGTAATCAAATCAATTTCAGACTCGTGTCACGAGGGCGGAAAAAACAAACAAAACAAAACTCTCCGAAAAATATCAAAGACATAGATGTCGTGCAACATCTCCATATAAGAAATGGTTTATTGAGCACCATCATAAAATTCTTCTTAAAAACGTGGAACAAAAATAACCCACCTGAATACGACGTTGTATATATATATATGTGTATATATACAAAGTTGCCCGGCCGAACGTACGGAGGCCCCTAAGCTCGTTCGGGCGTTCGGGTCCCCGTACGGGGCCCGAACTCGAAGGGGTCCGGACCCCGCAAAAAAATATTTTAGTACCTAAAAAGTATTATTTTTTTCTGATTGTTTTTTTGTGAGTTCTCTATTATGTAAGGCATTTGTCTCTCAATTTTGAAGTCATTCTGTCGATTCAACCAATAATGCAAAATCGGCAAAGATGGTGGTGTCAAAACTTGCTTTCCCACTTACTAATTTGTTTTTTTTCTCTTTTTACTTTTTGTTTTCCATTTATTTCGGGGCCTGAAAAAAATTATTATTTTTTTAAACTTCATTTGTAGGTTCTCTATTATGTAAGATACATATATGTAAAATTTCATGGCATTTGACAGAGCCAAAAAAAATGAAAATTTGCCAAAGATGGCGGTGTCAAAAACTTGCTCGCCCACGCAATAATTTCATTCTCGTTTTATTTTTTTTTATTTTCATTAATAATATTTTCGTATTTGAGTTTTATTTCAAATTTGGTAAGGAATTTGGATGTATTGTTGAGGCAAATGTTGTTTAGTTTATTCTTCTGCATGACATAATTTTTTTCAGAATTTTTGGAAACTTTTTTTTTTTTTTTTTTTTTTTTTTTTTTTTTTGGTTCCGCGTTTGGCCGAACGTCCGAACGCGTTGACAGGGGGTCCTAAACGTTCGGGTGTTCGGGTTCAATTTCCAATGGCCCGTCCCGAACGCCGGTTACCATATATATATATATATATATCGTCACAAACAGAACTGCCCGGTAAACCGTAGGCAGAGAGAGAGTAGAGGACAGCAAAAGAGGAGCTGTAACAAACTGTTTATATATATATATATATATATATGTTTTTATTTTTTTGGTTTTTTTCTTATTTTTCTTTTAACTATCGTGTTTATGATATGGGTTCAGTGTATCGAGTCAGTTTGTCGACGGTTCATCCTCCTTATGAGTCCGTCAAACTCCGACGAAACATTTTCTCACACATCTCATCGTTTGTTGTCCTCTTTTCTCTCTTTCTACTAATGGTTTACCGGGCACTTATGTTTGTGACTATATATATATATATATATAGATATATTCAGCCTCCTGATGAGTCGGTGAAACTCCGACGAAACAGTTTGTCACAGCCCCTCGTTTGTTGTCCTCTTCTCTCTCTCTGCCTACGGTTTACCGGGCAGTTCTGTTTGTGACTATATATATATATATATATATATATATATATATATATATATATATATATATATATATATATATATATATATATGTATATATATATATCGTCACAAACAGAACTGCCCGGTAAACCGTAGGCAGAGAGAGAGAAGAGGATAACAAAAGAGGGGCTGTGACAAACTGTTTCGTCGGAGTTTCACCGACTCATCAGGAGGCTGAACCCTCAACATTCTGCAGAATCCCCTCGCTGATTACACTGTAAATAATAATATACCTTAACCAAAATCAAAGTAGACTATCTCTCACACACACCAGATGGAAAACTCTATAGACTGTCGGTTCACACCCCATCACAAGCCAGCAAAACATCCACGAAACAAAGAAAGGTCTGTCACAACCAAAAAATACACTCTAGACACGCCGCTGACACAAGTAACGGTCCTGACCACTGCCGCTCGACCTGACCGGGAAAAACCGTAGCAGGAAGCTAGCGAAGTCGTAGCATATATCGTCACAAACAGAACTGCCCGGTAAACCGTAGAGAGAGAGAGAGAAGAGGACAACGAACGAGGGGCTGTGACAAACTATTTCGTCGGAGTTTCACCGACTCATCAGGAGGCTGAACCCTCAACAGTCTGCAGAATCCCCTCACTGATTACACTGTAAATGATAATATACCTTAACCAAAATCAAAGTAGACTATCACTCACCCAAACCAGATGGAAAACTCTACACACTGTCGGTTCACATCCCATCACAAGCCGACAAAACATCCACGAAACAAAGAAAGGTCTGTCACAGCCAAAAAATACACTCCAGACACGCCGCTGGCACTAGAGGCATAGCATGGCCGCCGAGTAACGGCCCCGACCACTGCCGCTCGACCTGACCGGAAAAAAACGTAGCTGGAATCTAGCAACCCTCAACAGTCTGCAGAATCCCCTCACTGATTACACTGTAAATGATAATCTACCTTAACCAAAATCAAAGTTGACTATCACTCATCCACACCAGATTGAAAACTCTACAGACTGTCGGTTCACACCCCATCAGAAGCCAGCAAAACATCCATGAAACAAAGAAAGGTCTGTCACAGCCAAAAAATACACTCCAGACACGCCGCTGGCACTGGAGGATATATATATATATATATATATATATACAAGGTTGCCAGGCCGAACGTACGGAGGACCCTAAGCTGACCCCTGAACGTTCGGGCGTTCCGGTCCCCGTACGGGGCCCAAACTCGAAGGGGTTCGGACCCCGCAAAAAACTATTTTCGTACCTAAACATTTTTTTTTTTTTTCTGATGTTTTTTTTGCGAGTTCTCTGTTATGTAAGCTATCTGTATCTCAATTTTGAAGTCATTCTGTGGATCCAAACAATAATGAAAAATCGGTGAAGATGGTGGTGTCAAAACTTGCTTTCCCACTTACTAATTTGTTTTTTTTCTCTTTCCACTTTTTGTTTTCCCTTTATTTCGGGGCCTGAAAAAAAATATAATTTTTTCAAACTTTATTTGTAGGTTCTCTATTATGTAAGATACATATGTATAAAATTTCATGGCATTTGACAGAGCCAAAAAAAAATTAAAAATCGCCAAAGATGGCGGTGTCAAAAACTTGCTCGCCCACTCAATAATTTCATTCTCGTTTTATTTTTTTTTATTTTCATTAATATTATTTAGTTTTCGTATTTGATTTTTATTTCAAAAGTGGTAAGGAATTTGGATGTACTGTTGAGGCAAATGTTGTTTAGCTTATTCTTCTGCATGACATAGGTTTG
>BFEA01000101.1:197532-216373 GCA_003427395.1 Chara braunii
CCCCCCTCCACTACCCCCCCCTTCACCGCTTGGATGGCTGCAGGCTGTTTGCATAACTGTTGGGACTTGCACCATGGCCTGCTTGTTGCACGTTGTACTTGCAATGAGCTTGAAATACGCAGCTCGATCTCATTTGCGGCTTGTGATATCTCCTTTGTCAGTTGATGTCATTAATTAGTGTTGTTTGATTGCGGGGCACGGTAACCCATTGGCAACTGTTATTTGTAGTGAGGCTGCAAACCCGGTAGGACCGTGGGGCCCTCCCCCAACCGGAACCGGACCGGTCCTACCGGCCGGTCGACCGGGCCGGTTGCCCCCCGGTTGACCGTAGCTCATCAATTTATTACGTTTATTATTTTAGAGGCCCAGGGTGTTGTAGAGGCCAAGGACTAGATCCCCGGTGATTGGTGGCAGCAGCAGCCAGTGGTTGTGCTGACAGGTTAGACCACCTTCCCTACCCTTCCCCACGTTAATGCTCCCAGCGCACCCCCTATCCATACTATCCTACCTCAGTGTGACCAGCACTCAGGACCATCACCCTACCAGTATCAAGGGCAGCTTGGACCAGACAGCAGTGACAAGCACCCCCTAACACTATCACCCCCACCCCACTTTTCAAAGTTTTTGGGTGGGAAATACCGTCCCTACCCTGCTAGTAACACCTCCAGCCCCCTTTTCAAAGTTTTTGGCCCAAATTTTGGGTGGAAGGTTAACGTTTGCAGAAAGCCAGGTACGTTGTTGTCATGTTTGCCGAAGCCTGTGGTTGCTGAAACCCCTCCACCAACACCCTCACCGTAACCCCCCTAACTCCTGTGCATGGAAAATGAGCGATAACGAACTTCAGAAATCAAACAACATCATACACATGAGACCAGATAGTCGTGACCTCGAACCAATAGCATAATTGCATCACGAGTTCCACCAAATAAGAGCACAACAAAAGCTCATAATTGACAATGCTGGAACAGTCTCATCATCATCAACGAAGAACCAATGTCGATATCCTATCTGGCGCTCGGCGCCCAGACTACAGATATCCTATCTAGCCTATCTACAATGCCGCTGATGACGTCAACAGCTCCCCGTAGTACGAGCAGATCTCGGCCAATGCCGTACGCTTCAAGCACCAGGTATGTCTCTCGTATCACTCACAACCTCGTTCCCCAACTCACAGATGCCACATGCACCCAAAGACCACCATGCGCCCCATCCAGCACACAGCAGCGCAGCTTGGCTATGGCTGCCTGCTCCTCCCAGCTCGCCCGTGGGCGCGTGAGCGCTGGCTAGCGTTAGCGCAGTAGCGCTTGCGCAGCATGCAGCCAGTGCCCGAATGCCGAATGAGTGGGCAAACACTTTCCTAAATGGAAGTGGCCTTCCTGCTTGCGTGCAGCTTGGCTGTGCTGGGCCCCTGCCCAGAAGCTTCCAGTAGGCCCAGAGAGGCTGAGCCCCAGTCCAAATAAATCAGGCTTTGGGCCTGTGGGGGTTGCCCGTATCCAACTGCCCGCGGCCTGTGTTCGGTCCATGTTACGAATCTGGCCCAGGGCCTGCCTCAGTTACATTGGAAAGAGGCAGCCTGGGCCTGGGGGCTCTCAACCAACTGGCGCTGCGCAACTGTCTGAATTTCCCCAGTTGAGTGGTGACCCCAAAAATGGCCTGTAGGCCTCTGTCGAGCCTGCCTTCACTTAGGGCAGCCGACTGTGTTGAAAATAGGGCCCAGTAGGGCGTATCTAGGCCTTGTGCCTCGCGTTCCCTCCTCCATACTTCGCTAGTCCTCTGAGACGTTCAGTCTTCAATAATCTGGCGCTTTCCCTTCTGCAGAGACTTTTTATATTGGGCCACAGCCTGAGGAGCGGTCTGCATCAGTTCCTCCCTGGTAAACCATCGATCCTCCTTTGGATCAGTATGATGTCTGAACTGAACCCGGTACTGCATCTTCGGTTTCGGAGGACGTCCCCTGCCTGTCGATCTTGGAACTGACAATTCCTTGTGGTCAACGATGTCGACCTCTCCATCCATGATTGGGGGCAGCATTGAGCGACGAGGGGGAAACTGATCTGTTTCCCTGAAAGGTGCGAGTTTGGAAGCGTGAAACACAGGGTAAGTACGTAAGTGACCAGGGATGTGAATAACATATGACGGCCCATCCGGTTCATCCCCAACAACATCTAGGATCCTCCTATGGTCCAAAGTACTGTGGCATGAGCTTGCGGGAGATCCCGTGCTCCTGTCCCAGTTCTGACGACTTAACCCAGACTCTCTCCCCTACCTGAAACGTTTTTTTTTTTTTTTTTTAATGATAACACCCCCGTCAGAGTTAGTGGTGCTGATAAGAGCAGACACCACTAACACCTTGTGGGGGGGCTCCATCTATTGGTGGGGAGCGACACCTGCTGGAAAACGGGTCCAGCGTCCCTTACATGGGCAGAATTCGAACCATATCAGAAAAACAGAGATGTGGAATATTCCTGCCAGCATTGATTACCCTGGGGTCCAGGGAATTGACTGAGCAGGATGTTGTGGGGGGGGGAAGGGGGGGAGAACCTCTTCACCCTGCACCTGGCGCCAGATACCTGCTGCTACACCCTGGTTCCTCCCACCCCTTATTTGAGATATACCTTATATTGATGCTGCTGGCCCACTCATATCCCATTGCATGTCTACCCCCTGCTGGAAACCGGGTCCAGCATCCCTCTTAAGCAAAAACTTGAGATGAGTTGCGGAAGAACACAGGTGCTGGAAACCGGGTCCAGCGTCCCATCACTTTCTTTTGTGACTAACCACCCTCACAGTGCTAGCGGGACTGGTGGAAGCAGACACCACTAGCACCCAACAGTGACTCACGTCTCTGTGCCCTGAGAGCCAGGGGATTGATTGTGCAGATCCTGTGAGATACTCAGTAAAGTGGCCTTGTGTGGGCATGCAGATGCGCCAAATCCCTTTCTGTATCTCTTCACCCTTGTGAAGGGCGTCGGATAGACCGTTACGGACTGGTAGTAAGGGTGTCAGATAGACCGTTCCTGACTGATACTAGGGTCTGTCACTAAACAGACCCTCCACCAGACAACCCATGCCATCCTGACAGCTGTCCTAGCCTGCCCCATATCTGCCCATCCGTTACCAACCTGCTCTGTGCCTCCCCCACATTGCCCATTCAATCCGCTCCGTACCATTGCATGTCTACCATAGCCAGGTTGTGAGGCGGGAAAGGGTCGGGAAAATCTGATGCCGGTTGCAGTGGAATAGCCTGGCCGACAGTAGTCCAGTCCTTGAAGCAGATCCGGTAGTCTCTCTTGAACTCCCCCAGGTTGCACGCCTGGGTGGGCTTTCCATCCCATCTTATACCTGCGATCCATCCCCCTTCCTCGCTGCCCAGCCAGTCTTCGGAGAGTTGGTGTATTCCACGTGTTATGTCCTGTGGTGATTGAAACAAGTCCAGTTGATTTTTAACTTTCTGCCACTGTACCGTGAGTTCTTGCTTGATATATTTCTTTATCATATGTGCAACCTCTTCCCCCTCTATGCGGACATCCTCCATGGTGTGGATACAACGTTTTCTCCAGAGGGCCCACACCACTGCCCTTCTCCCTGTCTAGAACATATTGTTCTCAAAAGTGTTGTCGGTGGGGGAGGACCATGCTTCACATAGTATGGCTCTCCAATCCCATGGCCAGTTGGAGTCCGTGGCCAGCAAGGTCCAAAATTTGTCCCACCATCGCCACGTGAGAACCGCCCCTGGGCACTGCATGAAAATGTGTTATATAGTTTCCGGGATTTTGTGGGAGGGGAAAGCAGTGTGGCACGATTTGCACCACGGCAGTGCCCGTCCCTTCTGTTCCAGCTGTGTGCGCTCTATCAGCCAATTATTCGTGGGCAGGCAGCGGTGCTCGATCTGCCATTGCAGCGAGTCCATTTTTGCTGGCCTAGATCTTGTGGCGGTGAACCATCGGATGGGGCGGATTGCATCCGTTCCTATATTCAGGTGAGACCTCCACCGAGCTTTCATGGTTTCTTTTATGTTCACCTTCGGTCTCAGCAAGCGGTATGTGGCCTTCACTGTTAAGGTGGACAGCTTCCGATTCTCCCCCGTTCTGGATTTACGAGGAGGGGTCCGCTGCCATTCCACGGGGTCGAATGAGAGTTCTGTCACGGGGGTCTTTGGCTGGAACGCAATCCACTTGTCTTTTTCCGAGAGTACCCGAATCCTGAGCAGTTCCATGTTTCGCTGCCATCTCGTTGCTTCCGGGCTATATCGAACGAGAATATTGTCCCTGTCTATGTGGAAGAGGTTGATCAATGCTTCGTCAGATCGCACCTCTACCACACTGCCCACACTTTCTGGATCCCTTGGGACCGCCACCCAATCCCCCTCCCTTAGCTGCGGCCCTCTGCGTAGGATGCGCACCCAATCCAGCGGGACTGCGAAGATCAGCAAGTCTAAATTTTCCTCAACCTTATGACAATGTTTTAATATAGTCTTTAGCTGCGGTGCCGTTTTCCAGTTCCCCTTTTCAATGTCCAATATGTCCTTTATTCTAATTATGCCTTTTTTGACCCAGCTTTTCCACGAAGTGTCTGAACTACGGTACACCCTACTGTGTCTGTCGATCACCCATCTGTTCCCGAAAAAAGGTTGGCGCATCACCTCCTCCCACCTTGTGGGCGGAGATCTGTTAGGTAGTGGGAGACGACGCCAAGCCTTTAGGACTTGCACCCAGAAGTCGTCCTTGATCAAATCCGAGCGGGCCGCGTCTCGGAACGGAGCTTGGTCCGTCCGGTGGCCCGTTCGGGGGCACCTTGGCACTGTCCAGAAACGGTCCTCCAACCAGGTCAGCGGGTTAACCCCTTGCGGTGCTTGTGGGGCGAGACGCGCAATCTGTTCCAACGCCAAGGCCTGCCATGGGAGATGCTGGGCGAAGAGCAATCTTCTGAAACCTAGATGGGCGACAATGCTTGTTCTCAGAGTCTATCATCGCCGCCTGTGCCTTGTGCATCTGTTCCATAGCCTGCAACATCGGACGCTCATATCGATAAGCGAACTCTAAGGTTCCTGGTGCAACAGAAGGGTGTGGTTCTCACGTAGTAGGAAATCCAAGGGCAGTCTAGGCTTGAAGGTCAGTAGCAGGCTGTTAGGGCTCACTCCCGTTGCGTTGTGCATTGTGTTGTTGTACGGGTTGGCGATCAGAGCAAGTTTCTCATCCCAGTCTACCTGATTTGGCTTGATGTAATGCCTCAACAGGTATTGTACGACATGGTTCAACTGCTCTACTTGCCCATTCGCCTCTGGATGGTTCCTGATGTCATCTGCAACTGCGTTCCCTGTTCTGCAGTTGCGACTTTCCACAGTTCACTAGTAAATCGTACATCATGGTCACTCACTATAGATTTTGTGAGTCCAAAATCCCTTACCAAGTTCTCTTTGAACAGTTTAATCACATACCCAGTCTTAGCTATTGCAGGAATTGCGACCAACCTAGCGTACTTACTAAACCTATCCACAATGACATAGACAAAGTGCATTCCACTCTTGCTGGTGACCAGCGTATCCATGAAGTAAATGGACACGCTTTCACCAGGCCTTTCCGGAATAGGAAGGGGTTTCAGAAATCCAAGAGGAGCCCGTGTTCGTGGCTTGTCCCTCTGACAAACCTAACAAGTCTCCACATAGTTGGTCAACGGCCTGCTGTTTCACCTTGTCCTTCGCCTCGAGTCTGCGTATGATCTTGACCATGAACTGGTTCTCGCGATAGGCTTCCACCAAAGAGCGAGTGACATCGTCCGCAAGCCCGAACTCAGTGATTAGCGCACCAGAGAAATCAGGCCTATGTGATAAGGCATCAACAACTTTGTTGTACTCCCCTTTCAGATACGGCGGTTCAAAGTCGTACTGTTCAGATCCAACGCTTCAATGCATCGGAGAGCACCAACTGGGTTCTCATCCATTTCAGGTTCTGATGATGAGCCCTAACGATGAAGAACCCCCCAAGGAGATAATGTCTCGAATGGGTAAGTGCCTTAAAAATCGTATAGAGCTTCTTCTCGTAGGTGGACTTAACCAACTTATGAGAGGGCATCTTTTTGGACATGTACTCGACTGGCCTCAACTTTGGCCCCTCCTGCTGCGCGAGCACGGTGCCTATGCCATATTGGCTAGCATCCGTAGTGAAAGCAGCCCCGCACCTGTCTGTCCACTCCCATGGGGTGTCAAGGCGAGTCAGGTCCGTCAAAGGAGCGGCAACTATGCTATAGTTCTTCACAAAATTGCGACAGTAGCCGGTCATCCCTAAGGACCTCATCTCAGTAACAGACTAAGGACGCGGCCAGTCTCGAGTGCTGGCCACCTTCGCGTCATCAGGCTTCAATCCCTCTGCGGACATCTCATGACCCAAGTACACGATACGGGTGCGACCAAACTCGCACTTCTCGCCGTTGATCTTGAACTTGTGCTGCCTGAGGAGACTAAGAACTTTGTCTAAGTGGGCTACATGCTCCTTGACAGTCCTACTGAAGATAAGTATGTCATCGAGGTACACAATGACAAACTTGTCCAAGTAGTCATGAAAAATCATGTTCATCGCGTGCTGAAAGGTGCCAGGAGCATTGCAAAGGTCGAAAGGCATCACCACAAATTAGTACAGACCGTACTTGGTCTGAAATGCGGTTTTGTGTTGATCCTCGGGCCGTATTGCAATGTGATGGTACCCGGACTTCAAATCTATCTTACTGAAGTACCGACACCCTTGCACTCGGTCCAGCAAGTCGTCGATGCGCGGTAGGGGCTCTCGATTCTTGACAGTGATGGCATTGATGCCCCTATAATCAATGCACATCTTCAGAGTCCCCCCTTTCTTTGGTACGAACAGGACAGGAGATCCATAAGGGGAGACACTCGGCCGGAACCAACCCTTCTCTATGAGTTCCTTGAGTTGTTGGCGAAGCTCATCAAACTCGCCTGGAGATATCCGATAGATCCTACCCTTCGGTATACTAGACCCTGGGATAATCTCTATCGCGTGGACGACCTCCCTCTCGAGAGCCCCTTTCTGTTCTTCGAATAGATCAGGGTATTTAGCGACTACTCCCTCTATCTCCGGTGGCATTTTCACTGGCTTGCCTGCTGCAGAGACATAGATACATACCCTCCTCTGGATTTTGCTTATAATAGTTGTAAAACGCGGCCGCACACATGCAACCATACAAGTCGATCAGACTACGAGCCTTAAATTTACGTAATCTGGCAGTCCCCCCACCGGGCAAAGTGTGCTTGACCACTTTTTGGTCCCAGTCAAACTAGGGTTGTGCAACCGAACGGTAGTACATCATATCGAACAAGATATCGATAGGGAGATCATCACTGACTAGGAACGAGACGCAATGTCTCAGTTCCCCTCCCGCGTACGGGAAACAACACTCAACGTCCTCAAGGTAGTCGTGGACTACCATGCGTTGTTTATTTGCACAGGTCGACTCCACAGGTCGACTCGAGCGCTGCACTTGCCCCTGTAAGCGCATCCTCCAACGCACGCGCGACTAATGAAGTTCCGAGTCGAGCAAGTGTCACAATAGGCCCCGGCCTTACGACCGCTGATGACTACCTCGCCGACGAACATCTCACTCTTAGGGGCTTTGGCCAATGCCGTCCAACAAGCTAGTGGGTCTGATTTGGACCACTCCACCTCTAGCTCCTCTAAGGAATTAAACACATTTATCAAACAGAGGCTCGATGGGTCTGAATGTGTTTGCGGGACGAGAATGGAGTCAGTAGCTTGGGCCATTTCTCGAGATGGTGAGGGTGTGTCCACCACCTCGACTCGAGCAGGAACAACTACTATTCCTACTGGCCCGACTCGTTTCTCGGAGCAGTGCCAGAACTACTGGCCACATTGCTACCAACGGGGGCGGAGGATCTCAACGCCTGCCCCATCATAGGCGGGATCTTCTCGGTCACCTTCTTATTACGACACTTGAAGTGGTTGTGGCCATATTGGCCACAACGGATACAAGCTTGCCGGGTGTACTGGTCTCTCGACACGTCCTCTGTTAGAAGCACTTTCTCGCATGGAGGAGCGTTGGGGTCAACTTGATTCCTCGACCGGGAGCCTCCACGACATCTACCGGTCGCCTTACTTTTCTGTACTTAGGCAGCGACTACTCCACCCCCTGAAGCTTCTACGCTGTCCACCTTTGTACCTACTCCCTCCTGGAAGTTGTCATCTGACTCAATGGTTGAACCATTGTTATCGACAAACATAATATGGCCTTTGGCCTTCCTGTTGGGAGGCAGTGGCTTTTTCCTACCATCCATCGTGGGTGTTTGTCCATGCCCTATCTTTGCTTCTAGGTCTAGAGGCTTCTTGCTGAACGAGGGGAAGTTGTGCATGTTGATGTTAGCCTCCTCCTCCCATATCACCAGCTCACAGTGGTACCGTGGAATTCCATAGCCCGCTATTGGCCCAGCCCAACGTGTGAAGACTGCCAGCAGTACTAAACACTCCAAGCTTCGGGATTTATCCGCCGAACTCGAACCGAAGCTGAGCAGCGATTGCACCGCCTCTGCTTACGGCCCGCCCCGTCGAATTCAGAGGCCTGTTTCGAGCGGCGCCGACAACTAGCTGAACCGCGCAACCAACCATGAAGGCAAAACCAGAGGCGATTGTGATTTCCATTCTTGGGTCCTTAAGCTGACGAAATTTGAGTTCGTTGGCAGGGACAATGTTGTTGGGATTTTGTTCGAGAATGCAAGAGTGTTGGGGTTGTAGAAGAGTACCCCGGGATCTTTAGTTCGGATGCACTACACATGCCATCTGCCTTATGCTGCACGACATATGCGGCTTTCCCACTGTGCACAAACCACCAGAGGTGGTCTACCTTACTTCTTATAAGGATTAAAGCGCCAAGTACGACCTACATATACCCTCTTGCGCTTTTACCCCCGAAACTTGCCACAGGAGATCTTAGTTCCGACCTGGGACTCCACCCCCACTTTCCTAAAATCCTTGGCACACCCCCTTTTTCGCACTTCCGGGCCCCCATCCCACTCCGATCAGGAAGTCGCCCTGGGCGTGAGGTTCGGGCGTCACACACTTATCAAAATTTTTTCTTGGGAATAACCCCTAGACCCTAGCCCCCTCCCCCAACGTCTAGTTTCATTGCCCAAACCATTCCTTTCTCTCTACTCCAGGTTCTCCCAAGCCATTGTCTATCAACCAGTTATCTTCCTATCTCTCTACTCCGGGTTCTCTCAAGCCATTGTCTATCAATTAGTTATTGGTTGGTAGGCAGCGGTGCTCTAGCTGCGATTGGAGTAACGCGAGCTTGGCTGGTTTTGCCTTGGCAATCTTGAACCATCTTATTGGCCTTAGCTCCTCTTTGCTGACGTTCGGGTGGCTCATTCAATGCGCTTCCACATCTTTCCCGAACGTTTATTTTCGGTCTGAGGAGCCTATAAGTCGATTTGACTGTTAGGCCATATAATGATTTGGTGCATCTCCTGCCTTCCCCATTGGGTTCGTCCATGTCCGTTCCAGCGAGTCTAGGTTCAGGTGATGGACTGGGGTTTGGGGGAGGTAGGCCATCCATTGCTCTCTTTCGAGGAACACTCTGATTCTAAATAGTCCTTTTTTTGGCATATTATTGTTTATTCTGGAAACTGGAGTGCTTCTTTGGATGACGCTTCCCCCCCCTCTACTTTGGATGACGTTGCCCTCCCCTACTTGTTCCTTCAGGATTGCAGCAGACTACATTGCCCACCTCTCCTTGCCGCTCAAAAATTTGCCACCCAGTCCGACTCTTGCAGGGTGGGGCCTTTGCAAAGGATTCTCCACCAAGTTAGGGGGATCTTTTCTACCATAGCCTCCAAGGCTTTCTGTGGCCGGTGGCAATATGGCAGTCTCTCTCGTCGCTGTCAGGGGAAAATCCAGTCTCTCTTGTCTCTGTCCCATATCCCTCACTTGACCCCGCCCTGCGAAAGCGAGTCCATGCAGGGGAGAGTCTGGCCCTTTGAGTCCACCACCCATCTGTTACCAAAAACAGGTTGTCGGGCCACCTTCTCCTATCTTTCAGGCGAGATTTTGTTTGCTAGGGGGAAGCTTCTCCATGTTTTAAGAAGGGTGGGTCAAAAGGGGTCATTTCACAGGTTAGCCCTTGTTGCTTGTTTAGGTGCGTTGGGTGGGGGATTCCGTTACACTGATCTTCGTCTTGGGATGGGCCATCCCCTGTTTTCCAACCACATCAGCGGGTCACTCCCTTCCGCTATGTACGGTGCTAATCGGGTTATTTGTTCCAAGGCTAACCCTCTCCAAGGGGATTCGGGACTGAACAGCAGGTGTTTGAGCGACTGTATCGCCAACAATTTAGTTTGTGTTGGCCCAGGCTGCCTTTGTTCTGAGGTGGATAGACTGCCATGCCACTCGGTTGATCACATTGTATTTCTCGTGGTTGCCCCGCCACAAAAAGGCGGCTACCTGATGTTGCCAGGGGCGTAAGGCATTCTTGTCTGATGCCCAGATTGCTAATTTGTACCACAGAGAGGCCAGCACCACATTCTTAATTATCAAGGAGCGCCCAAACAGTGAGGTGTGCTTCTCTCTCCAAAGTGTCATTTTTGCCAGGGGCGGACTAGAGATTCACTTGATGTTAGAAGAGTCTGCCTTCTGCTGTCATCGAGATTTAAAGCATTCTAATGGGGGCTTCCTTGGGGAGCAATTTGAGTCTGGGTTGTTTTGGGGGTCTCGCCCATCCACCATCCCTGGGTTTTGTTTCCCCAATTAGCCTTCATATCTGACAATCTGCAGAAGAGATTCATCATGTGCCGGAATTCTGCCATTGATTCTCTAGATGCATCCACCATCAGGGTCAGGTCATTTGTAGACAATGAGCAGACTGGGATTGCCTCCTTGGGTATTGAGGACACTTGGATTTTCTTGATGTCCTTGTGGGTCCTCAGGTTCGCTGCCAGCACCTCTATGACCATGACGAAAATGTAAGGAGCTATAGGATCTCCCTTTCTGACGGACCTCTGGAGGTTGATGGGTGGGGCCAAATTGCCGTTCGCCTACGTAGCACCGTATTCGCGTTCAGAGGCAAACGCGAACATGTTCGCCCGAATGCGAACAAGCGCCCAAAACCCTCCGAACGTGAACATAAAAAATATTGAAAACAAAAAAAGTTCTTAGAAAAATCTGAAAAAAAAAATATATGTTATGTAAAATAACAATACAAGCAACTTTTGCCTTGGAGTCATGTTCAAATTCGTTGCCAATAATGAGTTAAAAATCCAAAACCAAAAAACAAAATTAATTTTTTTATTTTATTTTTTTATGGGAAAAAGAAAATTGTTCGCCCGAACATGTTCGCGAGCTGTTCACGCGAAAGCGCGAACGTGAAGGGGCGCGAACACGTTCGCTGTGCTACGCAGCCATTCACCATGACACTGGTGATTGTGTTTGGGTGGAGGATCTCCACCCAACGTCTGGAGCATAGCCCTATAAGCCCAAAGTTGAGTTTTTCCAGGCACTTGTCTAGGAAAGTCCAGTCTTAGTGGTCATACGCCTTCTCGGAGTCAATGAACATGATCGCTGCGTTATATTTTGACTGTCTTGTCAGCTTGACCATCTAGTTGACCAGGAGGATGTTATCTTGGATGTTACTACAGGCCGGGTTAGCTCGAAGCAGAATTTTCTTTTTTGGGTGAGGACGAGCTATGCCGGGGAAAAACAATTGTGGGTCTGGTTAGGTGCCACCTAAAAAAAAAACAAATTTAATCTCTGTCGCTCTGTGGCAGTGGCCACTTACCATAGGCAATGCCTGCTCCTCGACTCAGAGTTCCCTGTAACCCAGACAATGACTGGCCTCTAGTGCCATTCTTTTTTTTTTTAATCCTTCCGCAGGGGCCATGCTAATTTTCTCTGTATCGTTCCAATTTTAACAGATGTCCCGAAGGACGTCTCTAGTGCCATTCTACAGTAGTCTGTTCTGGCGGTGAGTACTGAACAACCTGTGAAGTTTGCCTTTCCTCTGTTTTGAACTCCTCCCCCTGCCCCTTTCTTTCTTTCCTCCCATTGTGCAGTAGTACTAATTGCATACGAAAGAGCATCATTAGGAGAAGAGACAAAACACAAAGTTGAAGATCTGCTGACAAATGAGCAGGAGAGTAACTTCTCTTTTAATCTGCCTCCATTCGTAATGTGCAAGTATGCCGTTATGGCACACGGGGATGAGGGCAGCTTGCGCTCAACTACAATGACCGTGACCTCTCTCTCTCTCTCTCACACACACGCACACACACACACACACACACACACACACACACACACACACAAGCCTGATGGGAACTTCATAACCATGTGAATGCCAAGGCTGACCATGAGAACATGAACCTCTCCTCAGCTAGGATAACAATAAATTTCAAGATCTATCAATCGTACTTCGTAAATATTTTCTCAATTACGCTGAGGATAGATGTTATACCACCAGTACTTTTGACCCTCCCCCTGCCAAGCCTCAAAACACACGGTGCACCAAAGAAAAAAACAAATAGGTGGGGCCCTCCTTGTGGCTGGTGCCACCAGCCATTTTGCTCCAGAGGCCGTGTCCCAAAAGTTGCACCAGTATACAAGCCGCATACTTGTTTCCATAGCAGGGGATACGTACCAGCAGTTTAATTACAGTTTGACACTACAACCAGTCCTTAAAACAATAATGAGCATTCCTTGCAGCTTACTTGCAGCTCATCGTGGAGTTATCTACCAGTCTGGTTCAGAATCTCCAGATCGGAATGCTTTTTTCCTTTTTTTCTTTTTTTTTTAAAGCTCCACCCCTTCAGCAAGATAACTCTTTGCTGTTTCAGGCGTGAACGTTGCCCAGCACGGACCTCGATCATTGCCTTCTTATTGGAGTTCGTGGAGTAAGCGGCTGCCTTACCTTTCCCGGGCATCTGATAGCCCAGTGCGATTTCATCCCTAAAATGAAGAGGAGCAGTTTATGTTCAGGACTGAGCAAGCAGAGTAAAGACGAAGGAGAGCAGAAAACAAAAATATGAGACCTCGGAACGAAGACTGCAGCAGAAATAACAACTCTGCAACAGAGGAATCACACAGACCAACAACAACTGTACAACACCTGATACCTGTCAAACCTGGTTTAAGGATGCACATATGCCTCAAGAAAATTCTAAGCCTCAAGGGAAATCTAAGCACACAGCAACACGTAGTAACATCAAATGTCCTACATCCCAAACAAGAGAAGGTAAATCACCATGCTCACCCAGCAGGGAAACAAAGAACCCCAATACAGCCAGAGGAATCCCAACAGTAACTGACAGATAAACTGGTGCAAGGGTGTATGTGTGCGTGTGCGTGGAGGTGTGTGTGTGTGTGTGTGTGTGTGTGTGTGTGTGTGTGTGTGTGTGTGGGTGTGGGTGTGGGTGTGTGTGTGTGTGGGTGTGGGTGTGGGTGTGTGTGTGTGAGAGAGAGAGAGAGAGAGAGAGAGAGAGAGAGAGGCATGGAGATGTGTGTGTGTGTGCTGTCTCTTATACACATCTAGATGTGTATAAGAGACAGCCCCTCCCCTCCCCCTCTCCTCTCCTTTGCCGTCCGCCCCTTCGGGGCTCCCTACCGCTGCTCCTCCCCCCCCCCGCCATACGTGATTGATTGATTGATCAGTCCCGCTCGGCTGCCTCCGTGATGAGATTCTGTAATCGATTACGTAATCGATTCGACTTCGAAATCGCGTTGTAGAGGCAACTGGACGGGCCACTCAGCTGCCCGACTGGCCCGTCCAGTTGCCTCTGCGGAGCGATTTCAAAATAGAATTGATTACGTAATTGATTCAATTTCAGAATTGCGTTGTGAGGGCGAGAAAAAAAAAAAAATCGGCCTTCAAAAACTCTAAAACAAAATTATGTTGTGCAGCATCTCCATACAAAAAGCAGTTTCCTAAGCACCATCACAAAATTCTTATCAAACCACCAGTGCTTGGCCATTGATTTCGAGCCCGGAATGCCCTTGCGCGCCAATTTTTGCTGAAGCGCTGGGGTACCGTTTCAATTTTTTTTTTGCTTGCGCTCCCAACCATTGTAGTCCGGTACCTCGAAGCCCTAAAGGGGCAGCGCGTTAACGGGGCAGTGCCACATTTTGAACACAAATTTCGTGCTGGTGCTAAGGCAAATGTTTCTTGTACGCTAATGCTGCACAACATATAAGTGTTCCAAATTTTTTTGGATTTTTTTTTTTTTTTTTTTACCATGACGGGATTCTGAAATTGAATCGACTACGAAATAAATCCGATTTCGAAATTGCATCGCAGAGGCAACTGGACGAGCCAGTCATCTGCTTGACTGACCCGTTCAATTGCCTTTGCGACTCGATTTCGAAATTCAATCGAATTTCGAAATCGTGTGGCAGAGGCAACTGGATAAGCCAGTCAGGCAGCTGACTGGCCCGTCCTGTTGCCTCTGCGCCGCGATTTTAGAATCGAATCGATTATAATCGATTTGATTTTGGATGCTGGTCGCGGAGGTAGTCGGGCGGGACTGATCAATCAATCAATCAATCGGTCAATCAATCAATCCATCAATCAATCATGCATGGAGGGAGCGGCGGAAGGGAGCGCCAAAGGGGGAGCGGTGGAGGAGGGGAGAGGGGGAGGGGAGGAGGAGGGGGAAGAGGCAGAGGGTGGGATCAGAGGAGCAGCGGAGGANTGAGAGAGAGAGAGAGAGAGAGAGAGAGAGAGAGAGAGAGAGAGAGAGAGAGAGAGAGAGAGAGAGAGAGAGGGTTATGGTCATGCATGCAGAATTGCATGCAGCTAACCATCATCTGTAGTGGGAAATCTGAAATAGAGTTAACGTCAGAGTCTTCTTCTGAGGGTCAAATCACAATATTTTGGGGAGAAAAACAAACACGTGTCCAAGGTCACGTCTCCTTCAGCAACTGGCTCGCACTTGACAAGAACCAGACCCCAGCGTTCGACAATATTCAGAAAGCGGGTTTTGGTCTCCCCACCTCCTTCAGCCGCAATAACAGGTCTGTCCTTTTCCCAGCGTTCACCCTGAAGCCCTAGCTTACGATAAGGAAACTCAACTATCATCTGGCAAACGGGCAACTTGAGGCTTCCTACCCCAGTTGAACTGTTCTGTTGCGATTTGTCTCCTTCCTGGCCACTCAGAAAGCTCTCAATCTGCTCTGGTGCTACCCCTCTTCCTATATTTACATGCAGCAAGTCCATAACAGGAAGCTTCCACTCCCGAAGAAGTAGCTGAAGACAAACAGGAGTTAGGAAAGATCTCAGCAGGTCTTTAGAAGTTGTGTACCTCTTTGAAGCACCGCGGTTATTCAGAGGCAGCACTGCCGCTCGCTTGTCCACGCCTCGACCTGTTCGAGCTAGAAGCAAACTCTCCACACATTGTCCCCTCTGGATTACAACCGTGTCCTCCGTACTCTCTGAAGCAGGAAATCCGGTCTTCCCTCCTTCAAAAGGCGGAAACATGTAAGTTTTCCAGAGCTCTCTGAATCGTTCATCTGTTAATGAAGTTAACTCGACGGTTTCCATACCGATAGCAAGCCTCTTTAGTCTCTTCCAGTCCCCACCTTGTAAGTCGAATGAGAAAACTACACTGTCCCTCCAGAGATGCTCACGAAGAATAGGCCACCGTCGGCCCAGGGGGAGGGAAATATAAACCTGTTTACCCATCCTTCCCCGGGCGCACAGCGATTCCTCCCCAGGTCCATCCCAGCTTTCCACCTTGCGGATGGCATCGCGCACTTCGTGCTGACATTCCGTCAACGAGCGCAGTTTCAAACGTTTCCGCAGGGACACATATGGCTCCCCTACGCCCGAATCGTACAGCTCCTCCCAATCCGGCGGCCAATTACCTCGTTGGTTACAGATCTCGACATCTCGCATTTCTTGTTGTAGCCAGTAAGATTCGAGTTTCTTGAACCTCGCCAGATGCTCTGTTAAATCATGCACAGCGGGCACGCAAGGTCCACACTTGACACCGTTCAGTGCCCACACACTCCCCACCTTCACCACAGGGTTGACGGGCGGCCATTCATATTCTCGTCTGCTCAGAACACAGAAAGGGACATTCGTCAGCTGACCGATTGCCACTTTGCTAACGTTAAGTTGGTACCAGAGCGCCATCTCAGAGTTCAGCCCTTTGAGACCACGCTCGTGCAGTTTCCGCAACGCCGACATTCGGGCAAAGGCCACGTGGCTGGTCACCCTGCTCCCAATGCTAAAACGGTCATTCAAACCACGCCAGCTCGACCCAAACGGAACATAGTACTTTGCGGGATCTAACGTTTCCAGCTTGAGTTCAAGAGGGGACACCCAAAACGTATCAAGCCGTCCACGTACAATCCAGGAGAACTGAACACCGTGCCTCCTCTCGTAGCCCTCGATGAGGTCATTGCAGCCCTCCACAAGGTTGAAGTACTGCAACAGCCCCTGAATCCCCATAGGCGACCCCATGGATGAGAGGAGATTCGAAAGAGCAGGATCAAGAGCGAGCCAGCTGGGTGTGAAGATGCGCGCGCCACCAAACAGCACATCGCCAGATCCAGATGCGTTGCCATATTTGGGTGGGAGAATTAGCTCCGAGAGCTTGTGAGCGTTCTCGTCAAACGGAGCATGCAAGAATACGACAGGCCTATGGAAAACACTGAGAAGATTCAACCGTATGCTTGGCCCCGTCAGCTCAAACATCCGTGCACCTCCGACAAGGCATACTCCAACAAGACCAGCATCACGACCCGTTGCTTTTTGCTTTTCGCGGTCGTCACTCGTGCTGGCGCGTCTTGGATGGCCACTCCTCATATCCGGCCCTGTTACATTGCGCGAGGGTGTGTTGGCCGCCATCTCATGCACTTCTACACCACCACCTCTCACACTGTGCCCCATCGCATCACGCCGTTTCTCTTCTTCGCCGTTCTGCACAGCTCGTTGTTCCACAGGACGAGGGAGCTGCTGACCTGTCACTTGACGAGCTGTCCAAACGTCCACTGATCCTTCATCCTTAATCGGAAAGCGGCCATCCCTCTGAGTTGCTCTCTCAGAAGCGTTCCAGTGGTCATTGACTGCATTCCCTCCGAACGTGCTCTTCATCGCCTCGGCATCCTCACCCTCAGAAATAGACGGTACTCCCCAGGAGAAGAAGGTATTGTACCCAGCCGGTGCAATCTGCTCAAAATAGAGCAAGGCGATCAAGCACAGCAAGCACATCGTTGCCAAATAGCCATGCCTATACTTGGAACTGCAAAGCAAACGCATTCTCGGGAATAGCTCCATTCCAATAGGCCAACCCGAGGCAGCCGGGACCAGCAGAGTGCCGTCCCACTTCGTTCTGCAAGGAACAACGAAAATCGCAATGTTACTTTTTTACCACCCCCGCTCTTCCCACTGCTATAATTATACCAAACCTCTTGCCAGAGCTAGCAAGACATGGCAAACTGGCACAGGGTTGGTCTTGCCAGGGCCAGCTGGCTTTAGGGGGCTTGCAGGTCGCCCACCCCACGTCTCTCTCTTTTATACTGGCGCCGAGCCCGGGACCAAATCCCACATCCAGAAATAGCATGGCCACTTAAACCATGTTGCGGGGCTGCGCTCCCTCAGACCAAATTTCCATCAAGCTATCTCTGCGCCACAGTGCTGGCTGTTGACGGTGGTGGCCAAGCCCACCTCCAGAGACGAAAGCTCGCTCTTTGCGGTCGGGGGAAGTGGTGTGCAAACGAGGGGACGAAACACGAGCTTGAACCGACAGTACATCTCGCACAAAAAACTTGGAGAATCAAAAATTGAATATTGAGTCAAAAATCCGGAGATATCGGGTGAACACTGAACAGTGCCACCAGACCAAAATGTCTGGTGGCGCCACTGGCGGTTTGGCAAAGCTTGGCGTGCAGTGCCAATCCGCCTCGGCAAAAAGCGGCCCGGAGGTAGCGGGGTGGTTTATCCTTTACTGTTGCAGGGAGTAGTGCGAACCATCTTTCTTGGGGAAGGACACAAGAAGAATTCAGTCACATCTCACCAGCCCAGATCTCTGACAACTGGATGGACAATTTACATGAAAGCCCCAAACAGGCAGGCAGGCTGACACGGAAGCTTGCAGCAGCAACAAGCGGCTGCATTTGCACCCACATGTCGGCACGGCGATTTCCATTCTCTCACTGCAGGATGAACAGCCGTGAAGAGCTTGAAAAGGCACTCACCTGACATAGCAAAGCCATCACAAAAGTTAAAGGCGCGAATGCAAAAGGCAAGCACAGTCCAACAGCAATGATTGGAGTACACAAGACAAATGAGAGAACGAAAACCCCTCTACCTCGAAGACACTGGCCCCCCCATCCTTGATCTCTCTCGCTCCGCTCCTCAAATATGAGAAAATATTAAAATAAGCATCAAAGCTTCCTCGGTTATTTACTATTCCATGGATCACTAAGTACAGAATACTACTAAGTATCGTCTACGCTTCTGCTGTTACTTAGTATAGTACAGAACACTACAAGGTATCTTCTATGCTTCCTCTGTTACTTCGCATAGCACGAATCACTTAAGTGTATAGTATATAGAATAGAATGAAGTATCCTCTATGCTTACTCCATGGAATAGCATGAATCACTTCGTATATAGTATATAGTATATACTATATAGAATAGAATAGAATAGAAGCATCCTCTATATGCTTATTCCATGGAATAGCAAGAGTCGCTTAGTATATACTACATAGAATAGAATAAAAGTATCCTCTATGCTTATTCTATGGAATAGCAAGAGTCACTTAGTATATGCTATATAGAATAGAATACAAGTATCATCTATATGCTTATTCCATGGAATAGCAAGAGTC
>BFEA01000101.1:257588-274198 GCA_003427395.1 Chara braunii
AATCCCGGGTCGCTAGCGTTCACTCTTCGTCAGACTTCAAAATTACATCCAACGAACACCGGAAACAACAAAGAATAATAAAGAAAAAAATAAATCAAAACCAAATTGTCTGCGTACTGTCACTTCACAAAGGAGGACAGGAGAGGGAGAGAAGGGGAAGGGAGAGGAGGGGGAGGGGGAGGGGGAGGAGGGAGGAAGGGTAAGGTTCGACGGCGGCGGCCGCAACGGGGGCAAGCGATGAATTTCAGACGAGAAACGCAAAGCTAACCCCCAAAAAGAGGCCTCTTTCAACGTTGTCCTTCCTTGGCCTTGCAAGCTCCAGAAGCAGGAGGAGGACTCAAAGGAGGTGATGACCATACTTACACCCTCGAACAATCAAAAATGAATCTAGCCGCTATTGAGATCCTATACATCCCGCACAGTCATGCCATGAGTAAACCAAAAGAAAGGAGCTTTAACCCTTTGACCTTCGTTCCACTAGGGACAGAGTAAGGACAAGATCTACCTCGCACTCTCCCAGCCAACTGATCGTTTCATGTGTATACCTCACTAGAAAGAGAGAAAACGAAATAAAAAGGTATGGCCACAGTCCACTGGAAAGAAAACCAAGCAAGCTATGGCGACAGTGCACTGGAAAGAAAAAGAAACAAGCTATGACCCCAGTCCATTAGAAAGAAAGAGAAACAAACTGTAGCCACAGTCCACTAGAAAGAAAAAGAAACAAGCTGTGGCCACAGTCGACTAGAGGGATAAAGAAACAGGAGTTATGTCCACAGTCCACTAGAACGCAAAAGAGACAAGCTACGGCCACAGTCCACTAGAAAGAAAGAGAAACAAGCTATGGCCACACTCCACTAGACAGAAAGAGAAACAAGCTATGGCCACAGTCGACTAGAGGGATAAAGAAACACGAGTTATGTCCACAGTCCACTAGAACGCAAAAGAGACAAGCGACGGCCACAGTCCACTAGAAAGAAAGAGAGAAGCTGTGGCCACAGTCCACAAGAAAGAAAAAGAAGCATTCTATGACCACAGTCTGACTCCACAGTCCACTCACTAGAACGCAAAAGAGACAAGCTAGGCCACCACAGTCCATTAGAAAGAAAGAGAAACAAGCTATGGCCACAGTCCACTAGAAAGAAAGAGAAACAAGCTATGGCAACAGTCCACTAGAGAGACAGAGAAACAAGCTATGGCCACATTCCCACTAGAAAGAAAGAGAAACAAGCTATGGCCACAGTCGACCAGAGGGAGAACGGAGCGAGTTTATGACAACACTCCACTAGAACGCAGACGAGACAAGCTAGTGCACTGGGAAGAAAATCAAACAGCCCATCTCTGCTAACTCGAAAAAGACAAGCTACCGAGTCCCTACCTAGTGCACGAGAAATGATCCCTAGAAAAAGGCAATATCGCTACCCGCAGCTGGCGGGCAGAAGCTACTCGTTGTCATGGCTATGGATTCGATAAGTCGATACGGTACACGGCCGGCCGAATACCGCCGGTGCAGAATCATATGCCGGCCACCATCCTGGGGCCAGGTCCACTTGCACGAATTAAGAGATACTGACCGTAGATAGCAAAGATCAACGGCCGAAATTATCTCCCAATTTGCGGAAGTGGGACCTTGGCCGTGTATGCCAGTTCGGCCCTCGCTCCACTACTCTCGACATGTGCAAAACGAGAGTGAATATTACCCTAGAACATGGAAAGATACGCCGCCATGATTTTTTTTTTATTTTTTTTTTTTTGGTCTTTTAGAAGATAGCAAAGAAGATCAACGGCCGAAATTATCTCCCAATTTGCGGAAGTGGGACCTTGGCCGTGTATGCCAGTTCGGCCCTCGCTCCACTACTCTCGACATGTGCAAAACGAGAGTGAATATTACCCTAGAACATGGAAAGATACGCCGCCATGATTTTTTTTTTATTTTTTTTTTTTTGGTCTTTTAGAAGATAGCAAAGAAGATCAACGGCCGAAATTATCTCCCAATTTGCGGAAGTGGGACCTTGGCCGTGTATGCCAGTTCGGCCCTCGCTCCACTACTCTCGACATGTGCAAAACGAGAGTGAATATTACCCTAGAACATGGAAAGATACGCCGCCATGATTTTTTTTTTATTTTTTTTTTTTTGGTCTTTTAGAAGATAGCAAAGAAGATCAACGGCCGAAATTATCTCCCAATTTGCGGAAGTGGGACCTTGGCCGTGTATGCCAGTTCGGCCCTCGCTCCACTACTCTCGACATGTGCAAAACGAGAGTGAATATTACCCTAGAACATGGAAAGATACGCCGCCATGATTTTTTTTTTATTTTTTTTTTTTTGGTCTTTTAGAAGATAGCAAAGAAGATCAACGGCCGAAATTATCTCCCAATTTGCGGAAGTGGGACCTTGGCCGTGTATGCCAGTTCGGCCCTCGCTCCACTACTCTCGACATGTGCAAAACGAGAGTGAATATTACCCTAGAACATGGAAAGATACGCCGCCATGATTTTTTTTTTATTTTTTTTTTTTTGGTCTTTTAGAAGATAGCAAAGAAGATCAACGGCCGAAATTATCTCCCAATTTGCGGAAGTGGGACCTTGGCCGTGTATGCCAGTTCGGCCCTCGCTCCACTACTCTCGACATGTGCAAAACGAGAGTGAATATTACCCTAGAACATGGAAAGATACGCCGCCATGATTTTTTTTTTATTTTTTTTTTTTTGGTCTTTTAGAAGATAGCAAAGAAGATCAACGGCCGAAATTATCTCCCAATTTGCGGAAGTGGGACCTTGGCCGTGTATGCCAGTTCGGCCCTCGCTCCACTACTCTCGACATGTGCAAAACGAGAGTGAATATTACCCTAGAACATGGAAAGATACGCCGCCATGATTTTTTTTTTATTTTTTTTTTTTTGGTCTTTTAGAAGATAGCAAAGAAGATCAACGGCCGAAATTATCTCCCAATTTGCGGAAGTGGGACCTTGGCCGTGTATGCCAGTTCGGCCCTCGCTCCACTACTCTCGACATGTGCAAAACGAGAGTGAATATTACCCTAGAACATGGAAAGATACGCCGCCATGATTTTTTTTTTATTTTTTTTTTTTTGGTCTTTTAGAAGATAGCAAAGAAGATCAACGGCCGAAATTATCTCCCAATTTGCGGAAGTGGGACCTTGGCCGTGTATGCCAGTTCGGCCCTCGCTCCACTACTCTCGACATGTGCAAAACGAGAGTGAATATTACCCTAGAACATGGAAAGATACGCCGCCATGATTTTTTTTTTATTTTTTTTTTTTTGGTCTTTTAGAAGATAGCAAAGAAGATCAACGGCCGAAATTATCTCCCAATTTGCGGAAGTGGGACCTTGGCCGTGTATGCCAGTTCGGCCCTCGCTCCACTACTCTCGACATGTGCAAAACGAGAGTGAATATTACCCTAGAACATGGAAAGATACGCCGCCATGATTTTTTTTTTATTTTTTTTTTTTTGGTCTTTTAGAAGATAGCAAAGAAGATCAACGGCCGAAATTATCTCCCAATTTGCGGAAGTGGGACCTTGGCCGTGTATGCCAGTTCGGCCCTCGCTCCACTACTCTCGACATGTGCAAAACGAGAGTGAATATTACCCTAGAACATGGAAAGATACGCCGCCATGATTTTTTTTTTATTTTTTTTTTTTTGGTCTTTTAGAAGATAGCAAAGAAGATCAACGGCCGAAATTATCTCCCAATTTGCGGAAGTGGGACCTTGGCCGTGTATGCCAGTTCGGCCCTCGCTCCACTACTCTCGACATGTGCAAAACGAGAGTGAATATTACCCTAGAACATGGAAAGATACGCCGCCATGATTTTTTTTTTATTTTTTTTTTTTTGGTCTTTTAGAAGATAGCAAAGAAGATCAACGGCCGAAATTATCTCCCAATTTGCGGAAGTGGGACCTTGGCCGTGTATGCCAGTTCGGCCCTCGCTCCACTACTCTCGACATGTGCAAAACGAGAGTGAATATTACCCTAGAACATGGAAAGATACGCCGCCATGATTTTTTTTTTATTTTTTTTTTTTTGGTCTTTTAGAAGATAGCAAAGAAGATCAACGGCCGAAATTATCTCCCAATTTGCGGAAGTGGGACCTTGGCCGTGTATGCCAGTTCGGCCCTCGCTCCACTACTCTCGACATGTGCAAAACGAGAGTGAATATTACCCTAGAACATGGAAAGATACGCCGCCATGATTTTTTTTTTATTTTTTTTTTTTTGGTCTTTTAGAAGATAGCAAAGAAGATCAACGGCCGAAATTATCTCCCAATTTGCGGAAGTGGGACCTTGGCCGTGTATGCCAGTTCGGCCCTCGCTCCACTACTCTCGACATGTGCAAAACGAGAGTGAATATTACCCTAGAACATGGAAAGATACGCCGCCATGATTTTTTTTTTATTTTTTTTTTTTTGGTCTTTTAGAAGATAGCAAAGAAGATCAACGGCCGAAATTATCTCCCAATTTGCGGAAGTGGGACCTTGGCCGTGTATGCCAGTTCGGCCCTCGCTCCACTACTCTCGACATGTGCAAAACGAGAGTGAATATTACCCTAGAACATGGAAAGATACGCCGCCATGATTTTTTTTTTATTTTTTTTTTTTTGGTCTTTTAGAAGATAGCAAAGAAGATCAACGGCCGAAATTATCTCCCAATTTGCGGAAGTGGGACCTTGGCCGTGTATGCCAGTTCGGCCCTCGCTCCACTACTCTCGACATGTGCAAAACGAGAGTGAATATTACCCTAGAACATGGAAAGATACGCCGCCATGATTTTTTTTTTATTTTTTTTTTTTTGGTCTTTTAGAAGATAGCAAAGAAGATCAACGGCCGAAATTATCTCCCAATTTGCGGAAGTGGGACCTTGGCCGTGTATGCCAGTTCGGCCCTCGCTCCACTACTCTCGACATGTGCAAAACGAGAGTGAATATTACCCTAGAACATGGAAAGATACGCCGCCATGATTTTTTTTTTATTTTTTTTTTTTTGGTCTTTTAGAAGATAGCAAAGAAGATCAACGGCCGAAATTATCTCCCAATTTGCGGAAGTGGGACCTTGGCCGTGTATGCCAGTTCGGCCCTCGCTCCACTACTCTCGACATGTGCAAAACGAGAGTGAATATTACCCTAGAACATGGAAAGATACGCCGCCATGATTTTTTTTTTATTTTTTTTTTTTTGGTCTTTTAGAAGATAGCAAAGAAGATCAACGGCCGAAATTATCTCCCAATTTGCGGAAGTGGGACCTTGGCCGTGTATGCCAGTTCGGCCCTCGCTCCACTACTCTCGACATGTGCAAAACGAGAGTGAATATTACCCTAGAACATGGAAAGATACGCCGCCATGATTTTTTTTTTATTTTTTTTTTTTTGGTCTTTTAGAAGATAGCAAAGAAGATCAACGGCCGAAATTATCTCCCAATTTGCGGAAGTGGGACCTTGGCCGTGTATGCCAGTTCGGCCCTCGCTCCACTACTCTCGACATGTGCAAAACGAGAGTGAATATTACCCTAGAACATGGAAAGATACGCCGCCATGATTTTTTTTTTATTTTTTTTTTTTTGGTCTTTTAGAAGATAGCAAAGAAGATCAACGGCCGAAATTATCTCCCAATTTGCGGAAGTGGGACCTTGGCCGTGTATGCCAGTTCGGCCCTCGCTCCACTACTCTCGACATGTGCAAAACGAGAGTGAATATTACCCTAGAACATGGAAAGATACGCCGCCATGATTTTTTTTTTATTTTTTTTTTTTTGGTCTTTTAGAAGATAGCAAAGAAGATCAACGGCCGAAATTATCTCCCAATTTGCGGAAGTGGGACCTTGGCCGTGTATGCCAGTTCGGCCCTCGCTCCACTACTCTCGACATGTGCAAAACGAGAGTGAATATTACCCTAGAACATGGAAAGATACGCCGCCATGATTTTTTTTTTATTTTTTTTTTTTTGGTCTTTTAGAAGATAGCAAAGAAGATCAACGGCCGAAATTATCTCCCAATTTGCGGAAGTGGGACCTTGGCCGTGTATGCCAGTTCGGCCCTCGCTCCACTACTCTCGACATGTGCAAAACGAGAGTGAATATTACCCTAGAACATGGAAAGATACGCCGCCATGATTTTTTTTTTATTTTTTTTTTTTTGGTCTTTTAGAAGATAGCAAAGAAGATCAACGGCCGAAATTATCTCCCAATTTGCGGAAGTGGGACCTTGGCCGTGTATGCCAGTTCGGCCCTCGCTCCACTACTCTCGACATGTGCAAAACGAGAGTGAATATTACCCTAGAACATGGAAAGATACGCCGCCATGATTTTTTTTTTATTTTTTTTTTTTTGGTCTTTTAGAAGATAGCAAAGAAGATCAACGGCCGAAATTATCTCCCAATTTGCGGAAGTGGGACCTTGGCCGTGTATGCCAGTTCGGCCCTCGCTCCACTACTCTCGACATGTGCAAAACGAGAGTGAATATTACCCTAGAACATGGAAAGATACGCCGCCATGATTTTTTTTTTATTTTTTTTTTTTTGGTCTTTTAGAAGATAGCAAAGAAGATCAACGGCCGAAATTATCTCCCAATTTGCGGAAGTGGGACCTTGGCCGTGTATGCCAGTTCGGCCCTCGCTCCACTACTCTCGACATGTGCAAAACGAGAGTGAATATTACCCTAGAACATGGAAAGATACGCCGCCATGATTTTTTTTTTATTTTTTTTTTTTTGGTCTTTTAGAAGATAGCAAAGAAGATCAACGGCCGAAATTATCTCCCAATTTGCGGAAGTGGGACCTTGGCCGTGTATGCCAGTTCGGCCCTCGCTCCACTACTCTCGACATGTGCAAAACGAGAGTGAATATTACCCTAGAACATGGAAAGATACGCCGCCATGATTTTTTTTTTATTTTTTTTTTTTTGGTCTTTTAGAAGATAGCAAAGAAGATCAACGGCCGAAATTATCTCCCAATTTGCGGAAGTGGGACCTTGGCCGTGTATGCCAGTTCGGCCCTCGCTCCACTACTCTCGACATGTGCAAAACGAGAGTGAATATTACCCTAGAACATGGAAAGATACGCCGCCATGATTTTTTTTTTATTTTTTTTTTTTTGGTCTTTTAGAAGATAGCAAAGAAGATCAACGGCCGAAATTATCTCCCAATTTGCGGAAGTGGGACCTTGGCCGTGTATGCCAGTTCGGCCCTCGCTCCACTACTCTCGACATGTGCAAAACGAGAGTGAATATTACCCTAGAACATGGAAAGATACGCCGCCATGATTTTTTTTTTATTTTTTTTTTTTTGGTCTTTTAGAAGATAGCAAAGAAGATCAACGGCCGAAATTATCTCCCAATTTGCGGAAGTGGGACCTTGGCCGTGTATGCCAGTTCGGCCCTCGCTCCACTACTCTCGACATGTGCAAAACGAGAGTGAATATTACCCTAGAACATGGAAAGATACGCCGCCATGATTTTTTTTTTATTTTTTTTTTTTTGGTCTTTTAGAAGATAGCAAAGAAGATCAACGGCCGAAATTATCTCCCAATTTGCGGAAGTGGGACCTTGGCCGTGTATGCCAGTTCGGCCCTCGCTCCACTACTCTCGACATGTGCAAAACGAGAGTGAATATTACCCTAGAACATGGAAAGATACGCCGCCATGATTTTTTTTTTATTTTTTTTTTTTTGGTCTTTTAGAAGATAGCAAAGAAGATCAACGGCCGAAATTATCTCCCAATTTGCGGAAGTGGGACCTTGGCCGTGTATGCCAGTTCGGCCCTCGCTCCACTACTCTCGACATGTGCAAAACGAGAGTGAATATTACCCTAGAACATGGAAAGATACGCCGCCATGATTTTTTTTTTATTTTTTTTTTTTTGGTCTTTTAGAAGATAGCAAAGAAGATCAACGGCCGAAATTATCTCCCAATTTGCGGAAGTGGGACCTTGGCCGTGTATGCCAGTTCGGCCCTCGCTCCACTACTCTCGACATGTGCAAAACGAGAGTGAATATTACCCTAGAACATGGAAAGATACGCCGCCATGATTTTTTTTTTATTTTTTTTTTTTTGGTCTTTTAGAAGATAGCAAAGAAGATCAACGGCCGAAATTATCTCCCAATTTGCGGAAGTGGGACCTTGGCCGTGTATGCCAGTTCGGCCCTCGCTCCACTACTCTCGACATGTGCAAAACGAGAGTGAATATTACCCTAGAACATGGAAAGATACGCCGCCATGATTTTTTTTTTATTTTTTTTTTTTTGGTCTTTTAGAAGATAGCAAAGAAGATCAACGGCCGAAATTATCTCCCAATTTGCGGAAGTGGGACCTTGGCCGTGTATGCCAGTTCGGCCCTCGCTCCACTACTCTCGACATGTGCAAAACGAGAGTGAATATTACCCTAGAACATGGAAAGATACGCCGCCATGATTTTTTTTTTATTTTTTTTTTTTTGGTCTTTTAGAAGATAGCAAAGAAGATCAACGGCCGAAATTATCTCCCAATTTGCGGAAGTGGGACCTTGGCCGTGTATGCCAGTTCGGCCCTCGCTCCACTACTCTCGACATGTGCAAAACGAGAGTGAATATTACCCTAGAACATGGAAAGATACGCCGCCATGATTTTTTTTTTATTTTTTTTTTTTTGGTCTTTTAGAAGATAGCAAAGAAGATCAACGGCCGAAATTATCTCCCAATTTGCGGAAGTGGGACCTTGGCCGTGTATGCCAGTTCGGCCCTCGCTCCACTACTCTCGACATGTGCAAAACGAGAGTGAATATTACCCTAGAACATGGAAAGATACGCCGCCATGATTTTTTTTTTATTTTTTTTTTTTTGGTCTTTTAGAAGATAGCAAAGAAGATCAACGGCCGAAATTATCTCCCAATTTGCGGAAGTGGGACCTTGGCCGTGTATGCCAGTTCGGCCCTCGCTCCACTACTCTCGACATGTGCAAAACGAGAGTGAATATTACCCTAGAACATGGAAAGATACGCCGCCATGATTTTTTTTTTATTTTTTTTTTTTTGGTCTTTTAGAAGATAGCAAAGAAGATCAACGGCCGAAATTATCTCCCAATTTGCGGAAGTGGGACCTTGGCCGTGTATGCCAGTTCGGCCCTCGCTCCACTACTCTCGACATGTGCAAAACGAGAGTGAATATTACCCTAGAACATGGAAAGATACGCCGCCATGATTTTTTTTTTATTTTTTTTTTTTTGGTCTTTTAGAAGATAGCAAAGAAGATCAACGGCCGAAATTATCTCCCAATTTGCGGAAGTGGGACCTTGGCCGTGTATGCCAGTTCGGCCCTCGCTCCACTACTCTCGACATGTGCAAAACGAGAGTGAATATTACCCTAGAACATGGAAAGATACGCCGCCATGATTTTTTTTTTATTTTTTTTTTTTTGGTCTTTTAGAAGATAGCAAAGAAGATCAACGGCCGAAATTATCTCCCAATTTGCGGAAGTGGGACCTTGGCCGTGTATGCCAGTTCGGCCCTCGCTCCACTACTCTCGACATGTGCAAAACGAGAGTGAATATTACCCTAGAACATGGAAAGATACGCCGCCATGATTTTTTTTTTATTTTTTTTTTTTTGGTCTTTTAGAAGATAGCAAAGAAGATCAACGGCCGAAATTATCTCCCAATTTGCGGAAGTGGGACCTTGGCCGTGTATGCCAGTTCGGCCCTCGCTCCACTACTCTCGACATGTGCAAAACGAGAGTGAATATTACCCTAGAACATGGAAAGATACGCCGCCATGATTTTTTTTTTATTTTTTTTTTTTTGGTCTTTTAGAAGATAGCAAAGAAGATCAACGGCCGAAATTATCTCCCAATTTGCGGAAGTGGGACCTTGGCCGTGTATGCCAGTTCGGCCCTCGCTCCACTACTCTCGACATGTGCAAAACGAGAGTGAATATTACCCTAGAACATGGAAAGATACGCCGCCATGATTTTTTTTTTATTTTTTTTTTTTTGGTCTTTTAGAAGATAGCAAAGAAGATCAACGGCCGAAATTATCTCCCAATTTGCGGAAGTGGGACCTTGGCCGTGTATGCCAGTTCGGCCCTCGCTCCACTACTCTCGACATGTGCAAAACGAGAGTGAATATTACCCTAGAACATGGAAAGATACGCCGCCATGATTTTTTTTTTATTTTTTTTTTTTTGGTCTTTTAGAAGATAGCAAAGAAGATCAACGGCCGAAATTATCTCCCAATTTGCGGAAGTGGGACCTTGGCCGTGTATGCCAGTTCGGCCCTCGCTCCACTACTCTCGACATGTGCAAAACGAGAGTGAATATTACCCTAGAACATGGAAAGATACGCCGCCATGATTTTTTTTTTATTTTTTTTTTTTTGGTCTTTTAGAAGATAGCAAAGAAGATCAACGGCCGAAATTATCTCCCAATTTGCGGAAGTGGGACCTTGGCCGTGTATGCCAGTTCGGCCCTCGCTCCACTACTCTCGACATGTGCAAAACGAGAGTGAATATTACCCTAGAACATGGAAAGATACGCCGCCATGATTTTTTTTTTATTTTTTTTTTTTTGGTCTTTTAGAAGATAGCAAAGAAGATCAACGGCCGAAATTATCTCCCAATTTGCGGAAGTGGGACCTTGGCCGTGTATGCCAGTTCGGCCCTCGCTCCACTACTCTCGACATGTGCAAAACGAGAGTGAATATTACCCTAGAACATGGAAAGATACGCCGCCATGATTTTTTTTTTATTTTTTTTTTTTTGGTCTTTTAGAAGATAGCAAAGAAGATCAACGGCCGAAATTATCTCCCAATTTGCGGAAGTGGGACCTTGGCCGTGTATGCCAGTTCGGCCCTCGCTCCACTACTCTCGACATGTGCAAAACGAGAGTGAATATTACCCTAGAACATGGAAAGATACGCCGCCATGATTTTTTTTTTATTTTTTTTTTTTTGGTCTTTTAGAAGATAGCAAAGAAGATCAACGGCCGAAATTATCTCCCAATTTGCGGAAGTGGGACCTTGGCCGTGTATGCCAGTTCGGCCCTCGCTCCACTACTCTCGACATGTGCAAAACGAGAGTGAATATTACCCTAGAACATGGAAAGATACGCCGCCATGATTTTTTTTTTATTTTTTTTTTTTTGGTCTTTTAGAAGATAGCAAAGAAGATCAACGGCCGAAATTATCTCCCAATTTGCGGAAGTGGGACCTTGGCCGTGTATGCCAGTTCGGCCCTCGCTCCACTACTCTCGACATGTGCAAAACGAGAGTGAATATTACCCTAGAACATGGAAAGATACGCCGCCATGATTTTTTTTTTATTTTTTTTTTTTTGGTCTTTTAGAAGATAGCAAAGAAGATCAACGGCCGAAATTATCTCCCAATTTGCGGAAGTGGGACCTTGGCCGTGTATGCCAGTTCGGCCCTCGCTCCACTACTCTCGACATGTGCAAAACGAGAGTGAATATTACCCTAGAACATGGAAAGATACGCCGCCATGATTTTTTTTTTATTTTTTTTTTTTTGGTCTTTTAGAAGATAGCAAAGAAGATCAACGGCCGAAATTATCTCCCAATTTGCGGAAGTGGGACCTTGGCCGTGTATGCCAGTTCGGCCCTCGCTCCACTACTCTCGACATGTGCAAAACGAGAGTGAATATTACCCTAGAACATGGAAAGATACGCCGCCATGATTTTTTTTTTATTTTTTTTTTTTTGGTCTTTTAGAAGATAGCAAAGAAGATCAACGGCCGAAATTATCTCCCAATTTGCGGAAGTGGGACCTTGGCCGTGTATGCCAGTTCGGCCCTCGCTCCACTACTCTCGACATGTGCAAAACGAGAGTGAATATTACCCTAGAACATGGAAAGATACGCCGCCATGATTTTTTTTTTATTTTTTTTTTTTTGGTCTTTTAGAAGATAGCAAAGAAGATCAACGGCCGAAATTATCTCCCAATTTGCGGAAGTGGGACCTTGGCCGTGTATGCCAGTTCGGCCCTCGCTCCACTACTCTCGACATGTGCAAAACGAGAGTGAATATTACCCTAGAACATGGAAAGATACGCCGCCATGATTTTTTTTTTATTTTTTTTTTTTTGGTCTTTTAGAAGATAGCAAAGAAGATCAACGGCCGAAATTATCTCCCAATTTGCGGAAGTGGGACCTTGGCCGTGTATGCCAGTTCGGCCCTCGCTCCACTACTCTCGACATGTGCAAAACGAGAGTGAATATTACCCTAGAACATGGAAAGATACGCCGCCATGATTTTTTTTTTATTTTTTTTTTTTTGGTCTTTTAGAAGATAGCAAAGAAGATCAACGGCCGAAATTATCTCCCAATTTGCGGAAGTGGGACCTTGGCCGTGTATGCCAGTTCGGCCCTCGCTCCACTACTCTCGACATGTGCAAAACGAGAGTGAATATTACCCTAGAACATGGAAAGATACGCCGCCATGATTTTTTTTTTATTTTTTTTTTTTTGGTCTTTTAGAAGATAGCAAAGAAGATCAACGGCCGAAATTATCTCCCAATTTGCGGAAGTGGGACCTTGGCCGTGTATGCCAGTTCGGCCCTCGCTCCACTACTCTCGACATGTGCAAAACGAGAGTGAATATTACCCTAGAACATGGAAAGATACGCCGCCATGATTTTTTTTTTATTTTTTTTTTTTTGGTCTTTTAGAAGATAGCAAAGAAGATCAACGGCCGAAATTATCTCCCAATTTGCGGAAGTGGGACCTTGGCCGTGTATGCCAGTTCGGCCCTCGCTCCACTACTCTCGACATGTGCAAAACGAGAGTGAATATTACCCTAGAACATGGAAAGATACGCCGCCATGATTTTTTTTTTATTTTTTTTTTTTTGGTCTTTTAGAAGATAGCAAAGAAGATCAACGGCCGAAATTATCTCCCAATTTGCGGAAGTGGGACCTTGGCCGTGTATGCCAGTTCGGCCCTCGCTCCACTACTCTCGACATGTGCAAAACGAGAGTGAATATTACCCTAGAACATGGAAAGATACGCCGCCATGATTTTTTTTTTATTTTTTTTTTTTTGGTCTTTTAGAAGATAGCAAAGAAGATCAACGGCCGAAATTATCTCCCAATTTGCGGAAGTGGGACCTTGGCCGTGTATGCCAGTTCGGCCCTCGCTCCACTACTCTCGACATGTGCAAAACGAGAGTGAATATTACCCTAGAACATGGAAAGATACGCCGCCATGATTTTTTTTTTATTTTTTTTTTTTTGGTCTTTTAGAAGATAGCAAAGAAGATCAACGGCCGAAATTATCTCCCAATTTGCGGAAGTGGGACCTTGGCCGTGTATGCCAGTTCGGCCCTCGCTCCACTACTCTCGACATGTGCAAAACGAGAGTGAATATTACCCTAGAACATGGAAAGATACGCCGCCATGATTTTTTTTTTATTTTTTTTTTTTTGGTCTTTTAGAAGATAGCAAAGAAGATCAACGGCCGAAATTATCTCCCAATTTGCGGAAGTGGGACCTTGGCCGTGTATGCCAGTTCGGCCCTCGCTCCACTACTCTCGACATGTGCAAAACGAGAGTGAATATTACCCTAGAACATGGAAAGATACGCCGCCATGATTTTTTTTTTATTTTTTTTTTTTTGGTCTTTTAGAAGATAGCAAAGAAGATCAACGGCCGAAATTATCTCCCAATTTGCGGAAGTGGGACCTTGGCCGTGTATGCCAGTTCGGCCCTCGCTCCACTACTCTCGACATGTGCAAAACGAGAGTGAATATTACCCTAGAACATGGAAAGATACGCCGCCATGATTTTTTTTTTATTTTTTTTTTTTTGGTCTTTTAGAAGATAGCAAAGAAGATCAACGGCCGAAATTATCTCCCAATTTGCGGAAGTGGGACCTTGGCCGTGTATGCCAGTTCGGCCCTCGCTCCACTACTCTCGACATGTGCAAAACGAGAGTGAATATTACCCTAGAACATGGAAAGATACGCCGCCATGATTTTTTTTTTATTTTTTTTTTTTTGGTCTTTTAGAAGATAGCAAAGAAGATCAACGGCCGAAATTATCTCCCAATTTGCGGAAGTGGGACCTTGGCCGTGTATGCCAGTTCGGCCCTCGCTCCACTACTCTCGACATGTGCAAAACGAGAGTGAATATTACCCTAGAACATGGAAAGATACGCCGCCATGATTTTTTTTTTATTTTTTTTTTTTTGGTCTTTTAGAAGATAGCAAAGAAGATCAACGGCCGAAATTATCTCCCAATTTGCGGAAGTGGGACCTTGGCCGTGTATGCCAGTTCGGCCCTCGCTCCACTACTCTCGACATGTGCAAAACGAGAGTGAATATTACCCTAGAACATGGAAAGATACGCCGCCATGATTTTTTTTTTATTTTTTTTTTTTTGGTCTTTTAGAAGATAGCAAAGAAGATCAACGGCCGAAATTATCTCCCAATTTGCGGAAGTGGGACCTTGGCCGTGTATGCCAGTTCGGCCCTCGCTCCACTACTCTCGACATGTGCAAAACGAGAGTGAATATTACCCTAGAACATGGAAAGATACGCCGCCATGATTTTTTTTTTATTTTTTTTTTTTTGGTCTTTTAGAAGATAGCAAAGAAGATCAACGGCCGAAATTATCTCCCAATTTGCGGAAGTGGGACCTTGGCCGTGTATGCCAGTTCGGCCCTCGCTCCACTACTCTCGACATGTGCAAAACGAGAGTGAATATTACCCTAGAACATGGAAAGATACGCCGCCATGATTTTTTTTTTATTTTTTTTTTTTTGGTCTTTTAGAAGATAGCAAAGAAGATCAACGGCCGAAATTATCTCCCAATTTGCGGAAGTGGGACCTTGGCCGTGTATGCCAGTTCGGCCCTCGCTCCACTACTCTCGACATGTGCAAAACGAGAGTGAATATTACCCTAGAACATGGAAAGATACGCCGCCATGATTTTTTTTTTATTTTTTTTTTTTTGGTCTTTTAGAAGATAGCAAAGAAGATCAACGGCCGAAATTATCTCCCAATTTGCGGAAGTGGGACCTTGGCCGTGTATGCCAGTTCGGCCCTCGCTCCACTACTCTCGACATGTGCAAAACGAGAGTGAATATTACCCTAGAACATGGAAAGATACGCCGCCATGATTTTTTTTTTATTTTTTTTTTTTTGGTCTTTTAGAAGATAGCAAAGAAGATCAACGGCCGAAATTATCTCCCAATTTGCGGAAGTGGGACCTTGGCCGTGTATGCCAGTTCGGCCCTCGCTCCACTACTCTCGACATGTGCAAAACGAGAGTGAATATTACCCTAGAACATGGAAAGATACGCCGCCATGATTTTTTTTTTATTTTTTTTTTTTTGGTCTTTTAGAAGATAGCAAAGAAGATCAACGGCCGAAATTATCTCCCAATTTGCGGAAGTGGGACCTTGGCCGTGTATGCCAGTTCGGCCCTCGCTCCACTACTCTCGACATGTGCAAAACGAGAGTGAATATTACCCTAGAACATGGAAAGATACGCCGCCATGATTTTTTTTTTATTTTTTTTTTTTTGGTCTTTTAGAAGATAGCAAAGAAGATCAACGGCCGAAATTATCTCCCAATTTGCGGAAGTGGGACCTTGGCCGTGTATGCCAGTTCGGCCCTCGCTCCACTACTCTCGACATGTGCAAAACGAGAGTGAATATTACCCTAGAACATGGAAAGATACGCCGCCATGATTTTTTTTTTATTTTTTTTTTTTTGGTCTTTTAGAAGATAGCAAAGAAGATCAACGGCCGAAATTATCTCCCAATTTGCGGAAGTGGGACCTTGGCCGTGTATGCCAGTTCGGCCCTCGCTCCACTACTCTCGACATGTGCAAAACGAGAGTGAATATTACCCTAGAACATGGAAAGATACGCCGCCATGATTTTTTTTTTATTTTTTTTTTTTTGGTCTTTTAGAAGATAGCAAAGAAGATCAACGGCCGAAATTATCTCCCAATTTGCGGAAGTGGGACCTTGGCCGTGTATGCCAGTTCGGCCCTCGCTCCACTACTCTCGACATGTGCAAAACGAGAGTGAATATTACCCTAGAACATGGAAAGATACGCCGCCATGATTTTTTTTTTATTTTTTTTTTTTTGGTCTTTTAGAAGATAGCAAAGAAGATCAACGGCCGAAATTATCTCCCAATTTGCGGAAGTGGGACCTTGGCCGTGTATGCCAGTTCGGCCCTCGCTCCACTACTCTCGACATGTGCAAAACGAGAGTGAATATTACCCTAGAACATGGAAAGATACGCCGCCATGATTTTTTTTTTATTTTTTTTTTTTTGGTCTTTTAGAAGATAGCAAAGAAGATCAACGGCCGAAATTATCTCCTCAACTGCGCAAGTGGGACCTTGCCCCTGTATGCCAATCAGTTTCAGTTCTGATGCTTGGGTGGAAGGATAGGCCTCGCTCCACTAATCTCGAAATGCACAAAAGAGAAAAATCATGTCATGGCGACGTATCTTTCCATGTTCTAGCGGAATATTCGCTCTCGTTTTGCACATGTCGAGAGTAGTGGAGCCAGGGCCGATGCCCTACCAGACAGCGAAGGCAAAGAAAAGAGGAGGTCTGGCAACAACACTCACCAAATGTCTCAAAATGAGGAAAAAAAAAAAAAAAAAAAAAAA
>BFEA01000101.1:287785-299577 GCA_003427395.1 Chara braunii
CTTTTTCTCCCTTTTCCCTGCACTCAGCCCCACACTGAGTGCAGGTTCAGCGGGAAAATGGCTGTTTCCAGCCAAGTTCCCCTCATTACCCCTTCATCTCCCCAGCCTCTGGCCTGAGTCACATTCAGGCCAGTTTGGCCTGTATCTGATCATAGCCGCGACCACATTCGTGGCCGTGGCTTTTCCCTTTTCCCTTTTATCTTATTTTTTTCTTTTCTCCCCTGCCCTCCCCTGAAAACGGGGATGGGAGTTGTCAGATTGGGAGAGGTAGGGAAAGAACTCGTGAAAATTCACGATTTCAAATCCCGACAGGCTCAGAGCGGGGTGCAAAAAAAAACCGACTTTGAAGAATTTTAGAAAACTATTCGCTGGATAAAAACATCTAAAAAACTTCATGCACATGGCCTAGGTGCGTGACTACCTACAGAAAAAAAATCAAGGTCAACAAAATTGTTTTGCGCCACCAAAACAATAGTGGCGCAAACTGAAAAAAAAAGCTTCTAAAAAAACCTCAGATCCCGTTTTTCGTTTTCTTTTTCTTCTTTTCTTTTGTTTTCTTTTTTCTTCTTACCCCCCCTAACAACGGGGAGGCAGCTGGCAGGTCGGGAGGAACAGGTCCTCCTCTCCGCATCCTTCCATTTCTCTCTCTCTCTCTCTCTCCACTCAACTCCAACCCCCTCTTGCTTTCCATGTGTGAACTGTGGGCCGCGAGATTTCAAGATCTCGCGGCCACAATCATCTGTCCAAAACGAAGTGGGAGTCTTTGTGCTCCCACACAGTCTCCAAGACGAAGTGGGAGCCTTTGTGCTCCCACACAGTATGCAAAGACTGTTTTTCCTTTTTTTTTTTTTTTTTTTTTATTACGTCGGCTTTGCCAACGGTCACGCCCCATCGTGGCCTGCTATGGCACATCAAGGTACAGACCCGGGTTCAAATCTCTACATGGATTTTGGACCATTTCTCGATTTATGCGTGTCATCCTTGCGCAAGGGTCAAGCTGCAGCCAGGCGGCCGTTCCCGGCCGTGAGATTTGATGATCTCGCGGCCGAGAATGACCGTGCTTCATGCTGGTGGAGTGGGCAGCTCCAAAGGAAAAGGAGCTAGCCTAGACTGCTTATCGCTGGCTCGATCCCTGAATCTGCGGGTAGAAGTTTGGTAGTTGTACCTACTGGGCTACCTCCTATCTCATATAGGGATGAGAGCAGCCCACATATATGAAGGGTTACGGGGCCCAGCAGGCTGCCATCCAAGCCAACGGACTTCTAGTGCTTCAATCTGCAGCTGGCTGGTTGCTGGCTGATTGTTGGCTGATTGCTGGCCGACTGGCTGCAGGCTGATTGCTGGCCGGCTGGCTGCACGCTGGGTGGCTGCAGGCTGGGTGGCTGGCTGATTGCTGGNGTTGGCTGATTGCTGGCCGACTGGCTGCAGGCTGATTGCTGGCCGGCTGGCTGCACGCTGGGTGGCTGCAGGCTGGGTGGCTGGCTGATTGCTGGTCGACTGGYTGCAGGCTGGTTGCTGGCCAGATGGCTGCACGCTGGGTGGCTGCAGGCTGGGTGGCTGGTTGGCGAGCCCTACGCTTGCCATACCCTGCGGCTACCGTGCCATCCATTTCAGCCCTTGGTGCGGACGCCCGTGGTCCTAAGAAAAATAATAACTTCCTACTCACCTCTCGTCACGGCCTCTGGTAAGGTCGCCACTTTGAGCGCACTTAGGCCCTGAATCGTGCGGCCTACCGCCACGCGCCACCTTCTCAGGTTGGGTAGGTATAATCCTAGTAGTCCCTCGGCCAAACTATTCCATAGCTCCGTCAGATGCCGTGATTAGTGGTCACACCACTGATTACCACTATTTCAGCCGGACGTCAGCGACGTCTAGCTTAAAAAAAAAAAGTTTAAGCCTACCGGTCATAGGTCTGTCTGAACAGCTTTGGTAACGTCAGTCTCGTCAAGTCCTTCAATTCCACGAAAAAGTCGAACAGCATCCGACGTTGAAAATCCCGACAAATACCCTTGTCAGGGTATTTGCCCCGACAGCATTTCCGGACCCCATTGAACGACGTCCCCGTCGTTCACCATCAAAATAGAATCAGAATCCTTATAAAATTTCCATGTGAAAGCAACGATCACAATACACAACAATTCCAACAATTGTCCAGAACTAAGCCGAAACTTTTACAACAATATAACAACAAAACTGGAGTTAGCCTCCAGGAGCCTCACTCAAAATTTTGGATATAGCCTCCAGAAGCCTTACAATTCAACAAAATACCACCAGATATAGCCTTTGGCGAGCCTTCCATTCCTATAACATATAAGTGGGTAGAATGATACCAGATTAGCCTCTGGCAAACCGTAATCAAACTTGGACCCAGGTCTAGCCCCTGGAAGCCTTCAATTTAGAGGAACTTTTTCAGAATGATCCCAGCATCATCTCATTGGCGGCCTCTCAATACAAACGTTAGTCTCTCTTGAATGATGTCGGAAGCCCTCCGACAATACAAAAAAAATCACTCAAGCCACTATCCATTATTATACCACAGTAATGTGCTGACAAGAGTGAGCCAGGAATAGCCCCTGACAGATCTTTCAAAAAATTTTAATCATTCAAGAGAGAAATCGTTCTTCCAAAGTCCCCCGACCAAGTTCGACATTACATTCGTCCCCACTTAAGTCATCATGCCCGATATTTCGTACACCCCTTGTGAATGCGTCGAGGAGTGGTGTAATCCGTATGAGGAAAACATCTCGACATCAAGCCCCGATTAAGATTCGAGCCTCACCACATTCCCTCCGATTCCAGTGTTTTCGATCTCATTAGTCTTCTGCGTGCAGAGTAGAACTGCCCCACCTAAAATAACCGAGGCTGGCTAGACCCCGGTCATAGAGGTACGATGCCCATGCTTGACATGAGGTTAGGTAGCCACTCCTCCCCTTGCGGCAAACGATAGTCGTCTACCCTACAAGCATCACTATAATAAGACCTCAACACCTTCCTCCCTTTCAGTGATAATGTAGTCCTCCTTCCCATAAACCACATAGGGTACAGAAGATAACATCCCACTATGGACCAGGAGCATAGCTCCGGCGTGGGCCTCACTACCACCTACGGAACTCACAAATCCATCAGAAATTTATCGAGAAATGATAACGCCTTCAAGACTTACTTCAAAAATATGCAAAAACAACAAAACAACTTACAATAAATGCTTTCACACGAAATTTATAACGATCCAAGCGAAATAAATCTTCAACAATAAATCAGATGCCTTCAATCATAGAAATGCATCAATAAAACGGATAATCTCGAAATGAATGGGAGTCCCGGTAAACTGATCGATGAAAATATTCATCATTCCAATATCCGACGTATGACTAAATAAATCTGCTAAATAATATCAAAAGGAAGTCAACGTTTGGTTGACAACTTTTCAAAATAGTTCTAACCAATAAGAATTTACGCAAGAATTATAAGTAAAAATAATATATCAAAGTTCATGATAAACGATATGATTAAGACATGACACATGAAAACGGTAATTTTTAACACAGTAACTCTTATATCAAAAGAATAACAAAGTATGACACATTTAATATCAAGATATTATGAATTTAAACTTAACTTGAACGTTCAAAAATAACCAAAATAATATCAAGAATTAAATCCAAAAATAATTTTATCGAGACAAAATGATAATAAAATCAATCAATGAAGATAAAATAATGAGAATACGATAAATATATTAATTATAAAATAAAATACCCGAGTGTCGTTCCGCTAGGGACAACGGTAGTCTGTCGTTATCCCCGACAACAGCGCCACCTGTCAAGCGCATCGTCCCTCGCCCCCTCCCGGCGACGTCACGCAGGAGTTTAAACAAAAACCAAAACCAAACATAACAACTGAAGAACGACGCAGAATATCGCGCATGTCGTCGAAACCGGTGCGGTCGCGTCGTCCCCTCGCCGCTCTGGCCAGGTCCGTCAGCTATACTTCCCGCGGTCCCTTACGACAGGATAGGTTCCCGCGGGGCATAAGCTTGCTTCCCTAAGGGTTGTCACCACCCTTAGGGGCGTATCCCTACCGAGCTACTGACCCACATGCAAAAGCTTTTAAATGCAGTCGCAGAGGTAGGTTAGCCGAGGGCGTTTGCTCGTTCGCTGTAGTATAGATACGCTTGGTTAACGCCAAGCGGACCCGAACGTCGTCCGTTCCTAGGGCGCTGATCTCCTAAGTACGAAGCGTACGCAAGTCGATTAGGATGATCTCAACCACGCGTGAAACCCAAATAGTTATCCTAGTCCCTTAGACATATATCCAAAGAGAATTATAACATTCACAGACAATTACATCAAAAGAAGTCGACCGTAGTCGGCAGGAATATATATTTCATTGAAAATGATAATTAAAAAAAAAAATCATCATTCAATAACACAAAATCAGAATAAAATCCGACCACCGCGGGTCGCACACCATAAAAAAATCAAACAACCGCCAACAACGAGTTGACTACTGATAATAACCTCAATGCAACCGACAAGGTACTCGGTCGCCTTAGTTTTGACTTGATGAAACTTTCCGCCAAGGTCATTCATTCTGACTTACTGTCGACCTAAGACTACGCACACATTCTCATCTTTACTCATTCTCCATTTTCTTCCATGACGAATGATTCTTGATCAGGGGCATTGCTTGAAGTGTTAGATGTCTCTCCCTCTAGGAAGTGGTCTGGGGTACTCCTCCTCCTCGCCTGAGCACAAGACTCAGATCTCAGAAGTCGGGCCGTCTCCACCGAACCGGCAAAGTACCCCACCGTAGAAACGGTCCACTCTGGGTTGATAACAGGGTCGGCTCCTAAAGCAACGAACCCCCGCCCCAGATGCTTCCTGGAGAAAGAGAATGTGTTGACCCCAAGTAGGTTTTAACTATTCTCGTTTTCTAAACTCAAGCTAATTTGGACAAAAAAAGTCAAAGGTGATAGAGAATGAGAACCACTTAGACATGTATAGGTAAATAGCGTTATTCGAGATAAAACGGGTTTCCTTGGGAAGAGTTAAATTTGTTATGCTTTGATTCTCTTTCTGTCATCAAGATTTCTTTTCTCACGGCACCCATCGATTATCCTTCAAAAATAGCAAGCAAGTTCACTCAACTCACTGATGAACGGAAAAAGATAAGGGTCAAACTCTCCGTCATTTTGTCAAATAGCATTTTCGTCTTTTTACTCACATGCACACCACGCACACAAAACGATCAAAAGAAGACAAACAAAGTCCCACTACCCACATCAGACCCACATTTTCACTCATGCATGACGCCCACAACCCCACTCAACCTTTCTCCTGAACATTCAAAGCAAAATGGTCAAGCAATGTGTGGGTGCACACAGGTGTGAAGGGAGTCTGAGTCGTTCACTAACTGACCTTGAGTGAAGTGGTGTCGAACGCGTCGTGGCTCACTCAAGAAAGCCAAATGATATATACGCGTCGCCGAAGAAACCGCAGTCCAGAGGTAAGTCTTGGACCAACTGTTTGTCTCAGTCTGTTCCCGACTGGCAAGTTTCACTCGCGGCAGTCCGAAGTGCGAAGATGGCAAGCCGCACTCGTCCCAAAAAAATCCACCGCATCCTGTGTCGATCCCAACTGATCCCAACCGATCGCAAGTGGTCCCGCACTACTGCTAGTGTTGGGTAGTCCCATCTACAAAACATTTATTTCATATGCTGCATAAAAAATAAACCCGTCTGTCGCGCTCAGATTTCGTATCGTCGCATGCCGTCAACCGCCACCATGTCACGCTACTGCTGCCGTACACACGAATGGTAGCAGACCTTCACCAAGAATAGCAGACGCCGCGCCAAAAAAAAAAAAAACTTTCAGCGCCGTAAAAAAAAGCCTCCACCGCCGCGCCGCACGTCCTACCGACGTGCCGCATTTCCACTGTCGTGTCGAACTCTCGTCGAAAAATGGCAGCACGTCGTCGCTCTGTGCCCTGTCAAAAAAAAAAAAAAAAAAAAAAAAAACATCAACGCTCCGCCGTGCCGTACCACCATAGAAAAAAGACGGCGGCGCCTCGCCGTGTTGTACCACAGCAAAAAGACGGCAGCGCTTCGCCGTGCCGTACTACCGCAAAAAAACGGCAGGGCTTCGCCGTGTCGTACCACCACAAAAAGACGGTAGCGCTTTGCCGTGTCGTACCACCGCAAAAAGACGGCGGCGCTTCGCCGTGCCGTACTACGGCAAAAAGAGGGCAGCGCTTCGCCACGTTATACTACCATGCCGTGAAAACAGCAGCGTCACTCTTCAAAACAAAGTGCCACCGACGTGCCATAAAAACGGCAGCGTCACCCCTCAAAATAAAGGTGTCGGGCCGACGCCGTGGTATTTCGGCATCATAACCCCACAAAAATGGGTTATGGTTGCCGAAAATATCGCCCGGCACACCTCCACCAGTTGTCGTGCTCCCCGCTACTCCTTGCCACGCTCCGCTGCCGCTCCTCACCATGCTGTCGCAGAGTCCCACCAGAGACCAGCCTGCCAAGGGGTGGAGCAGAGTGCTCCAACCAAGGCTATGGCTGTCTCCTCCTTCGTCGCTCCGCTCCTCTGAAGTCCTCGAGCTCCGCCGGCAGTACTCCTGCCTCCTCTCCAGCACTCCARCAATGAGGCAAGTKTGCTGTCGCACACTGGCASCCGGAGGCAAGTGTGAGGCAGCTGGGGGACAGCTGCCTCTTTTGTASTGGCTGAGGAGGGCAGCAGCAGCCTCAGCTGCCCCCAGGCAAAATTCGTCACTTGCCTGGGGCCGTTGATCTGAGCCAGATCAAYGGACTGAGGKTGTCTCACCTCAGCCACACACTTAGGGTGGCAGTTGTACTCAACTGCCCCCCTCTTTTTCTCCCTTTTCCCTGCACTCAGCCCCACACTGAGTGCAGGTTCAGCGGGAAAATGGCTGTTTCCAGCCAAGTTCGCCTCATTACCCCTTCATCTCCCCAGCCTCTAGCCTGAGTCACATTCAGGCCAGTTTGGCCTGTATCTGATCATAGCCGCGACCACATTCGTGGCCGCGGCTTTTCCCTTTTCCCTTTTATCTTCTTTTTCTCTTTTCTCTCGTGCCCTCCCCTGAAAACAGGGATGGCAGTTGTCAGATTGGGAGAGGTAGGGAAAGAACTCGTGAAAATTCACGAGTTCAAATCCCGACAGGCTCAGAGCAGGGTGCAAAAAGTACACCGACTTTGAAGAATTTTAGAAAACTGTTCACTGGATAAAAAAATCTAAAAAACTTCATGCACATGGCCTAGGTGCGTGACTACCTACAGAAAACAAATCAAGGTCAACAAAATTGTTTTGCGCCACCAAAAAAATAGTGGCGCAAACTGAAAAAAAAAGCTTCTAAAGAAAACTCAGATCCTGTTTTTCGTTTTCTTTTCTTTTCTTTTTTTTCTTTTCTTTTTTTTTCTTTTCTTTTTTGTTCTTACCCCCCTTTACAATGGGGAGACAGCTGGCAGGTCGGAAGGAACAGGCCCTCCTCTCCGCATCCTCCCATTTCTCTCTCTCTCTCACTCTCCACTCAACTCCAACCCCCTCTTGCTTTCCGTGTGTGAACTGTGGGTCGCGAGATTTCAAGATCTCGCGGCCACAATCATCTGTCCAAAACGAAGTGGGAGTCTTTGTGCTCCGACACCGTCTCCAAGACGAAGTGGTTTGTGCTCCCACACAGTCTGCAAAGACTGTTTTCCTTTTTTTTTTTTTTTTTTTTTTAATTACGTCGGCTTTGCCAACGGTCACGTCCCATCGTGGCCTGCTATGGCACATCGAGGTAGAAACCCAGATTCAAATCCCTACCGAATTTTGGACTATTTTTCGATTTATGCGTGTCTTCCTTGCGCAAGGGTCAAGCTGCAGCGAGGGGGAGCTAGCCCAGACTGCTTATCGTCGGCTCGGTCCCTGAATCTGTGGGTAGAAGTTTGGTAGTTGTACCTACTGGGCTACCTCCTATCTCTTATAGGGATGAGAGCAGCCCACATATATGAAGGGTTACGGGGCCCAGCAGACTGCCATCCAGGCCAGCGGACTTCTAGTGCTTCAATCTGCGGCTGGCTGGTTGCTGGCTGATTGCTGGCTGATTTCAGGCCGACTGGCTGCAGGCTGATTGCTGGCCGGCTGGCTGCAGGCTGATTGCTGGCCGGCTGGCTGCACGCTGGGTGGCTGCAGGCTGGGTGGCTGGCTGATTGCTGGCCGACTGGCTGCAGGCTGGTTGCTGGCCAGATGGCTGCACGCTGGGTGGCTGCAGGCTGGGTGGCTGGTTGGCGAGCCCTATGCTTGCCGCACCCTGCGGCTACCGTGCCATCCATTTCAGCCATTGGTGCGAACGCCCGTGGTCCTAAGAAAAATAATAACTTTCTACTCACCTCTCGTTGCGGCCTCCGGTAAGGTCGCCACTTTGAACGCACTTAGGCCCTGAATCGTGCGGCCTACCACCACGCGCCACCTTCTCAGGTAGGGTAGGTATAATCCTAGTAGTCCCTCAGCCAAACTATTCCATAGCTCCGTCAGATGCCGTGATTAGTGGTCACACCACTGATTACCACTATTTCAGTCGGACGTCAGCGACGTCTAGCTTAAAAAAAAAAAGTTTAAGCCTACCGGTCATAGGTCTTTCTGAACAGCTTTGGCAACGTTAGTCTCGTCAAGTCCATGGCAAGGACTAGCAGGGAGCACGACAACTGGTGGAGGTGTGCCGACCGATATTTTCGGCAACCATAACCCATTTTTGTGGGGTTATGCTGTCGAAATACCACGGCGTCGGCCCGACACCTTTATTTTGAGGGGTGACGCTGCCGTTTTGACGGCACGTCAGCGGCACTTTGTTTTGAAGAGTGACGCTGCCGTTTTCATGGCACGGTAGTATAACGCGGCGAAGCGCTGCCGTCTTTTTGCGGTAGTACGGCACAGCGAAGAGCCGCCGTCTTTTTGCGGTGGTACGGCACGGCGAAGCGCTACCGTATTTTTGCGGTGGTACGATACGGCGAAGCACTGCCGTCTTTTTGCGGTAGTACGGCACGGCGAAGCGCTGCCATCTTTTTGCTGTGGTACAACACGGCGAGGCGCCGCCGTCTTTTTTCTACGGTGGTACGGCACGGCGGAGCGCTGGCGATTTTTTTTTTTTTTTTTTTTTGACAGGGCACAGAGCGGCGACGTGCTGCCATTTTCCGACGAGAGTTCGGCACAGCAGTGGAAATGCGGCACGGCGGTAGGACGTGCGGCTCGGCAGTGGAGGCTTTTTTTTACGGCGCTGAATTTTTTTTTTTTTTTTGGCGCGGCGTCTGCTATTCTTGGTGAAGAAAGTCTGCTACCATTGGTGTGTACGGCAGGAGTAGCGTGACATGGTGGCGGTTGACGGCATGCGATGATACGAAATCTGAGCGCGACGGACGGGTTTATTTTTTATGCAGCATATGAAATAAATGTTTTGTAGATGGGACTACCCAACACTAGCAGTAGTGCGGGACCACTTGGGACCGGCTGGGATCAGTTGGGATCAACGCAGGACGCGGTGGATTTCTATGGGACGAGTGCGGCTTGCCATCTTTGCACTTGGGACTGCCGCGAGTGAAACTTGCGAGTCGGGAACAGACTGGGACAAACAGTTGGTCCAAGACTTACCTCGGGACTGCGGTTTCTTCGGCGACGTGTATATGTCATTTGACTTTCTTGAGTGAGCCACGACGCGTTCGACACCACTTCACTCAAGGTCAGTTAGTGGACGACTCAGACTCCCTTCACACCTGTCTGCACCCACACATTGCTTGACCATTTTGCTTTGAATGTTCAGGAGAAAGGTTGAGTGAGGTTGTGGGCGTCATGCATGAGTGAAAATGTGGGTCCGACGTGAGTAGTGGGACTTTGCTTGTCTTCTTTTGATCGTGTTGTGTGCGTGGTGTGCATGTGAGTAAAAAGACGAAAATGCTATTTGACAAAATGACGGAGAGTTTGACTCTTATCTTTTTCCATTCGTCAGTGAGTTGAGTGAACTTGCTTGCTATTTTTGAAGGATAATCGATGGGTGCCGTGAGAAAAGAAATCTTGATGACAGAAACATAATCAAAGCATAACGAATTTAACTCTTCTCAAGCAAACCCGTTTTATCTCGAATAACCCTATCTACCTATACATGTCTAAGTGATTCTCATTCTCTATCACCTCTGACTCTTTTTGTCCAAATTACCTTGAGTTTAGAAAACGAGAATAGTTAAAACCTACTTGGGGTGAACACATTCTCTTTCTCCAGGAAGTACTGGGGCGGGGGTTTGTTGCTTTAGGATCCGACCCTGTTATCGACCCAGAGTGGACCGTTTCTACAGGGGGTTACTTTGCCGGTTCGGTGGAGACGGCCCGACTTCTGAGATCCGAGTCTTGTGCTCGGGCGAGGAGGAGGAGTACCCCAGACCACTTCCTAGAGGGAAAGACATCTAACACTTCAAGCAATGCCCCTAATCAAGAATCATTCGTCATGGAAGAAAATGGAGAATGAGTAAAGATGAGAATGTGTGCGTAGTCTTAGGTCGGCGGTAGGTCAGAATGAATGACTTTGGCGTCAAGTTTATCAAGTCAAAACTAAGGCCACCGACTACCTTGTCGGTTGCATTGAGGTTATTATCAGTAGTCAACTCGTTGTTGGCGGTTGTTTGATTGTTTTATGGTGTGCGACCCGCGGTGGTCGAATTTTGTTTTGATCTTGTGTTATTGAATGATGAATTGTTTATTTCAATTATCATTTTCGATGGGATATATATTCCTGTCGACTATGGTCGACTTCTTTTGATGTAATTGTCTGTGAATGTTATAATTCTCTTTGGATATATGTCTAAGGGACTAGGATAACTCTTTGGGTTTCACGCTTGGTTGAGACCGTCCTAATCGACCGGCGTACGCTTCGTAGTTAGGAGATCGGCGCCCTAGGAACGGACGACGTTCGGGTCCGCTTGGCGTTAACCAAGCATATCTATACTATAGCGAAAGAGCAAACGCCCTCGGCTGACCTACCTCTGCGACTGCATTTAAAAGCTTTCGCATGTGGGTCGGTAGCTCGGTAGGGATACGCCCCTAAGGGTGGTGACAGTCCCTTAGGGAAGCAAGCTTATGCCCCGAGGGAACCTATCCTGTCGTAGGGGACCGCGGGAAGTATAGCTGACGCACCCGGCCAGAGAGGCGAGGGGACGACGTGACCGCACCCGTTCCGACGGCATGCGGGATATTCTGCGCCATTCTTGAGTTGTTCTGTTTGGTTTTGGTTTTTGTTTAAACTCTTGCGTGACGTGGCCGGGAGGGCCCTCGCCCGCGCGAGGGCCGATGCGCTCGACACCGGAACCTGCTGGGTGAAAGTTTGAGGCAGTACCTACTGGGCTAGCTCTTATCACTGGAACTAGAGCAGCAACCCTTCTATTTGAAGGGTTGCGCCCAGTAGTTTGTCTGCAGCCTGTGGCTCAGCAGGCTTCAACTGCCTGAGGCCTTGCAAGCCTTGTCTGCCGCTTTCCCGTAGACGACAGACCATCCACAGCTAGGTCTCGGCACCTCCCCTGTCGGCCCCTTGGCTTGATGTTAACCCTGCGGCCCCGAAAATAAATAAATAAATAAATTAACTAGGCTACCAGCCGGGCCACCCGGGCCCCGGGTTACCAGGCGGTGCAAGGGAAGGTCCCAACAAAAAAAAACAAAATCCAAAAAATCTGAAAAAAATACTATGTTATGTAGAAAAATAAACTAAACAACTTTTTTTTTTTTATTATTATTTTTTTTAAT
>BFEA01000101.1:312435-333374 GCA_003427395.1 Chara braunii
CAAAAAAAAAAAAAAAAAAAAAAAAAAAAATTCCAGGCTCGGCTACATGAGCTTGTTCGTTGCCACTTGGGGACTCGTCAGGCAAAAGAAATTTTCTGTGCCAAACAGAACGCACAATTATTGTGAGTGCACAAAGGCTTTCTTTCCGACCAGATGCAGTCACGATGACGGTGCTCGGTGTTCTGGGAGCAATATTTGAACGATGAAGATTGATTTGGGGGGACCAAAGGGGATCGTGTGGTGCACTGAGGCCTCATCCCAAGGTTCACCAAATGTGAAAAAGACAGAAATATGGCAGGTGTATCTTTCCACGTTTTGGCACATTTCATGCCTGGTGTGTGAGGCCCCAAATCTCCGCTCAGCTATTAGCTGGTTCTTCTCCACCTGTGGACTCCACAATCAACTGGCGATATCCTCTAGGGGCAAGGTCCCACTACTCTCTTCCCCCGAATAGCACGTACGGTCAATGTAGCAGTATTTGAAGCACCTTTCAGTCCAGATGCAGCAAAAATAACCCTACGTTCTATTTGGGTGAAGATAGGAGAGGACTGGATTCAATGAATGTTTTTTTTTCTTTTTTTTTTTTCTTTTTTTTCTTTTTTTAATCACATGCCAGAGTTGCTAAGGAGTGGTGGTAAGAGCAGACACTCCTAGCACTCTGTTTGTGACTCCAATCTATTGGTGGGGAGTAGCACCTGCTGGAAAAGAAGGTCCAGCGTCCTTTTCCTCTCCCCCACCCCCCCGCCCCCCGACTCGGTCTAACAGAGTTTATTGACCGAAAACATAGTGTTCGCAGCCAGGAGGCTGCACTATACCTGATTGCATATTGGCTTTCCCGATCAGGTATCGTCGACGACCTTTTGAGGGTTTAGATGGGCGTAGAGAGGGCGGGAAAATGGAGTTGAAGGGTGCGGTCCTTGTCATAAGATGGACCGGTCGCTGAGGCGGTCCTAGCAGAGGAAAAAAGCAAAGGACCAGCGGTAGCCTACAGGGGTAGTGCGGAGGTCGTTTCAGACGGCGCGCAGTGGTCCCTTATTCAGGCAACTTCGGAGTGCCAGAGGGAACGGGAAGAAATGGGGGGCGTTCGGGATTTTGGGCATAGCTGTACTGTATGCATCTGGCCTAAAGTCTGGCCACTGTACGTCCAAATCTATCTTCTTTTCCATTGTTTTTCTTTCTTTCTTCAGCTCGTCAATTCCATGCAAGGTTATGTCCGGGCCTGAAACGGGATTGCTAAAACACCATTGTTGAATCGTCCACATGACCGAGCAAATCGTCCGAATAAACGAACAAGATTTGGCCCAGATGATATTTGGTACTAGGGGGGTCTAGTGGATGGCCAAGGTAGGCGGATGGATGGAGGCTAGAGTACCTCCAGATGATATGCGGTAGGAGGGTCTAGTAGATGGCCAAGGTAGGGAGGTGGACGCACTGGATGGAGGGTAGAGTACCTCCAGATGACAGACGCTAGAGTACCTCCAGATGACAGAGGCTAGAGTACCTCCAGATGATATGCGGTAGGGGGGTCTAGTGGATGGAGAAGGAAGGGGGGTGGATGGAGTCTAGAGTACCTCCAGATGATATGTGGTAGGGGGGTCTAGTGGATGGCCAAGGTAGGGGGGGTGGATGCAGGCTAGAGTACCTCCAGATGATATGCGGTAGGGGGGTCTAGTGGATGGCCAAGGTAGGGGGGTGGATGGAGGCTAGAGTACCTCCAGATGACAGAGGCTAGAGTACCTCCAGATGACAGAGGCTAGAGTACCTCCAACAACAATCGGAACAACAACAATACAACCACGAAGCAACTGGAGAGGCGTCTAGTGGATGACCAAGGTACAACAAAATTTTGGGACCGGATCGATTTCGATTCTCAAGTTTGCCTGGCCGATGCGGTGTCGGTCTAAGGATCTACCGATGGGCCCTGTAGAGAGAACACGTATGCCTACTTCCCGAAGCACCCGTACAGCAAGGCTCACTCGAACATGCTTCAACCAGGAGGGAGCCGTGTTCCTGCTCAGCCCTGGTGCCTGCAGCCACTGACTACCAGGGACTTCTACTGTTTCGACCAACCTTGTCCTATCGGATCTCTGTTGTGGTAAAGGGAAATGGGACACGGTACCGGGGCCATACTGCTCAGCCCCCGTGCCTGCAGTCACTCTGTACTAAACCCTAAACCCAGAAAGTTCCACTGCGGCCCTATGCCTCAGACCGCCTGTTGACAATAACACTGACTCAACCCAAAGGGGCTTTACTGTGGAAGGATGGAGGGGTAACCCCACCAATGCTATCATACTCAAGAGGTTGAAATACTGGGTTAGGGAGACCAACGAGGAAGATGTCCTAGGCGTGGTGCTGCCCGACACTCTCTCGTTTCCCAAGGGAATCATGTCGGTCCTTTTGCTGCTAGACCCCAAAACCAAGGCCCAGAAAAGTGCCTTCAACTTCAAATGGTTTAACCATCAGTAGTTGATGGACCTAACCACCGCAAAATTCAGGACCAACTGTGCTTGGACCTTACCCAGGGTCCTCATCTTCATGCAAATCTTTCTGGAAGAGAATGTGTTGGAGGAACACAATCATTGGGATGATCCATCCTTCGTATTTCCTCTCAAAATCAAAACTTGATTAGTACCAGCACCTAAGGGAGTTACAAAATCAATTCCTCAAATAGAATGTACACTGGAGGAGGCCAGTCCATGGGCCCACGAGCACAACAGCCCCCTGACTTGCCCCATTCTCCAAACCGCCCGATGGCAAACCTTACATGCCAAACCCAACAACCCCGGCCCAACAACCCCCACCACCCCGCCAGCGCCCCCCATCCCCCCCGCTCTTTCCTCGTGTCAGAAGGCCGCCCCAATGGGCATCGAAGTTAGCCAAGGCAGACATAGATATACACTCCCTTAACGTTAATGGGCTGATACAAGCTTCACCGGACAAGAAGCAAGCAATATGAAATATGATAAGTGCTCGATTTCAGGTGGATGGCCGGATGCGGTATGTATACAAGAGACACACTTACAGAACACTTTCGCGCACATAGCCAAAGCAAAATTTATCTGGCCATTTGTAGCTTTCATGGCGCCAGCTAAAGATAGAGGGTCGGCAGGAGTGGCAGTCTGACTCCCATCTTCCTCAAAGCTTAAGCCGCTGAGAGTACAGTTTGATAAACAACAAGGGAGGTGGTTGTGCCTCAAAGTGGCATTTGAAGACGAGTTGTTTTACCTGGTCAATGTCTATGCACCTAATGACCCTACAAGTAGGGTGGATTTGTAGCTTGCCCTGCTCCAGCATCTGCCAGATGACGCCCTAATAACTATAGCAGGGGACTTCAACACTGCCCTCGACCCGACACTCGACCATAGATCCACCTCGCAGAGTGAGCATTGGCAGTCCCCCTCGTTGTTAGTCTTAGGTTCAAATGTCCTCATGCTTAAACAATTGATGGCAGATCGGGAACTGGAGGATGCATATAGACTCATGCACCCCACCCAAAGAGCGTATACATGTCTCTTTCCCAGCGGCGACCGAGGCCTTGCCAATTCACGTATTGATCTTACCCTGGTATCAAAGGAACTCATCATTGGCCTTGTCACAACAACAGAAATAACAACGATTAGTCCATGCAAATCCTTTGATCATAGAATGATCACACTCGGTCGCTCCTTTCATAACCATATCCAAAGGGGGTCCGGGTTTTTCAAGTTCAACACATCCTTGCTTCCCCTGTCAAGATTCAAAGACCCGATTAATACCTTTTGGTCATACTGGCAAACTCAAAAACTTGAATCAGGAGACAGGGTGGACTTGTTCAATAAGGGCATCGCACAACTTTAAGTTAGGGAAAGAACCAAAAAGTTCTCCATTCAACATGCGCGAGATCGTAAAGCCCTTATTAAAAAATTGATGAGGGATCTCGAGGAATGAGATGAACAATTTATGGACGATCCGCTGCACCACCCCTCCTTTGATGAGCTACAACAGACCCGTGATCATCTCCAAACTTACATTGAACAACAGTCGAAGGCATGGAGAATACAGACCAAAATTAAACGGACTCACACTGAAGGGACAATGTCTGAAGTTTTTTTTAACAAGGCAAGGGCGAGAGTAAGGGCCAACACTGTCCCCAGACTCAGACACCCTTTGGATGAATCGGCCCCGGTTGCAGCCAATGCCTACGCTATTGCAGATTATGCCTCCCGGTACTATCAAAACCTGTTCACATCCCAGACACCCAATAAACACCCCGACGATGTTCGACACGCAAGGGGGAAGCTGCTGGAAACAGTACAATCACGTCTGACCTGCATACAAAGAATGGAATTGAACAAACCCCTAACCCACCAGGAGATTTGAGAGGCGCTACATGAGATGGAAGATGAGAAAACCCCAGGGATTGACTCATTTCCCAATGAGTTTTGGGTGCAATTCTGGGACCTATTGCAGGATGACCTTATGGAATACATCTTGGCAGTCCAAAAATAAGGCTCTTTCGGGGGTATGATTGACCTAGGGGTCACCACGCTTCTCTACAAGAAAGGTGACAAAGATGATATAAGGAACTATAGACCCATCACACTCCTTCCTGTGCCCTAGAAAATAGTGGCCAAAGCACTGACCAAACGACTGCTGCCACAAATGAACGTCCTCATCCATCCAGACCAGACAAGGTTCATGCCCAACCACAATGTTCAAGATAACATTCTGCTGGTCAATGAAACCATCAGGTATGCCTGACAACGTAAGGTCCCAACGACCATTATGTTCATCGACTTACGATCACGTCGATTGGGACTTCCTAGGTTTGTGTCTGAAAAATATGAATTTTGGCCCGGTGTTCTGTTACTGAGTGCAACTTTTGCATAGTCGGCCACGACCAATATCATGATTAATGGTCGGCCACCTCTCGCCCCCGATTCGCCTTCAAAGATCGGTGTGTCAAGGTGACCCTATAGCGCCCCTGCTTTTTGTCATTGTCATCGAAGCCCTGGCATCGATGATCAGAGCGCACCCCAACATCAGTGAGGTGCCCATTCCGGACATCCCCAATTATCTCATTCCAGTGACATCGCTGTTTGCGGATGACCTGGCGGTTCTTATCCGAGCAGACGCAGATAGCATAACAACTCTTACTCATGTCATTCACCTCTTCTCACTGACGATAGATATGAAGGTCAATTGAGGTTCGAAAACTGAGGGTTGGTGGCTCCACCCTCAAGATGAGCCCCCGCCTCAACAGCCGACAGTAGCCTGGCCACACAAGGAAGAGGCTATCAAAATTCTTAGGGGGAGACTGACAGCTCTTGGCCCCCCGCCTAACTATGGGGACACACTACTGAAGTGCTCGTCTCTTGGCCCCCTCCGAGTTGTCGTTTCTTTCTTATTTGTCGATTACCGAACCGCTGACGCTGTATGGTCCCGTTGGCCGTTGGCTGATCAAGGAACAGAGCCGTGCCGAGTTGGGGTGGATTGGGTAGGAGAGAGGTACATACCAGGGTAGTAGTGGTGGGAAAGGGAGAGGCGGGGCAGAGGACTGGGAGTCTGCTGGGAAAGTGGGGGCGGGAGGGGCGTAGAGGGTGGGGATTCTATGGGGATCGGGGTGGATAAGGCGGGGTGGAGGGAGGCGGAGCCTGTCTCTTATACACATCTAGATGTGTATAACAGACCGTGGTAGTAGTGGTGGGAAAGGGAGAGGCGGGGCAGAGGACTGGGAGTCTGCTGGGAAAGTGGGGGCGGGAGGGGCGTAGAGGGTGGGGATTCTATGGGGATCGGGGKGGATAMGGCGGGGKGGRGGGRGGSGGAGCTRGCGGGAAAAGGGGGCAACACTGGGGTGGACGGGGGTGACGTGGATGGTAAGGGAGGTGGTTGTGAGCAGGAAGAATGAGGAAGGGGGGTGGGCCCAGCTTGTGCATGCCGATCCACCTCACATTGGACCCAGTGCACCTCAGTTAGTGAGTTTTTGAGTTGACCCGGAGGCGGTGTTGGGAAGAACTCGGGCGGTCTGTATGTCCATAGGTGGTCCTGTGCTGCCCAATTCTTCTATGTTAGCCTTCCGTCGTTTTGTACTTCAGCTAATTTGTGGTTGGGGTCTATCCACTTTACTGAGAAGGCTTCAATTACCTTTTGCCTACTGTCTTGGTCAGGGGCTGCACTCATTTTTTGTATTAAGTTTTTACTGGCTTTCAACATATTCGCCCTGATCACCTCAAGCAACTCTGCTTTGGCTTGGTGAAAACCAAAGGTCTCTTCTTGGCGTTCTGCTGAGCATCTCATTCTCCATATGACCATGAGAATGGCTAGTCTCATATATTTAAACAGGTTATGTTGGAAGGATGTCCATGAGGAAGGGAAACTTCTGTTTTTTCCCAGCAAGATAAGGGAAATATTCCATCACAAACGTGAATCTGTGAGCTCGTGCCACATGGCGTCCCACCATTGCCAAACCTGCATAGCCATGGGGCACGCCAGCAGGCAATGTTCTAGGTCGGCTCGTCTGCGCTACGCACCCTCTCCACAGCGGGAGCATATTGGAGATAAAACTCCTGTTTGTTCTAGGTTAGTACGTGAGATTATCCAGTCTGGTGTCGGTAGGCAGCGATGTAAAATTTGCCACTGCAGCGCTCTGTGTGAGGTTAGCATTATATGAGCATATATATTCCAGGGGATGTGATGTAGCTCCCCGTGTTGCAGCGGTGAATCTTTTGCCCACCGAGTTTGGACGACGGAGGTGGAGGCCTGCATTTTGTGGGCGTGTTTGTAACCCTCACGTACCGAGTATTGCCAAATTGGAGTGGGTTTCCGTCCTTTCCAGACCCATTCGTCCGGGTCGAACACAAGTGCTTCCACCGGGGTAGACATTTCATAAGCAAAGTAGCCTGTGTCATCGTCACCCACCACCCTCACCCTGGTCAAATCTTTCGTTGGGAGGCATCTATCCACTTTTGGGTCCCTTTTCAGGGGGGCCCAACGTGCTCCGGGCACATCTGGTTCATATGCCTGGAGCTGCGCCTGTTGCCCTGTGCATTGAGCCACCCTGAAAATGGTCATGAGGATAGGATTATGAGTGGATTGCTTCACCCAATCCAGGCTGCATATCGTGGGACCCTTTTGTAGGGTAGCCACCCATGACGGTGAAACAGCCCTGTGAATGAGGGCCAGCTTGTCCTGACTTTTTCTGATGTACTTCAGGCTTGGCTGTAGCTGTTGTACGGTCTTCCATACCCCTCTCTGATTGTCCCAAAGGTCCCCCACACTGAAGAGGCCATTTCTCACCCATGTAAGCCAGGTGGAGTTGGCGGCCATTGAAAGCGGCATGTTTGTTTCATCGCATATATCAGGGTTGCCGAATAATGGCTGCCGCCATATCTCTTGCCACCTCAAAGGGGGCGGCTTCTTGTATGGGTGACATAACTAAGTGTTCTGCAGTAACCCATTTGTTTCAGGCTCCGGTATTTGATGTCAAGGGACGCTGGACCTGGTTTCCAGCAGGTGCAGCTTCCCACCAATGGAACGGAGCCATCCAAGTACGGTAGTGTAGAGGGAGTGTCTGCTCTTACCAACACTCCCTCTACGCCCCGTTGTCGATGTTTGGCAGAAAAAAAAAAAAAGAAAAAAAAAGGGAATGGGACACAGGACATGGTACCGGGGCCATACTGCAGAGGCGCCTGAATCCTTTCAAACAAGAAAGAATGTACGAGTTTATCTAGAGTGTAGGGAGGGATAGAAAGGCCATAGGCAGACTGGAGTCCCTTTCTTTTTCCTCGAATATATATCACAAATAGTTCATATCGTAGATTATAAAATCGTTAAAATGGCAATTGCAAATGCATTACAGATCTTGATGGGAGAGTGGAATCATGTGATGACAGCACGGGACCCGTACACATATGAAGAAAATGTTATGTCCCTTGTGAAAATAAAAACTGGAAAAAGGGTATAGGAAGGGTATTTTGGCCAAGTGTCCGACAAATCAGGGAGGCTATGAAGGGTACAGAGGGAGAGAAGATAAGAGAAGGGTGTAAGTTTTTTTTTTTTTTTTTTTTTTTTTTTTTTTTTTTTTTTTTTTTTTTTTTTTTTTTTGGGCTGGGGTGTAGGGGGGGTAAGTGGGGAGGGAAGAAGGTACACGAAGGGCGTGGAGAGAATTGCAAAAGCTTGTAATTGGTTAATTAATAACACTAATAATTTTGAAATCGTAGTGCGCCAATGTTACGTCCGACACGGAAACGAGAAAAAAAAAAAGAGCACATCAGGCTCATGAGAATTGAGCAGGAGAGTTAATCTCCCACCATGCATGCACTTACCAAGACGCATAAGACGTCTGTGATAATTAATTTAAATTAAATAATTACTATAATTTACATTTTCTAGGGCAAAAAGAAGAAGATGGTCCTATACTTAGATGGCACAACCGATAAACCATCCTGCCCCAGATAAATATTGTGAAAGAGGTTCGTTGGTCCATTAACTTTTTTTTCATTTTGCCTTTCCAATGAAAGCAAATAAGTAATATAATTACTAATATCATACCTATACCCCCCTCCCCCTCCCCTCCCTCCAACCCACCCCCCCTCCTTCCTTCCTTCTGCCATTAGCTGACAGTCGCTCGATCTCTAATGAAATTGGACAAATATCAATGAATATAGACAATTATAGAGTCTTTTGGACATTAACCGTAGCAAATGTTCTGATCTGATTGAATTTGGCTATGTCGAGAAAAAAATCTTCCATTTTGAAATTGAACAGCTACTATGAATTGCCAAATTAATTAACCAATTTAACCTTCCACTAACTCGACGCATTCCCTGCATATATCGATGTATTCTAGTAAATGCTTGCGTCTTAATTCCGAGTACTCCCAGTCTCCATACAATCCCGACTTAAAATCATTGCGGAAGACATAGATGAGGGACTTGAGGACTGTTGCATTCTCGGTTTTCTTGCCTGTGATCACCGACTCCTTGTTGTGCCCTTCCCCCTTCTCTCTTTTTTGTCCGCCCCCGGCTTCTACAGTACCCTTTTCGCCTTCGCTTCCCACTTGCGGCGATCTGTTTGGGCCGACGTTTTCTCCTCCTCGGTCGAAACAGGACTGCTGGGCCTGGGAGTCCGTATTCTTCTCGGCGTCATCCCGCACCGACTTGGGTTCTTCCTGTTGTGCTGACTTTGCTGCTCAGCGCGATACTTCGTATTTACTACTGGTTTTGTCCTGAGGGATGACATCTTCGGAATTGTCGGCGATCTGGCTCTGCTGCCGCCGTGCTTCCACTGCCGCATCCATATCCGTGCCGCGGTGTGGAGCTGGCACCGCTACGTCGCGCACGCCACCTTCTACCTGTGCCGAGTTGGCCACCGGTAATGACACGTCGTCACCTCGAGCACTGCCATTGCGCGGGACAACGACAACGTCGACCCATAACCGAATGTATTCATCGTCCTCGTACCAATCGAGAATATCTAGCTCCTTCTTCGTCAAATGCAACAGAAGTCGACCATCTATCTTCCCGCCAGGCAAACGGTAGGCGGTCGGGTAAGGGCGTCCAATTACCGAATGCCTGTGATAGTCTTCGATGTAGCCGAAAGTGCTCTCCGGAACACGGTTCAGCAGTGCCATCAAAAGTTCGTCCGCCAAGAGAGTTCCATATACGAAAACATTATGTACCTTGTCCACCGCAGATCCATCACATTCCTCTTCTTCACCCTCAACACCTACTTGCACCGACACATAACCAGTTTCCGCTGCCGCGGATGCTGCCGGCGGTGTCATCGTCTGTTCGCACCCGTGCGGGACCCCGTGCGGGACACCAGTGCCGATCTCTGGTGTCAGCATATTCATTGCACAGGACTGCAGTGCAGTGTGTTGGTGGTGACCAGGGAGAAGAATGATGGCCCTCTCTCCACTACACAACAGCCTACCGTCTTCCCCCGAACATAACGCACCCTAAAAATGAATGTACACAAGCTATATTTCCGGCCAGATACAGCCAAAATAAGGGTGCGCTGTGTTCGGGGGAAGACGGTAGTACATGGCATCTGGAGTGTGATGGATCAGACACATTTGGACTGATCCAACATTTTGAATGTATCGGGATCATTACCAGCTACAGATACATGTAGAATGTTGTCCGGTGAGCGAGGCGCTGTTGCAGAAAATACAGGCAAGAGATGCAGAACACAAAGGAAACACAAAACATTTGTCAAAGACAACGATCCTCCACAGACCTGGGGTGTAGGTCCCAGTGGCAAAGAGGGCTTGACTATGCGCCTGAATCTGGATGTGTTTTAGGAAGAGGTTCGGAAAAGCAGATCACTCGTGATTGTTTGCAACCTCTCCACAAACATGCCCAGATTCAGGCGTTACATCCAATCCTCTTTGCTTGTGGGACTGCAGCCCCGAGCGTAATGGAACATAATTTTTATTTTATTATTATTATTTTTAATACAGAAAAGAGGAGGCCTAACCACCCCCTACCAGCTGGAATCTTCACCAGAAAACAAAAAGAAACAAAACAAAATCCAGGAGCAGAGAAAGAGCAGATAACCTGCCATTCACATCCAGATCCGCGTCCGAGCGCCGGGCGCTCGCGTTAGGGTTGACGTGAAATTGTCAACATTGTGCCAAAACTTGGCGGCGGCGAGGCTACGACATGTGAGGGATGAGTGCTAGGGCATTGTGGGCACACGCGAATGAGACCCTAATCGGTCTCCGGCTATCGCCTGGTCCCGGTTGGGAATTGACTATCGGTCAGCAAACAACAAACCAGCAGAGTCGGGGGAGGAAAGAGGTGCGATGTGCGGGTGACTTGCTGGCGGGATTCGGACGTGGAAGCATACCTTTTGTGGCCTGATCGAGGGATTCTTCCCCCGGTCTCTGATACGGAATCGCCTCGGGGTGATCCTGCTTCCGGCTGGTGGTCGGTCGCAGCCCGGGAATGTGGTGTTCATTCAGCGCACATTTTGGAACTTGGAGATTTGACCTTAATGGTTGGCGCGTATGGGTTGATGTGTTTTCGATACTGCCAAATGTGGTGATGACAATCGGAATTGGTTCCTTCAAGACCGAGTTTTGAAGACTGTCGACATGGAGACGTTAGTCGGGACTTGCTTTTCCCGGCACGGCTGACCAAGCGACACCCGGGTTGCCTCTTCAAATTGCTCCAATCGATGGGGCGCAGTCTGGAGAGTAGCCTCTACAACTGCTTTTTCTGATAGGACACGGCCTTTCTTCGACAGTGAGATTTGATATTGAACAGCGATGCTGCATGGATGGTACTGACACTCCTCTGTTACACTACCGGATATAGGTTTGCTTCTGTCGATGCGCTATCGACCTCCTGCCCTCTACTCACTTCTGGATTGTACTATTGGATCTTTTTTGTGTTCCTTGCGTCCCGCCCATGCTCCCTTCGTTCTAGCTTCGCAGCCTTGCTGTTTACCATTGATCTGCTGATGCTTGGCCACCTTTGCTGATTAACTGTTGATACTTCTTATCTATTTCCCGTTATACTTTTTCTGCTTTTACTCAACCACCACTTTTCTTCTGCTCCTGCCCTAAGCCTTTGCTCACCTTTGTTGATTGCCCGTCCATCGATCTCTTTCCTACCCTACCTTTCAGTGTTGTCTTCTTGATATTGTGATTGTGCCGACACTTGTAATTGCATGAGTTGGCTGGGAATGTTGGCGTGCAGTATCCTTGGACTTTGGTTTTACCACTGCATTGTTTCTGCTCCGAGACACTCTGGTTGTTGGTACTCTTCATCTTGTTGTCTACTCAACCATCCTTTTTCTTGTGGTCCTGTCCTAAGCTTGCTGTCGCCCGCTCACCTTTGTTGTTTACCCGCCCCTCGATCTCCTTCCTGTCCTGCCTTTCGGTGCTTTCTGTTTTTGACATTGTGATTGTGCTGACACTTGTTTGTCTCTACCACTTGGCCGCCTTCTGACCTTGTCAATCCCTTTGGTGTTTTTTCCTTTCTTCCTTCTGCTCGTTCGTTTCTCTGTTTTGTCGTCCTACTAATTACACGTGTTGGCTGGGGATGTTGGCGTGCGATGCCTTTGGACTTTGCTCGGCTCCTGCCTTGGTTTGACCACCGCATTGTTTCTGCTCCATGACACCCTGTTGCTAGTATTCTTCATTTTGTTGTTTACCTGTCATCCTTCGCTTGCTGGATTTACTGCACACTGCATCTGACCTTGCTGATTACTGGTAGTTTACAAATATTGCCATCTCTTCACCACCAATGGGGGAGCAGATGCCGCAGCATGATCGCCTCGGCGACATGCTGCGCCACTGTTTTCTCACTGGCGAGGAGGACTCCGCTCAAGCGGCCCGATATATAACAACACGTAGGGACCCTAAAAAGAAAGATACGGTGATTGTCGATATTCATAACGATGCCACTGACCTGACTGTACAATATCTTCGACGCCATGGTGTAATGGTGGTGTTCCAAGGACCGAGTGCTAATGCGACCTTTGCTGTCAAGGAGCAATGGCTGAGAACGATCGAAGGGGGATGGGATTTGGCCATTGCCCGGGGACAGAAAGGTCGCATCAGACCCGAGGGAGCTAACATGATAAGCTACTTGGCACCCAATCATGCACTTCGAGATTGGATAGTAGAGACGCTCAAAACAGAAGAAACGACTGTTGTTGGTGGCAAGGCGTGTAAAATTTTGTACCGTCCCTGGGCTACGCCTGCCGAATTAGCAAAAGGGAAAGATGATGTCACGGCCCAGAAATTCTGGATTAGAATACTTCGTATTCCTTTCTTGGCCATGCCCTTCTTGCAAGGAAAAAGAATACGGCCAGGTCCTCAAGACACACCCGCCCGAACACAGCAAAGCAAACCCTCGCCTTGTCAACTGTCGTTATGATCTGCACCCCAGGGCCCGAACTAAGATCGAGAAATTTCTAAAATTTCGATCTTCTCAGGGATGGCATAAGTTGGAAGTTGTCACCCAGGATACCTCATGGTGTGCAGACTGTAGATGGTTTGGTCATAAGGAGGGCGACAGTGCATGCCCGAAAAAGAAACCGCCAATGCCAGGCGCATCAACAAGTTATGCAGCTGCGTTGGGTGGGACTGGAAAGGGTCCGAGTGGCCCCGCGCCCAACAAACCAGCTGATCCCCTCCCGACTGATATCCTGGTTAATCCCTTGGGATCTGCAATCCCGATTAATGCTTCGGGATCTGCAGCTCCGGGTGACCCTTCGGGACCCGCAGACCCGCAGACCCGCTTAACCCTTCGGGAGCTGCAGTTTCCGTTAACCCTTTGGGGTCTGCAGTTCCGGTTAACCCTTTGGGGTCTACAGCCCCGGCTGAAGGGAGTCAGAGCTCTGATGTGCACCCTGTTCCACCCCCGACCAGCCTGGGCACCTCCTTGCAGCAGCAGAAACCAACGATGTCTCAGGTTCCGCTCCAACAGACTGAACAACCAGGACACCTGATACAGCAGCAACATTCACAAGTGGCCCAGGGCCCCTCTTCACAGACAGAACAGTTGGGCCTTGGGAAACCGCTGGGAGACCCGCCTCCCTCTGAAGGGGCTCCTGGTCAGCATCCTGGAAACCAACCCTGTGATGGAGTCCCTCCCCCTCCTTTAGGTGAAGGAATCCATCCAGCGTTGGACCTTACAATGACGGACCTCAGGGTTGACATCGAACAACAACCTGGCACCTCGCATGCTGGTCCTGAGGAGCTCATGCGTCAACAAAAAGCGCAGTCTTTTAAAAAGAAAGGTGTCACAGCTGGACCCAAAGCTGCGGGTCATCCTTATGCTAGATCAAAGGAACACAGTGGGGAAAAGACTGGTCTACAGCAAATCCTCAGGGGTAGCTGGGCTGATGCTGTTGACGATAACACGGACGACAGTCAATGACCCTTGGAACCGGCCCAGCCCAAACATTCCCGGCTAACATGTTGGAAGCCATGGCGGCGGGGCAACCTTGTGTTGTAGTCCCTTTCGTTTTTATGGCACGAGAGGGCATGCTCCATGTGATGGCTCAGATAGATGCGACCAGGGTTCTCCGCATTCCACATTTTCAGGTCTTCGAAGACCCCAAACCACAAGTGGTGCTTCGTGAGCTCCGCAAATGGCTCCATCCGGCATTCCGTGTGCGTTGTTACCCAGAACTGGAATGGGTCAGACTGACCCCCACCAACGATCAAGGAAGGACTGATCTCATGTTCTTCCCGTTGATTGACGTTGTGCCACGGTCTGCTACGGCTGCTCCTCCCTTGCCGGGAGTCAGGTGACTCAGTTTGGCGCTGCTGCAAAAATCCTGCTGGCCAAACCGTCACAGACACCAAAATTTTTGACTGTTAGACTGCCGCTCTGATGCACCAAGTGGACGGACACCTCCCTTGGCATAAGAGTATCTCTTCCCAAAAAATTTTATCCCTTAAATGCGCGGAATGGGACGAAGTGATTGCATAGAATGATGGATAGATTACGGATGTTGACCTGGAATATCATAGGACTGGGATCACGCAGGGTTGCTGCTAAAAGATCCCTCATCAAAACCTTGGCACGTAACAAAGGAATTCAGATCCTCCTGTTGCAGGAAACCAAGTTGGATGACGTCACGACGCTACAACAAATGGGCTGGTGGTCTAGCCCGCAGTTCTGGGCCCCAGCCCAAGCTACCCGAGGAGGTGTGGCAATACTGTTTGCCCGCACCTTCCCGTTCTCCATAACTGATTACTATTGGGATCATTGTGGCCACTGGGCTTGGGTTCGCTTCACTCTGGGAACCGAGCACTGGGCAGTGGTCAATGTATATGCTCCGCCGACACAGGTCGCTCGTATTGACTTTTTCAAATCCTTGTCGTGGATCATCCCTGATGTTGACAAACTGATTCTGGGGGGAGACTGGAATACCACTCTCCTACCAGGAACGGATTCCATTCGAGTTGCCCCGCCATCATCGGACGCGATCTGGTTGGCTGACTTCATGCAAACACAAACTGTGGCTGATGCGTTTAGAGCATTGCACCCTCACGACCGGGAATATACATGGTTTGCCACAGGGGGTGTCAGACAACAGTATCTGCCTAGGAGCAGAATCGACTTCTTCCTTTTGGAAGAGGATTTGATGTTGAGAGTAACAACGTGCTCGATCCTACCGTGTGTGGGATCCGACCATTTGCCTGTTTTTTTGGAATTGTTTCACAATGCCACAGTGCGTGCACGCCAGGACCGCAAGTCCTTGCCTGAGTGGGTGGCCTTGTCATCCGAAATGGACCTTTTTATGAATGAATTCTGGCAGAAATGGGCCACCTCCAAAACACTATACCTCTCTACAGCTGATTGGTTGATTGGTGGCCTCAGAATAACTCTATTGCGAGGAACTCTGTTCCGGAAACTTATTGCCCAATCCACTCGTTCGCAGCTCCGGGCCCTGCAAGAACAGCTGGCTGAGACCATTGCTCGAGCCTCTGATGTTCATGTTGACGAGCACCAGCTGATGCAAGCCATGGATGCTATACGTCAGAAAACTGCAGTGGTTGTCTTGCCTGCGGTTAGGGCAGCCTCTTTCGGAACAGGATTTCGTGGCTCGTCAAGGGAGACCGAACTACGGCGGTATTTTTTGCTGGCCACATAACTCATCTCCAATCGCCCTTAATGCTCACAATGCGCCATCCCTACGATGATCTTGCTCCCCTCGCCACTGACACATCAACGATTATTACAAACATTTCACTGTTTTATGAACAGTTGCTCTCATCCAAAGCCCTGGGCTCGGAACAGCAGTTGCTCGACCAGTATCGTGACGAGGTGTGGGACAAAATGGACCGCACTCTTTCCTGCTCGCAGGTGAACCTGTTGGAAGCTCTTGTGACACTTTCGGAGATTACAAAGGCGGTGGCCAGCCTGCCCCTGCACAAAGTGCCGGGACCGGATGGCCTGCCGCACGCCTTTTTTAAGCAACACCTCATGCGGTTGTTGCCGGACCTTATGGCTACAATTAACTCCATCCACGGTGGGGCCAATGCCCCCCTTGACATGGTCGCTGGTTTAATAACCTTCATTTTTAAGAAAGGTGACCGGGCTGATGTTCGAAACTTGCGCCCAATTACCCTCATGCCAGTGCTATATAAAATTCTTTCTAAAATTCTTGCCATGCGCCTACACTCAGTGCTGCCTTCCCTGATTCACCCGTCTCAGACAGGTTTTCTCCAGGACAGGCAAATTCTTTATAATATCATGACTGTTGAGCAGATTATCGAATTGGTGGCAGCGGGAGAAGAGCACATAGCGGTCATCCTTATAGATCTTGAAAAAGCTTATGATAGGGTGGGCTGGGAATTTCAGCAAGCCACCCTCACAGCTTTTGGCTTTGGACCGAAATTCAAACATATGGTGAGATCGTTGTACGCTGGAGCCACTTCGAGACTTGTGGTTAATGGTCGGCTCTCACCTCAGATCGCATTGGGAAGATCGGTGCATCAAGGATGTCCTATCGCGCCATACCTCTATCTCATTTATGTTGAAATCATGCATGTCATAATACGGGCACATCCTGGTGTCCCGGGGTTCTTATTGCCATCGGGCGACCGCCTCAAAACTGAGTCTTTTGCTGATGACTCCGTGGCTTTCACTCCGATGGACGATTGCGCTTTTCAATCTTTGCAGCAGGCAATCGCCCTTTTTTGTGAGATATCGCAGGCCAAAGTTAATTGGACAAAATCCTCGCTCCTAATTCCCCCGGGTTTCGAGCCGCCCCTGCATTGGGGACTACGTGTGGTTACCCCGACGCAGCAAGAAAGACTGCTGGGACACAAAATCTCCTTCACTCCTCAGTTGGCAACGGACCCCTCCCACGCATTGACTGCAGCTAGATCGGCTCTTCGACCGTGGGTATCGAGACCTGGAGTCAGTCTTTTTGGACGGGCACTGGTTCTTAATAACTCCATTTTCTCTACCTTTTGGTATCAACGTACAATCTTCCAACTGGACCGACCAGCACAACAACAGATAAAACATTTGGCCACCCGATACTTGTGGAAAGAAGAAATGGCTGATACACCTTACCTTCCCAAGGTGTCGTGGGAGGTGGTCACACAACTCAAACGGGAAGGAGGGCTCTCCATTCTTGACCCGCCGTACCAAATTGGGGCATTGCTGTCCCGATGGGTGCCATGGGCGATTTTGGCAGGACCCTTCTTGCCATGGAGACAGTTGGCAGAATTTGCCCTTCTCGATGGTTGGGGTTGGAGCACACTGCGTTGTATTTGGTTGGCAGTTCTCCATCCTGTTTACCTTCGTAGGCGCCTAACGCGTGGGATATGGTCTGGTATTTTGAAAAACTGGCAACGTTGCTGCCCTCAACTTCTTCCTCCGGTCATGTTGACAGAAAGGATATTAACACAGCCACTGTTTGATAACCCGTTTATTCTTGTTGTGAACGGCTGCCCCTTCCCCTGTTTTGGAGGGGGGGCTTTCGGTGATTCCTGGATGAGCAGACGGATTGGGACGCTGGTGGATATTTGGGACGTGGACCGGAGGGACTGGAAACCCTTCGCTGATTTGGCCCCGTCATTGATGGGCCTTTGGCATCAAGCACTTCACCTTCGGGCCCTCCAAGAAGCAATTCCTTTGGAGTGGGTGACGATTCTTCAATCCGGGATTGCTCTGTCACAAGGTGGATGGTTTAAGAGAGAACAGGAACATGCTCCTGCTCTTCTTTGGAAAATAGAATCGCTTACGGACTCGCAAACTGTGCAGGCCTCATGCTGGGAGACATCTCCATTATTAGCGACTACATCGCAAGGACCGCCACTGACTCGGGCGCAACTGGAGACGCCGCTCCCGCCTCTGACTGAACTATTGCCTGTGTGTGTGTTAGAATACCCTGATTCCGACTCTGCTCGCCCTTTTTCCCTGCCTATACCGTCGTACAACTTGCCGGTGGACCCTAGGAACTGGCACTGGCCACCAGGGCCCTCGAACAAAGACAGTGTTCCATTACACAGATACACCACACGCATGGGTTATCAGATCTCCCGCCCGAAAGTGGATGTTAACTGGAAGGTTACCAAAAGATGGATGTCCACGGAGTGGATTCATGACTCTCACACGCGCCTGTCTCAAGCTTTGCCAGCCTACTGGCAGTTGTTGATGGAACTGCCTATTGTCAAACAAGCCAGTTTCTTGTGGCTACTGATGCATATGGCTGTGCCCACTGCTCTTTGGTGTGCAAGAAGAACATCCAAGGCCTCACCTTTGTGCTCCTTGTGCCCCAGCGCCCGGATTGAAGACCAGCAACACTTCTGCATCCACTGTGACCTGTCTAGACCTCTGTGGAATTGGTGGCGCTCCGGAACGGTCCCGATCCCACATCCGGGAACACACTGGGACGACGACTTTCTTCTTTTGGGTGCTGCATCTCGTAGACAGCGACGTGGCAACCCCCTCACGTATGCGGAAGAGTGCTTACGCGGAGCAGTGCTTTGGACTTTGTGGACCCTCAGAAACTCGGTTGTGCGAGGGGGGGAGCAATTCACACCCCCGATGGTTCGCGCTGAGGTCAAGTACTCCATCAAACAGATGCTGTCAACCGAATGGTCGCTTAAAGTGGTCAACAAAGGTTTTTCTGCCAAAGCTCTCAAAAGATTCTACACACACTGGGGCCTGTTTACCGGTCTGGTGGAGATGTCCGTTCGGCCTACTCACAATCCGGAACTCAAATTTTCCTGTTTTTTTCTCTAGGACCTCCCTCTCACATGTGTTCACACATGTTCACCCTTGTTTGAGGCTTTTTACCCGGGTTCGCACGAGACACCGAGACCGAGTTTAGAATCTGAATTGTACTGTACAATAGATAAATGTTGCTCTTTTTCTATTTTCTGCCTTTTTTCTCCTTGTCGCCTCTGTTCTGTTCTGCACAACAGTTTAAATATGAGGCAGTCTTGGGGCTTTCTGTTTCGTTTTTCTCTTTCTCACTTTTTCTGCATAACATTTTAAGTGTGAGGCAGTCTTGGTCTGGGGCTTGGCCGGTGATGTCTCGCCTCTGAACCAGGCTGCGCGATCTTTTGTAAGGGACACCAGGCCCGATTCCTGGCTTTGTAAATATAAGGGACGCCGGGCCCAGTTCCCGGTTTAAAAAAAAAAAGAAAAAAAAAAAAGAAAGGAAGGAGAACCAGGAATGCTTTCTTAGGGGGAAAAAAAAAAAGAAAAAGGAAATTAAGGAATGCTTTTTGKGGGGGGGGGGGGGGGGTTCGAAATGCCCCTCCGACTACCATTTATTTGCGGTATGGCCCTCTGATGGCCGACTTACCCTGTCGCACCCCTCTTACAACGATTGGAGTTTCTGAAAAAAAAACTGGTGTCATTTGGGCCTGAAATACTAGGCTACCAGTCGGGCCGCCCGGGTCCCGGGTGGCCAGCCCGTGCAAGGACCAGGGAAGGTCCCAGCAAAAAAAAAATAAAAAAAAATTCCACAAAAAAATTATGCTATGCACTAGTATGCAGAAAAATAAACTGAACAACTTTTGCCTCAGGGTCACATTGAAACTGTCCGGCGCGAAAGCGTGCGTTAACGCTGCGTAGGCTGGCCGGGGCATTGGGCGCGAGGCGCCCGTTCCTAATTTTTGTTGATGTCGCGGCACTGTTTCAGTGTCAGCGCCGTCGGGGACGGTGCTTGGGCAATGGGGGATCGCACGGGTGCTGTCAAGAAGATGGTGGTGCCTTGCCAGAGCTTGTTGATGGGGTGGTGGGAGTGTGGGGGATAGAGTGTGTGGGCACTAAAGGGGACACGCTGCAAGAGGGTTTGAAGAGCCCTTGCCATGGGCCAGTCCCGGCTGACTGGGGTTAGCAATCCTGATCGAACGAGGAAGGATGGTGGCAGATGTGTGGACGTTCGACGGGCGGGATCCGAGCATTGCGATTTGCCAGAGTTTCAGCTGGTTTATAACTGATTCACACCTGATGGGACCGATCGAGGGCTTAGTCCTTCGGTCTTTGATATGGAGATGCTGCGGGGTTATCCTGTCTATGAGCAATTGTGGGCGGCCTGTGGCGAGAATTTGCCAGAGCTGCATGACGAAAGAGTGCCGCGGTGCGATGGAGCTGACCGCATGAGCTGCTTTGTTGATGTTGTTGTGCTATAGAAACTAGCTGCTGATATTGAATTTGTCGTGCGGATGACACTGCGAAAACTAGGGTTGGACGATCGGGGTTAGTTTGTGGGATTGCATACACGAAGAATATGATGTTGTAGGTTCGGTGATAGAAATAGTAATTTGTTAGTATTTCGTTGTTGAAACTACGGCTTGTTCTAAGTTTGCTGCCTTTTGTGTGCTTTGTAGACAATAGGAATTATGTTTTGAAGGATTGTAGAAATTGAGGTAGCCTTGGACTAGGAATATCGTTATGTAGCTGTTGTTATCTAACCTACCGTGTGTTGAAATAGCATTTGCAGCTATCTGTTAGTTTGTAGGTTTGGTGATATAAACGGTGATTTGCTATAATTTTGTTGTTGAAACTAGGGTTCGTTCTACATATGTTGCCTTTTGTGGTTGCCGGACGAGAAATATCGTTATGTAAGTGGTAATTAGGGTTCGTCACCTGATTTTTGCAGCTATGGGGAACGAGGCTTGTGGGACTGTAGGTGGTGATGAGGTTATAGGCTTATGTTGATTTTGTTGCCCTGTAGAAACTAGCTGTTGTTATTAAACCTGTCGTATGTTGAATCAGTACTACGGTTGGATGATCGGGGTTTGCAGTTATTTGCTAGTATTTTTTTTCATGGATCTTAGGGTTTGCAGTCACACAGTGGTCCTATCTTAGGGCTTGACCGGTGATGTCTCACCCTTCGATGGGGCCACCTACCTCTTGTGAGGGACGCCAGGCCCGTTTCCTGGCTTATTGAAATATAAGGGACGCCGGGCCCGGTTCCCGGCTGCCTTTCTTCAAAAAAAAAAAAAAAAAAAAAAAAAAAAT
>BFEA01000101.1:373853-387306 GCA_003427395.1 Chara braunii
TGCCTGAGCATTATATCCGAATTCTTTACCAAATTTGAAATAAAAATAAAATACGAAAAACAAATACTAATAATAAAAATAACAAAAAATAAAAAAAGAATTAAATTTAGTGAGTGCGCGAGCACGTTTTCCACACCGCCATCTTTGGAGATTTTTTATTTTTGTTTGGCATAGCTAAATGCCCTGAAAATTTACAGATGTGTACTTCACATAATGCAAAACCCACTAAAAAAGTTTCAAAAAATAATAAAGTTGTTTAGACCCTGAACTAAAGTGAAAACAAAAAGTAAAAAGGGAAAAAAAACTTGGGCGAGCACGTTTTGAGACCGCCATCTTTGGTGATTTTTAATTCTTATTTGGCTGAGCCAAATAACTTGAAAATTCATAGGCGTGTACCTCATGTCATAGAGAACTCACAAAAAAAACATCAGAAAAAAAAATATTTTTCGGCCCAGAAATAATTTTTGGCGGGTGCTGAACGCTGTCAAGTTCGGACCCCGTATGGGACCCCGAACGCCTGTACGTACGGAGGTCTGCTCGGGGACCTCTGTACATACGGGCTGGTGACCCTGTATATATAGTCACAAACAAAACTGCCCGGTAAACCGTAGGCAGAGAGAGAGAAGAGGACAACAAACGAGGGGTTGTGACAAACTGTTTCGTATGAGTTTCACCGCCTCATCAGGAGGCTGAACCCTCAACAGTCTGCAGAATCCCCTCACTGATTACAGTGTAAATGATAATTTACCTTAACCAAAATCAAAGTAGACTATCACTCACCCACACCATATGGAAAACTGTACAGGGTTGCCAGACCGAACGTACGGAGGCCCCTAAGGTGAACCCCGAACGTTTAGGCGTTCAGGTTCCCGTGTGGGGCCCAAACTTGAAGGGTTTGGACCCCACAAAAAACTATTATGGCACCTAAATATTATGATTGTTTTCTGAAATTGTTTTTTTGAGTTCTTTGTGATGTAAGGTATCTGCCTCTTTATTTCGAAGCCATTCTGTCCAGCCAAAAAAAAAATGAAAAATTCTCAAAGATGGTGGTGTCAAAACTTGCTTGCCCACTCACTAATTTGTTTTTTCTTTTTTTTTCACTTTTTGTCTTTCCTTTATTTCGTGGCATGAAAAAAATTATTATTTTTATAAATTTTATTTGTAGATTTTCTATTATGTAAGATACACATATATAAATTTTTATAGCATTTGTCACAGCCAGAAAAAAAATAAAAATCGCCAAAGATGGCGGTGTCAAAAACGTGCTCGCCCACTCAATAATTTCATTATCGTTTTATTTTTTCTAATTTTTATTATTATTGTTTATTTTTAGTATTTGATTTTGATTTCAAATTTGGTAACAAATTTGGATGTAACGTTGAGGCAAATGTTGCTTAGTTTATTCTTATGCATAACATACATTTTTTTCAGATTTTTTGGAATTCGTTTTTTTTTTTTTTTTTTTTTGGATCCGCGTTCGGCCGAATGACCGAACATGCCGAGAGGGGGTGCCGAACGTTCGGGTGTTTGACCCATCCTGAACGACGGCGACCTTGTCTATATATATATATATATATATATATATCGTCACAAATAGAACTGCCCGGTAAACCGTAGGCAGAGAGAGAGAAGAGGACAACAAACAAGGGGTTGTGACAAACTGTTTCGTCGGAGTTTCACCGACTCATCAGGAGGCTATATATATGTATATATATATATATATACATACAGGGTTACCAGCCCGTACATATGGAGGTCCCCGGGCGGACCTCCGTACGTTCGGGCGTTCGAGGTCCCGTACGGGGTCCGAACCGGACGGTGTTCGGGCTTCGGCAAAAATTATTTCGGGGCCTAAATTTTTTTTTTTTTTTTCTGAAATGTTTTGTACGCGGTCTTTATGACGTGAGGTACATGCCTATTAATTTTCAAGTCATTTGGATTAGCCAAATAAGAATTAAAAATCTTCAAATATGGCGGTGTCAAAACGTGCTCGCCCACGTTTTTTTTCATTTTTTACTTTTTGTTTTCACTTTAGTTCGGGGTCTAAATAATTTTATTATTTTTTGAAACTTTTTTAGTGGATGTTGTATTATGTGAAGTACACATCTGTAAATTTTCAGCGCATTTAGCTATGCGAAAAAAAAAATGAAAAATCGCCAAAGATGGCGCTGTCAAAAACATGCTCGTGCACTCACTAAATTTAATTCTCTTTTTATTTTTATTTATTTTTATTATTAGTATTTGTTCTGTGTATTTTATTTTATTTTCAAATTTGGTAAGGAACTCGGATGTCATGCTCAGGCAAATCTTGTTTTATTTATTTTTCTCCACAATTGATCTTTTTTTCAGATTTTTTTGATAACGTGTTTTTTTTTTCTTTTTCTTTTTTCTTTTGGTCCGCGTTCGGCCCGTCCCGGACGCCGGTTACCTTGTATATATATGTATATATATATTGTCACAAACAGAACTGCCGGGTAAAACCGTAGGCAGAGAGAGAGAAGAGGACAACAAACGAGGGGCTGTGACAAACTGTTTCGTCGGAGTTTCACTGACTCATCAGGAGGCTGAACCCTCAACAGTCTGCAGAATCCCCTCACTGATTACACTGTAAATGATAATCTACCTAATATATATATATATATATTTATGTATATATATATATATATTATGGCGAGGGCCTCCGCAACACTCCGATCTCACGCATTACCCCAAGAGTTTCCTGATAGCCTTGTAACATAAACAACTCATCAATCCGTCCAAACTCACATTACACCTCAACAGACGACGTCAACAATAAACGAGGAGTGAGACTGTTCGATGAATGCATGAGTGAAGGAATTGCTAATTGATATTTCACCCATAATGTTGGCACAAATGTTTGCAACAACGACATCAGGTTTGTAACTATCTCGTGCTACTCGCTCAAAGGGTGTTCTATGCAAGATTCACCTGATCGTGTATTACTCGCTTCGCAACTTTCACATTCACATGAACAATGACTGAAGTGCTCCAAACAGATACACAACCTAAATCTCTAATTCTCCCGCTGATCAGCGAGTCAAACAGGTATCTCGACATGCATCTTTCCCATAGCAATACCTGATAAAACCATGCTCTGAGTCGCAATTTAGTTGAAACTTTCACCTGGCCAGTCACGCATCTCTCGTCGCCCCAAAGAGTCACAAGGGAACTCTTTCCCTCTGCTCATTGTCATTAAATGGAAGCTCGACTAATCTTGGGCATTGCATGAGAGACGGACGCGTGTAAGTCCTAGGGTGCAACTCCTGCTAATTCCAGCTCTTCATTCATAATATCCCCAGTCACTAACCATACCACATCGAGAATACCACCGCGAAATCAGATCGACTTACAAAATGGGAGTGACAAGGATTATGGTCCAAGAACCAGTACAGTAAGAACGAGTAGGGATTATGAGCTTTGCGGTTGAGTCGTTTGCGCAAGGCATGACAAGAAGCGTTAGTCCACACTTCCCTTCGTACACCTTATTGGTGTTGTGATACCTACTTACTCTCTTTGATCGCACCGGAACTAAGGGGGTAATACCATGGACGAAGCCAAAATCAAGCGACGCGTCACGCCTATTTCACCCATTCCCCTGAGAAAGACTAATCCCATAATCAGCCGCCCGAGAGTATGCAAACTAGCCAAACCATTCAAGGGCGGATCGCCAAAAGCTCTAGCAAAAGCTCTCTCTCTCTCTTTCGTGCATCACTTGGCGCTGCTGTAGTATAACTATCAACAGTCACGCAACGATCTTGGCATGCGCAAAATCGTCCCTCTGTTTCCGGTGGTGATTAGTGATTGAGCAACAGACTGCATAGACGCAGACGAAGTCCTGAGGGCGATCGAGCACCGAACACGCCTTAACGTGATCGCAAAGTACACATGACTTCTCCCTCCTTTTTCTCCCATGCGCGTCGCTCACTGACGCATGTACACACCTCTTCATTGGTCTCTTCATAACACAATACCACACTTATCCCACGTAGACAACACAAGGCATGCGCACAAAGTCCTCGTCTGCGCATTCTTAGAGGCCATGATGGCCACCACAAACCCATGCACATGTGTCTATGTGTCCTGACTGTGGTGAGAGTGAGATATGAGGTGACCGCCAGCACGCGATGTTTTGTCCAAAGAGGTCAGCAAAAAACATGGATGATTTCGTTCCCCAGAGTGTCTGACCTCGTCTGGATTCCCTCTCTCCCTCTACCATGTACATGCTATAGCTAGAACATCGTCAATCTGACCGCACAGGGACTGCCAAGGTTAGAGACGAAGACTGCCCAAGCAGCGAGCGCAAATCAAGTAAAGAAACAGATGACGTCGACTGAGTCAACCTGCCACCATAGCGTTCACGCATCACGCACGACTCTTATCTCTCCCAAATCATGTATGAAGCCCCTTGAACACTGCCCACTCCACCTAGCTAGCTTGGTCTCGTCGTCACCTCAGGTTCCCCTCTGGTCCGCACATGTGTCCCCTCTTTAGCTTCCTGCGTGCGGGAGTCAACGTTGACGTCAACACCTTGAGCATTCTGTGCACTTGCATGCCCCCTGTCTAGTCTCTCTTGCATGCATGAATTGTCCGTCCTTTCTCTCTTTGCCCCGTCATCCTTTGCGGCCTTGCTGCCCGTTTGCCCGCAGTCGCGAGCTGGCCTCAGGGCCACTTTCCACAGGCTCAGCCGGCGGGTGTTCCCGTCACCACCGGTCCAGTCCGTGCCAGGACTGGGTCTCCACGTTCAGGTCGCTGGCGCCGCTCTCGGCCTCGGTGCCCCGGTCCAGCTGTTCTTGCTCTCGCTCCACCGTGTCCGTTGATGTCTCTGCCTTCAAGTAAGAGATCTTCACCTTGATCTCATCCGCGACCTTCTCTCTCCTACACCTCTTCTCAACACGGTCTTTGGCCTCCGTGATCGCTAACTGCAGACTCCGAGTCTGGTCTGCCCTCATCCCCACTTCCTTCCCCCCTTCAATGTTGACCTTTAGTCTTGCCTCCTCATTGCAACGACTATAGTTTAGGATAGTCGTCACAGTAGGCCCTTTACCCGACATTTGCTCCCACCTCCAGATATACTAGAGGTACTTCGGCCTATAGCCGTACAGTCCGTTGATTTGAACCATAACTGAGCCTTCTAGCGAATAAACTGTATACGGTGTTAGGCTACCGGCTCCGGAATAGCCAGAACTATATGTTCTGAGCACGCACACACGGGCGAGCTTGCGTGCTCACTTCACCGCTCGGTTATCTCCTCAACTCACCCGTGCTCCGCGTAATGAGACCGTCTATGCCCAAGTAGCAACTGACACATCCCCTTTTCCTTTTGTAGGATCACTATCTATCGCGACCCCCTGTGCTCTAAATGAGGGACCCAGACAACTCTTAAAGTTCTATATTTTAATAATTAGTAGAATAAAATAAAACGAAACAGAGGAAAAGGGAGGAAAAGCGAGTGGCGTGACACCAACGGTCATAACGCCAATTTCCATTGTCAGTCACGAAACATTTTGCCTCAGTTGTGAAAGTGACCTGCAAACTAGACGCGGCGGTCCCATAACGGGATACCGACGGATGCCCTCCCCACTTCAAAGGAAGACGTCTGACTACCCCTGATGGGTACCCGTGTCCGATGATAAGGAGGGAGCTTATGACCTTCCGTGGGAGGTGATAAGCCTCCTACCGAAGCGGCCGCGGGTTGCCCCTCTTTTGGGGTTCGATATGACAGTTCCCAAGTCGCACCAGCAGTGGGTCGAAAATGAGGGGCCTACCAGCTTAGACCATTCGTTCTTGACCATAACTCAAAACTTAGACTGTTCATTCCCCCATGACGTAACTAAATAGGGAGCTAGAACTAGAACAGGTTGAATAAGAGAAAACCAATAGAAGGGAAAAAAAAAATAAAAAAAAATCTTAGCGCACCCTCAGCTACTAAACCGTTCGATTTGACCCCCGAGGGTGGCAGTCCGAATTCCGATACAAACACGGGGTGTAAACTTTTCCTTTTCCACCTTCTTTTATTTTCATTTATCTTTCCCTCTGCACCTAGTCCAGAACTCGGCCAGCGGGGCCCAAAGAATCTTGCTGAGTTGTCAGCGCTAACCTTTTACTGTCGCTTCCCTTTGGTAGACCCGACAGCCACTTCAGTTATGGTTTAGCTATCAGGTAGGATACCGAACCTATATGGCTCGGCCGGGAGGGCCCACGGCGGAACTTGGCACCCCGTATGAACCCGTGGACTGGTGTCCGATACGTAGCGGAGACACATGAGCAGGCGCTCAGTACAAGCGGAGGGTCGGGACACCGTGCCCTCCGACAACGGTCTTTGGCTTCTGCAACCGCTGCCTGTAACTTCGGGTTGACTCTCATTTCTTCCTCTCTCGCTCCTTCCACGTTGATCTTTAGTTTTGCTTCATCTCCCCCATCGTAGTTGAGAATGGTAGTGATCCAGGGCCCCTCTCCAGACATCGACCTCCAGTGCATTAGGAGGTTCCATCGATCTGGCCTATAGCCATGCAGAGCCATGGCTGCTCACTTCCAGAATAGTCGAAGTTCGACGCCCGACGTCCTCACACACAGATAGGCTACGGCCTGCTCACTTCAACGTTTTGCCCTCCGGCCTCAGACCACCAAAGCCGACAAAGCGGGGGCTGCTTGTGCACACCCACTGGCCAGTAGCCAACAACTCGCCTCTTTCACCCTTCATAGAATCACTACACACCGCAATCCTTGCGTTTTGAGTAGGGGACTCAAATAGTCTTCCAAATCCGTCTACCAGTAATTAGGCAAAATAAAAGACTAATATGAAAGGCCAAACCTCAACGGTTACAGCACAAGCAGAACCCTCTGCTATCGACCACAATCCTTTCGTTCTGTCGCGGAGTGATTGCAAACCCGAGGCGGTGGTCCCATATCGGGGCAACGACGACGCTTCTCTTCCTTCAAAGCAAGCCATCAAACTCCCCCTGACGGGTACCCGTGTCCAATGGAAAGGAGGGGGCTTATGACCTTCCACAGGGAGGTGATACGCCTCCTACCAAAGCGGCTGGGGGTTGCCCCTCTTTTAGGGTCCTGTGCCAGGAACGGAGGAAATACGAAGGGCCAGGCCATTTTAGGCCACCAGCCTGTAGACACGCTTCAAAAATGAACCGCTAGTTTCCCCACAAAACGACAGAAAGGAAAATTAAATAAGAGAAATAGGTAATAACAATAGTAGTAATAACAGAGAGAGGGAAACGACACTTCAAAATTCTCTTGTATCGCGACATCACTAAAACCATCAGACCCCGAAACGTAAAGGCAACGATCCAGGTCTAGGCACGGATATGAGGTTCCACATTCAGCTTCTCCCCCCTTCCTTTTCTTTTCCTTTACTCTGTATTTCTCTTTCATTGACAGTGACCGTCGCCACCGCACCTACCCCATAACCCAGCTATAGGAGCGTGGCGCATGGTTGAGAAGACCGCTACAACTTTCGCTCTCACACCCCTGGGCGAGCCCGGTGGCTGCCACGACAAACCAGTTGTAGCCTTCTGCACAACAGGGTGTCGAGCCCGCGTGGCCAAAAACGAGAGCCCAATGGTGAACCCACTCTTGCCAAAGAATCCGACAACCGAGCCAGTCCCACAACAGGGTGCACCCTGGGTGCGGCCCGATATACAGCAGAGACTTGTAGACCGGGAGACCTGGTGCACCGCCTGTTTCTTGTGCAAGTGACTGGTTCATAGCAGGGCAAGGAGGCATTCGGTACACAGTGGACTCGATACATAACGAAGAAAGAAGACTTTCAGTACACAGCGAAGGGCCGGGACGCCGCGCCCTCTGACATCGTGACAACCAGATGGCAGCGGCTTCAACGGAAGGAAATAGAGTAAATGTGTTCTGCTGTTTGCGCTTTAAGGATTAAGTTTTTTTTGGAAAGTGTTTTGGTAGGGTATGGGGCATTGGACCCGATTTCCAGTTAGTTATCGGTTCTATTATAGACCTTGCTCACAAGCGAAACTGGTGAATGCTGCCAAAACTACACTGGTCGAATTGTGAGGTCCCGACCTTGATCCTATGATTTTGTAAGAATTTTTAAATGGTTGGTTAAACAAAAAAAAAAAAAGTACGACGGACAGTAGTGGAATGAGGCCTCACCACACTAATATCGAAAAGGGGTATTGCCACAACACTCCTGAATCCGGAAAAGAATTCGGGAGTGCTCCTACTCCTGAATCACATAATCCGTAAGTGCCTTTCGAGAGCGCCCTTCGCCACACTTGCTCTCGAACAGGGCACTCTCGGAGTCCGACATAGACACAAATTGCTTTCCAGGAGCGCAATGTGGTGAAGCTTTTTTTTATTATAAAATGGGACAAGGCTCCAATCTACTCGTGGGAAGCAGCACGTGCTGGGAACCGGGCCCAACATCGCATATAGAACTTCACATCGAATTTTGAAAGTTTGAGATACCAGGGCCCTTATCCGGCTTTGGCTGAAAGAACTTTAAGAGAGTTTTGAGATACTTAAAAATTTACTACGAGAAACTGCAGAAAAAAGGTCTGCCCACAACAAAACACGCCACCACAGAGGTCCTAAAAATGCTCAAAACCCTGTGGATCCCTAGCGACCCGTCTAAAACTCTCCAGCATTGTCTTACTCCCTGCTGAGCTCTTCCAGGCCTCACACCCCCACCCTGCTGGGTTACAGGGCAACACGACTTGCCCCAGCTCCGGCCAGCGTCGTCCCATCAGCAACCGTTGGTTGTCCCTTGGAATGCCCACCCCAAAGCATCCCTTGATCTCTCTACCAGGCCTCACACTCCTGCATCAGCAGGTTACAGGGTAACACCCCAACATCGGCCAGCGTCGTTCTAGCATTAAACAGTCGCAGATCACCGAGTATATCATCAATGAAGCCGTCTAAGATGAGCTGCTAGGAGTCTCCAGAATCTTAAGTCATTCTTAAGACCATCTTGAGGTACCGGGGCCAGTACCCGGCTTCGGCTAGGAAAGACAATTGTGTCATCCACACCAGGAAAATTTAGAAAAACTTGGATAATTGCTGGCCTATTGCTAGTCTACTGAATGCTCAGAATCCCTGGACTCCTTAACAAAACCCTCTAAAGTTCTCTAACACTGTCTTATTCCCTGCCGATCTCTCCCAGGCCTCATGCCCCTACCCTGCTAGGTTACAAGGCAACGCGACTCACCCCAGCTCCGGCCAGTGTCGTCCCGACAACAACCCTTGGTTTTCCCTTGAAGTGTCCACCCCAAGGCATCCCTAGATCTCTCTACCAAGCCTCATGCTCCTGCTATCAACAGGTTACAGGGCAACCCCCCAGCACCGACCAGCGTCGTTCTGGCATCGGAAAAACACAGATCCATGAATATAACTGCATCAAAGAAATCTAAAGTGAGTTGTAAGAAGTACCCAGACTCCTAAAGTATTTTCAAGACCACTCAAACAAACAATTCACCCTCATTTCTGCATCCGCCTACTCTTCTTCATCCCCCGACGAGCCGACCTCCTCCATCACATAGTTCGCAGGATAAGAACAAAAGCCGCACCCACAAATGGTTAACAGGTTGCTTCGCTTTTCACCTGTGAAAATTGTGAAAATCGACAAATTAAAATGTTGGTGAAATTTCATGAAAGTGCACTTTTGGCTTGCTGTTTTATAAGTTTTTTTTTTTTTTTTTTTTTTTTTACAATATAGTAGTAAGAAGTGCACTCTGCAGATTGGTGTATAGTATGGTTAAAATGACCCTTTAATTTTCTTATAAATAAAGGTGAAAATTGGGGGGTCGGTTAACCTTTTCTCGCCGCACCCACACAATGGACACCTTCCTCAACTATTCCTCATCTCACGACAAACCGACCTCCTCCACTGATAGTTCACAAGATGAGGAGTAACAAAAATCAGGTGACTCGCTCAATAAGCGCAGCGCTACCCTTGATCGGAAACCATCAGAATTCACAAAATCCTGAATGTTCGGGTAAAATAGACCAGGGGGATCTTGACATTCCGAAGCAGTCCCACTTACTATACGCCAAAACCTCTCAACTTTCGGGTCGAACTTGTGAGTCCATCGGAGGTCTCCCAAGTTATGCTTGTCATAGGCTGGGGCAGGGAGGAAGTTTGAAAGTACTCTCGAACCACTTCTAAGGTGTCCAAACTTTTCTTTTGTGTGTTTCAAACAGGCTCCAATCTATTGGTGGGGATCTTCACGTGGTGAGAAACGGGCTCAACATCCCTCATGAAGCATATAGGTGAGAGTTTGAGAAAAACATGAGCATTAAACAGTCAGAGAAAAGTCACAGTGCTGAAAACCCGGTCCAACGTCCTTTGCCTTGACTATCTGAAACAAAAAACCAGAGGCTTGCCTCTTCATCCGCCTCACCGGATGCCGGATCCTACCGAAAAAAACTAGCAGCCCTTGTCCCTCTTCCCTAACCCATGGCCTGACTCGGATACCGGTAGGTACCACTCGGGGCACTAGTGTGTCCTCCTTCCGTCTCCTTGCCCGCCCCAGTATTGTAATACGTATGAGCAACCTTCAGATTGAGAAAATCACCAGCGTTGGGGACAGGCCCCAACATCCCCTGTCCTGATCTAACTACTCTTAAGTACTTGAGAAGCTAGGACCCCCTTTTGTTGACTCTTTTTTTACTTTAAAGAAGGCTGAGGAACCCAGCTTCCTAGAAACCTGGCCAGACTCGGGACCATACCACATTGGAGAGTCCTTCCTTTCTTTATGCACCTACTGTTGGAAACAGGGTCCAACGTCTCTTTGCTCTATCCTACAGCTAGAAATCGGGTACAACGTTCCTCAACTTGGATTACTTTTCCTTATTGTTTTTTTACTGCACCCTAACTTTTATCGCTAGGGGGTGAAGTGGGGTAAGGTCAAGAAACATCTCAATTTCTCTCAACGGTGTATTGAGGTCAACAATGATCCAATCCTTAAAGTTTAGGTGGTAATCCCGGGGGGGGGTCTGTCTCTAGGCCTTTCCCCTTTCCTTGGCTCCCACCTGCCCTATCCCCGGACCATCGCACTTCAGCTACCCATCCCTCCCATTGTCCTCCCAGCCAGTTTGTTGCGAATTGCATGATTCTTTCCTATATATCATTAACTCCGTGTAGGGAGTCCAAAGTTTGTTTTGTCGCCTGCCATTGCTGCATGAGTTGAAGTTGGAACTGGTTTCTTAGTTGTTCCATTCTCTCATCTCCCTCAACTCTGAGCCCATAAAAAAAACAAGGCACAACGCTGCCACCACACGATCCATAGAATGATCCTTCTCCCTAAAAAGAAGATGTTGCCTGCAAACATTTCCTTCTATAGGGCTGGATATTGTTCCAGCAGGATCGCTTCGGAGTTTCCAGTCCCGTGGCCATGCCTGGACTGGTGTCGCGGGCGGCGGTACCACACCCAGACGCGAAGTAGTTTTTTTTATGTGTCGGACCTCACGGTCGTGTCACGCAGGAGTTTCTTTGTTACTTTACGCAATACCAACTTCGACCGTGCGCGCGTGCTATACCTCTCGCGACTCCCTATGACAGGTTAGGGTCCCGCGAGGTATAACATACCTCCACCTGCGGAAGCTGTCACCATCCCTTAGGTGGGCATATCCCTGCTGAGCTACTGACCCACATACGAAGGCTTTTACATGCAATCGCAGAGGTAGGCCAGCTGAGGGCGTTTTCTCGATCGCCGTAGCATAGGCATACGCGCGGTAGAACGCCTTGAGACTGACCCGTATGTCGTGTCCTAAGGTGCTAATTCCCCGGACCGACTACCTAATTATGTCCACTTCTCGGACAGTCTTCCACACTTACCTATCTATGACAATGACTCAACGTTTACTTTGCTCATCATGTGAGAGTGTCAGGGTCGATCCCCTTTGTAGTCTCATATTCTCTCGAACAGGAACATCGACAAATGACTTTCAGAACCCGACCAACTACGATCCCATTCACAAGTATATATATATATATAAATGTATGTATGTAAATCAGGGGAGCGGAATGAGCGATGGACCTCACTTTCACGATTGTCGTGCCCCTTTGCCCGAATATCTCAGACGGTCCCGAATTCAGAAGTCAGCACAAATGTCCAACACCTGTGCAGATGCAAGACATCACATACACACGTACAGATGCAGACACAAAATGCGCTACAAGGGTCAACCTTTAATCCATTCATAGCACGCCACTCACGCCCCAAACCCTTGAAAACAACATTCCTTCCTAACCCTGACTCCTTTTACCCCAGCCTCACACAATTTCGAAGACTCCTGAGTGTGATTTGGACAATTTAGGCATAGATACAAGCGAAAGATTTATCTGTTCCCTTCTTAGGTCTTGTCTTAGGTGTGGGTGTCAAGCCATGGTGGAAGTTGAGTCTGAGTTCTACCGACCTGTTATCCAATGGTAACAGAATTTATAGTTCCCTTACGGATTTCTTCCGTAGTCCTCTCCAAGAGCGCTGAGACCTGTAGACATAGCACAGTCCGAAAGAATCATAACGTCCTTTCTTTGACGTTCGGATCTAGAAGATCCCTTCTAACCTTGTGACCCAGTGTTTGGTGCTCACCGTCGACCCACTGCCTAACGTTTACCCTCACTATCAATTCGCTCGCCTGATTGGTCTAGGTAATGAACAAAATTCATTCCCAGCCCGTTTATCCTAATGGTTCTACTATGTTTCTTCCTTATTAAAGGTTAATTATGAGTCCCATGTCCCTAATAATCCCAGGCAATACCATTCATGCATTTCAGAGAGAAACCGCGTGATAAGGATTGAATCAGAGTTTCAAAAGGGTGATAAGTTTCTCTGAGTCAAGATCACACTTATCCTTTCTCACTGGAACCAGCGAGTTAGTAATAGGCTGAATTAGCTATATGGAAGCAGACATCTGGCAGTGGATTGGTCAGGATTCACTCAAACTTTGTTTGTATCTGGCGTGAAGAGTACAAGTTATCATGGTGACGAGGCAGGCTTCTTAGAGCCTCGCTCCTCTCAATTGTCTAGCATACATATATATAGATAGATATATGGCGATGAGGCAGGCTTCATAGAGCCTCGCTCCTCTCGATCGCCTAGCATACATATATATAGATAGATATATGGCGATGAGGCAGGCTTCATAGAGCCTCGCTCCTCTCGATCGCCTAGTAGATGTATATAGATATGGCGATGAGGCAGGCTTCATAGAGCCTCGCTCCTCGCGATCGCCTAGTATATGTATATAGATATGGCGATGAGGCAGACCTCATAGAGCCTCGCTCCTCTCGATCGCCTAGTATATATAGATATGGCGATGAGTTAGGCTTCATAGAGTCTCACTTCTCTCGATCGCCTAGTATATATAGATATGGCGATGAGGCAGGCTTCATAGAGCCTCACTCTTTTCGATCGCCTAGTATATATAGATGAGGCGATGAGACAGGCTT
>BFEA01000101.1:387636-405190 GCA_003427395.1 Chara braunii
CATAGAGCCTCACTCCTCTCGATCGTCTAGTATATGTATATAAATAGATACATGGCAATGCGGCACGCTTCATAGAGCCTCGCTCCTCTCGATCGCCTAGTAGATGTATATAGATATGGCGATGAGGCAGGCTTCATAGAGCCTCGCTCGTCTCGATTGCCTAGTATATGTATATAGATATGGCGATGAGGCAGACCTCATAGAGCCTCGCTCCTCTCGATCGCGTAGTATATGTATATATAGATATCGACGCTCAGTCCCAGCCTTGAACCATCCGGAAGCCTTTAGGATCATGCAGGTGGGTCACACGGGACTTGCACCTCATGTCCTAAATCCATCCGGCTGATCCTAAGTTGAGTTAGCTTGGACTCTCTTAGTGCATAGATATGGGTTAGTCATTAGGATAAGGTTATTTGAGGCAATCCATCACACCAGAAGGTTCTGTCACTCATAAGTTTGACATCATTCTCATGATCCCCCAACTTTTTACTCTCCTGGTCAGATGACCTTTTTAAGCGAGGAATATTGTCAGAAGTACATCTTTCTCGCCTATCATATCTCGAAAGAAGCATTCACATAGCGCGATAACAACTCAGTACTTCTCGTTTTTCTCGCCACGTTTACCAATCATCAGTTACACACCCCTCGACAGATCATACTTCTCCTCCCTTATTCAAGCATTACCATTTTGCCTTCCTGCCCGCGGGTTTAGCCCTGAAAGATCCTTGACTCAAAGTATTCATTCCTTCAGTATTGTTATAGGCAGTTCCCTGAGGTTATAGGTTTAGGGTTTAGGGTTTAGGGTTTATATTGAGGCACACATACCTCATCGTTCCCTGCCTCCAGAGTTCCGCCTGCACTCTGGCAGAGGTCCCGCAATCGCCCTGTCATTGGTCATATACAACTCATGCAATCGATTGCTGGTTTTAGGGTTAAGCTGAGGCCATGATTAATCAATGGGAGTCATGTCCCCAAATAATCAGACCGAGGAGGCAGGCACCTGAGAGGACCAAACAGAGATAGTACGGAGGATGATGGAGGAGGTGGGCATCATCATAAGTGAAGGTGTCTCCCTCCTCCCCAATGCCCCATACTTTCTTTTCATCTCCTGCCTTGTATGATATCTAGTGATACCAATAGCAGAAATAATCAAACGATAATAAAATAATAAAATAATAATAACAATAATGTTGGCACAAATGACTATAATAATAAAATAATAATAATAGTATCCTATTAATTAGATTAAGGGAAAGAGGATGCCCCTTTGTTGACATTTTCCCTTGTCAGAACTCCTCTCTTTCTCGCTCCTTTCTCATTTGTCCCCTTTTCGGTCTCCCCTTCCCTTGCCCAACTCGTCACTCCGTCTTATCATAGCAACGGCTCACAGTCTCGGACTGGACAACCCGGCTGGAAGCTCACGGTTGCTCAAGCTAGCGTGTATGCACACTTGCTGCCCTCGCGTGCCTGCTAGCAAGCGGTGTGGTGCATGCTTGCTGTTTCGACATGCCTGCCATAGCCTTGATAGTACCTCGTTGTCTGGCTGCGGCTCACTCCACCTCATGCCTGCGCGCGAATGTGGTGCCAATGTAGTTGTTCCTAGTGATCCGCAGCCACTTTGTAGTGCACCAGCCCCATGGCTACGTGTGCCCAGGGTACAACAGTCTTTATCCTGGTCTCAACTATACTATGCAGCGGTTCTTCTAGACAGACCCAGATCACAGCCCAGTCTGCACTTTGACCAACTACTGTGCAGCAATTGTCTGAGATCTTTATTGGGAAATGATGGGGCAAGCGCCTTTAGCGGATGTCCAGGCCTGCCTTCACTTAGGGCGGCACGAGGCTGGCAGGAACCACTAGCCTTACCGGAATGACAATACCAATAATCGTAATAATAATAATAATAATAATAATAATTTAATAATATAGTAATAATATTAATAATAATAATAATAATAGCAGTAATAATAATGGTATGGGCGTGAACGATATACCTGGACTGCATTGCGAGTTCTTACACATGTCTGAGTAGTCGTGTACAATCACTAAGTGCCATATTACTGAGTATTCAGTGGAATAGAGCAATACAAAATGAGGTAATGAGCCAATGCTCAAGTCCGCAGGCCCGCACCGACTCAGGATCCATGGTCCACTTCTCAGTCTAGCGCTCGATGCCCCAACCTACTCTATTCCATTATCCTACCTATTTCTATGCTCATGCAGCAAGCTCACTTCGACCTTTCTGTACTTGACGTCAACATGTCCGCCGACCTTTATGTACCCCCAATACTTATCTCTCCCCTCTCTTACTTTTATCTTTCTTGCCGTACATGTCTTTCTCTTTTTATGTCACCGTATATCACTGCCTGTGGGTGACAGTGCAGGCGACTGTCCATTGTGTGTTCTCGTACCTGGGCGAGTGCCACTCTACGTCGCAGCCTGCGAATGACTATGCAGGTGACTGTGCATCGTGTGCCCCCATGTATGATTGTGTGTGTCTGTGTTATTGATGGCGCGTGATTGTGCCTCCTTGTATGATTGTGTAGGACTGTGCATCCTTGTAGGACTATGTGTGACTGTGTCACAGTACATGTGACAGTGACCGGGTTCTTGTCGTGTGACTGCGTCACCAAATATAACCATGTAAGACTGCATGTCCTTGTAGGACCATGTGTGACTGTGTCACGGCCTCCGCGTCTATTCCACTGTGTATGTGTGCATTCACCATATATCTGTGTATCACCGCATATCGGTGTATGTTGCTCCATTGTGTACTGTGACTGCGTTACCGTACATCCGTGTGATTGTGTATCTGTGCGTTTTTACTGTGCGTACGTGTGTCACTTGCGTACTAGTGCCGGCGTGACTGTGTTACCGTGCACTTAGGTGTCTATCTCCGAGCACTGGGTGAATCACATTGTCCTTATGTGTGTCACACTGCGTGCGTCACAGCGTGTGTCACAGTGTTTTGCGTCACTGTGACTGTGACTTGTGCCGCCGTGCACTGTGTCACTTGTACATCTGCTCGATACAGTGTATGTCGCATACCRTAAYGRCGCAGACTAGAACAAGAACCGACCTTTCTCTCATAGCACAAGATTGCGCAGGCGAAAGGCTAAACTACCAATGATCAGACCAGTCAATGTCGTAATGCGAACCAGGCATACACCATCATCATTGCAGGGTGTGAAGGGGTCTGGCTCTCACACAGGAGGAATGTGCCAGTCCCCAAACATACACAGACAATGAGGAGGGAGATCAGACAAAGAAGCTATGGTGCCACAGGTAAGTCTCCCTGCATGTCTGTTTCTCGGTATGTCTGTTTTCCCACCTGCCTGTCTGTTGTCTGACTGTCTGTTTGCTGTTTTGTCTGTCCAGTCTGTCTGTTTGACTGCCTTTCCGTTTTGTTGTCCATTTGTCCAGTCTGTCTGTGTGTGTGGTTCACCGTGCCCTTGTCTGTCACACAGTGTCTGCGCGTCACCGCATTCATCCGCGTGTGGGTTTTTGCCATGTATGCAAGGGTGTGCCACAGTGTCTGTACGTGGGGTATCCAGGGTGATCCGGTGTATGTGAACGGTGAGTTATTTGGGTGCTGAGTCGCCACAGCCAACTGGAAATGTGCCCGTATCTGGATGCCATATCTCTGAGTTTGAGTGGGCACATGCTGCCAGTTTGCTGCGTTACTGTTTACATGCATGAAAAGTGTGAATGAAAGCGAGTCTGATTGCTTAATTGTGATAATAATAATAATAATAATAATAATAATAATAATAATAATAATAATAATCAGAGCAATGGCGAACTTCAACAACCAATCAGCTACGTATACACAGACCAGATAGCCGTAATCTCGAACCAACAGCAGCATTGCAAGTTTCACCAAATAAGAGCAGAGCAAAGCTCTTAATTTGGCAATGCTGAAATAGTCCCTTCATCACCAACAAAGAACCAGAGTTGATATCCTATCTGGCGCTTGGCGCCCAGACTACATGTGGCAGATCCTATCTAGCCTATACTACCAAGCCGAAAGATGACATCAACAGCATTCCCGAAGTACGAGCATACGGCAGTCAATGCCGCCTGCTTCCAACACCGGGTATGTCTCTCATTCCACTCACAACCTCGTCCCCCAACACACAGCTGTCACGTGTACCCAAGGACTATGCATATAATAATAATAATAATAATAATAATAATAATAATAATAATAATAATAATAATAATAATAATAATAATAATATTGCAAGGAAAATAAGCACCAGTGAGATGACAATTCCAGATTACACCATCACATCGAAGGTCGGATAGTATCACAGTGTTCAGAGAGCAGCATTGCACCAATATCTCACTGACGAAGAATCGTAAATCTGAAAACCAATGCCAATCGAGAGCTTGCTCTCGCCACCACCAATATGAGTACCCAGGCCCTATCTCCCTACCTGTTGCTCGTCGCCCAGCCTACCCCTACACAGCTACTACAGACTACAGAAAGACAATGCTACTGTTGACAGCAGCGGCAGTCCGAAGTACTTGACGATGGAGACCATCGCCAATACACAGTAAGTGCCCTCACATCATCATCATCATCATCATCATCATCATCATCATCATCCTTCGCTCTCTGCGCGTTGGTCACTCCCTCCTCTGCACATCAACCGCGCATCCGCTTCCTAGCATTGCTCGTTCCTCCTTCCTCTCGCTGCGCAAGTCATGCCGCTTGCCCATTCTCTTTCTCCTACTCCCTCTCTCTCCGTGCGCACACTCTTCCTCGTCTGCGTACGACACCATCTTCCTCCCGCTGTCTTTCCCGTTTACCCCCCATGCGCTATCTCGTATGCCTCCCGCTCGCCACCTTTTCTACTTGCGTATGCTACCACTCTCACTTTCTGGCACTCCATAACGACACACGTAGCTGATATCAAGTCATTATAATAATAATAATAGTAATAATAATAATAATAATAATAATAATAATAATAATAATAATAATAATAGATAACGATTGTATATTGACCGGTCCGGTACAGTCGACAAGGGGTGTATTGTGTTCGGGCTGATCACCCGACCGCTGCGATTGCTACCAGCGGCGAACAGGTAAGTGCCTTTTCAATCTTTCTCCCTCTTTCACACACACTTACTCTCTCTCACCCACACACACGCACATTCCATCGATAGGATGAGCAAAAACGGAATGAATCTTCCGCTGAAACGTGGAAATATACACTGCCACTTTATGATTTGCTCATTCTATCGATCCTACTGCACGGCGAGCCGCGGTGCTGGAGACTAATCGTCTCCCTCTCTCTCTGTCTCTCACACACACACACACACACACACACACACACACACATATGGTAGTGAATGAATCTACCCTCGTTATTGCGCTAGTTTCATTCACTTTATTTTATTTATTTTGCTTATTTATTTATTCATTTATTTATTCTCGTTTTCATTGCTGATGGCGCTGGGGAGTGACCCGTGAGATCGAAGATTTACCTTCATTCCCCCCTTGTCGTTGTTGATACTTCATCGTGGACTTGGTCGCTCCCCGTTTCACTCGTCGACCCGTCACGATGAGACCAGGCCGTAGTGAGCAATCACGAGGAGTGATGGACGAAGAGTGCGGGAGCATCACGGACCAGCTCATAAAGGTGAGTGCCTCCTTTCCCCCCCCTTCTTTCCTCTTCTTCTTCTTCTTTCTTCGTCGTGCACTTCCCCTTCGCGCTCTGCTTCTCTCTGGCCACGCCTTTCCTCTCTGCGCTCACGCTACCTCTCCGCTGCTCTCCCGCATGTCCCCACGCCGTCGCCCGATTCCTCCCTCGCATTCACTTCGTCTTTGGCGCCCGATCACTTCCCGTCGTCCTGCTAGTCTTCTCCCTCGCTATCCTCCTTCTTCCTTCCTCTCCTTCTCCTTCCTCTCTTTTTCCGTCTCCACCTTCTTTTCCTTTCCTTTTTTGCAAGCTCGTTTTCTTTCTATCCTCCGCGCATGCACTCCCTCGCGCTTTCCTTCCTCCTCTCTCTCTCTCTCTCTCTCTCTCTCTCTCTCTCTCTCTCTCTCTCTCTCTCTCTCTCTCTCTCTCTCTCTCTCCGCGCAGATACTGAGAATTCAGATAGGGAGAGGGTGAAGAAGAGATGGTGGACTTAGAGGAGGAAGAAGAACTCTCTCTCTCTCTCTCTCTCTCACACACACACACACACACACACATCACATTTCATCGATAGGATGAGCAAAACGGAATGAATCTTCCGCTGAAACGTGGAAATATACACTGCCACTTTATGATTTGCTCATTCTATCGATCCAGGTACCGCGCGGCGAGCCGCGGGTAGGAGACGTATAGGCTCTCTCTCTCTCTCTCTCTCTCTCTCTCTCTCTCTCTCTCTCTCTCTCTCTCTCTCTCTCTCTCTCTCCGTGTCATGCATGTTCGGTGGCCGTTTCCATGTGTCCAGATCGTGGCAACGGGAGCCCGAAGCGCGAAAGTATACATGCGTCTCTCTCTCTCACACACACACACACACACACACACACATACACACACACACACATACACACACACACACACGCACACACCTGTATGCTGGTGAGTGTGTCCAGGTTCTAGCAGTAGATTCATTAGATTTTATTTTATTTTATTTATTTATTTATTTATTTATCTATTTATCCTATTGGTAGAAGTAAGTCGAGTGATTGACGACTTACTTGCTCTCTCCTCTCCAACGTCGTCGTCGTCACTGTCGTCTTCGGAGCCGCCGTCGTCGTCGCCAGTTGTCGTCGTCGTCTACATCGTTATCGTCGTCGTCGTCAGCCCGTTGTCATAGTCGCCGTTGGAGTCGCCGACGTCGGAGCTTGGTCAGGTAAGTGTTCTCCTTTCTCCCCTCCTCCTCCTCTTCTCCTTCTCCTTCTTCTCCTCTTCTCCTTCTCCTTCGTTTCTTCCTCCTTCTTCTCTTTTCCCTGCGCGCCGCCTTCTCCTGCGCGGTCGCTACCTCGTTGTTTTCACCCTTTTCATCGCGCGGTCTTCTCCTACTTCCGCGCGGTTATCCTCCTCCCTGTCTGTCTGCGCGCGCTATCCCATCTGCCCTTCGCGCATCTCTCCGCTGCTTTCTCGCGCACCTCCTCCTCTGCTCTCCCTCTTCTACTACTACTACTACTTCTACTCCTCCTCCCCTCTTCTTCCCCTTCTTCTTCTTCTTCTTCTTCTCATCGCGCCCGTCTTACTGCCAGCATTCCTCTCTCGCGCGGCCTCTCCACCTCGACTCCGCTCGGAGTTCTTCCTCCGTCTAGACTCCGAGGTGGCGAGCTCGTATCTGGCTACCCTCTCGACTTCGAGGCCAGGACTCGAGAGGTATCGGGGTGTTTTCTGATGAATCCGTCGCGGATCTCGTGACAGATTCATTCAAACGAACTACCTGAAACGAGCACGGGCAAAAAGAAAAGAAGAAAATAAAATAATAAAAGAAAGATAAATAAAAATAAAGATAAATAAAAATAAATAATAGAAAATAAAAGAAAATAAGAGAATCTAGCCGATAACTACCCTAACGTGCCAAGTGGCGTGCAGGCCAACTAACTACAACTAATGCTAACCCTGAGGTCGCGGGTTCAGGTCCCCACCCGACCGAGCCTGACTGAAAAAACTTTATGGAGCTCCTTATCAAAAGGACATATTTCAAGGATCAAATGGATTCATCCACTACTCAAGTTAGTTGACAATCTATACCCCTTACCTACTGAGATACTCCTACTTTAGTAGGATAAAGAGCTACTCAGTTACATATAGAGTAGTGGGCTCAGTCCGACCAGTGACCCGAGCCCACTCCTAAGTCTTTGTGGTGTGTGTCCGCTCGCCGGTCTGCGCACCGGTTTGGGCGCGCATCTGCTTGAGGGCGCGTGCCTCTCAAGATACTTAGTTGATCAGAAGGGCCAAAGCCGGTACTTACCTGTAACCGTGGCTTTGAGGGACGAGGCGGGAAAGGTATAAGGTAGCGGGGTAAACCCGCACACGTAGAACAGCGGGGAAAACACTCAAGTTGCAGGTAGGCTTGTACCACACCTAGTAAAGGCAGACATGCCGTGCACTCGAGACCGAGTAGAAAAAGACAGAAGTTGGCACTTTTAGAGGCCCGGTAGCGGTAAGTAAGCAGGTACCAGTCCAAGTGGCCTGAGTCCAATGCCTGTATGAACGATATCAGGGTCCGTAATGATGTTTCCTTCCGAAGGGAGGAGACACTGGTTTGCTCGCGTGGTCGAGCGACTAGAAAGTTTTTCTGTCCAGGAGGGATGCATCCCATTTCAAATGGGAGGTTGAGCGAGGGTCTCTCCCTCACTTGCGGTACACGAGTAAGGACGGAAGGTACCCCTTCGAGCATGTGCTAGCAATCTGGGCGCTACAGCAAGCTGATGATCACATAGTTTTAATTTGCTCCGACCGTACGGTCGGGCGTATATTAATTCACTCTGACTAATGTACTGACGATTAAGTCTGTGTGTGTGTGTCGTTGATCTACTTGACACAATACTAACCTGGTCAACCCCTCGGCCTTTTCGGTCTGAGGGTATTACTACTAATCTTTAACCATCACAGCGCGCGTCATGACAACGTGCGCACACTCTCAAAATTTTCTCACCGTTTTGCCCCCGGCCTCGATGACCGAGGAATTCGTTTCGAGTGTCACCCTCAAGCGTGCACACCCTTTCCGTTCCAGACTGGCTCCATCATGGTAGCCGACGCCGTCACCATGTTGAATGCAAAAACATGGCCAAATACCCTTGTAAGGGTATTTGGTCCGACACCGGAACCATCTGTCTCTACACCCTGTCCCACCATCTCCCCGTTAGGACCGCGGCTGCACACTGCAGAAAAACATGCTCGATTGTTTCCATCCGTTTCTCTGTAGGAAAGCCTTGCAGGCACCATTGGCATCATGGGAGGGCTCTGCCTTGTTGATCCAGTTGCTTATGGTCAATTAACCAATTACTCATGAGAAGGCAGCGGTGGCCTTCACAAAGAGGTTTTTGAGGGTTTTGGGTCGGGGATGCTGGAGGGTTCCACGGCCATTCCAGTCGGTCCAGCAGGAGGGCGCCTAGCGGGGTTTCGAGCCCGAACACACATCGGTCCGTCAATTCCACCAGAGTCCTGGTTTTGTACATGTGCTCCTTTTGGATCCATTCAAAGGGGTTTCGGCTGGCCATTAACCGCCCGTTTCTCTCAATAGTGTACCATTCAATTAGGACGTCGTCTTGCCGTACCAGGTGTATCTGACCGACCCTGTTTGGGGCCTCCTTTTGGGCCACCCAGTCCCCTTCTAGCCACTTAGGGCCCTTACACAGGACCGTTAGCCAGCCCAAGGGGAGGGCTTCCCTGATTTTTTCTAAACATAGCTCAATGTTATGATAGTACCAAAGCTTTTCCCTGACTTCCAAACTTCCAACGGCGGAGGGAAGGGAGCGGAAACACCGGGCGGGTAGCGTAGCGCTCCGACCTTTCCGCCGTTGCTCGCGAATAGCGCAAGCAGCGCTACCCCATCGCCAACTCCGCCGTCGAGACGGAGCGCGAAAGGCGCCTCGTGCATTCCCTCATCGGGAGTGGGGCTTTCTGCCCGAGCTCACAGGTGGCCATCCGGGTAGTCCGTAGTAGTGGGAGGAGAGTAGGGCAAGTAGGTGGGAGAAAGCATGGTAACTCGGAGAGGAGGGAGAACTCGCTGAAGCTCACTCGCAGGTGAATGACAATTCGGTGAAAGTAGGTAATTACTGCCGAGAAGCAGTAACTCCGCCGCCGAGACGGAACAAGAAAGGTTTCTTTTGCCTTCCCTCATCGGGAATGAGGTCTTGGTGGCCCAAAGTCACAGGCGGCCATCCGGGTAGTTGGTAGGAAGAGAGCAAGGCAAGTAGGTGGTGTCAAGAATGGTAACTCGGCGGAGAGAGAGAATTCATCGAGGTACACTCGAAGGCGAATTATTTTTGCGGGAGAAGGTATCCTTTCCTTTCCGCATCCAGAGACAAAAAGCGAGATAAAGTATTGTAATGCGGTAAGGAGGGCGAACTCACGGAAGCGCAATCATAAGTGGGTGAAGAGGTATGGTAACTCGAAAAGTAGGTGGGAGAAGGCACGGTAACGTGGAGAGGAGGGAGGACTCACCGAGACGCACTCACAGGTGAACGGTAATTCGGGGAAGAAGGTAATCGGACCAAGGCACAGTAACTTTAACACTGGGTCGGAACACGTAAGGATTTTAGTGCCTCCCCTCATCAGGATTGGGGATTGGATCAGGCACTCGAATCGGTCGGGAGTGAGCATGGTAAATAGGGTGAGGAAGGAAGGATAAATCCAAGTAAAAAGTGTATTCATTGGAGTGCACTCGAATTCGAATTATTCTCGGTGCTAGAAAGTAATCTTTGTCGCTCCTGTAGCGCAGCTAAAGGCGGACTGAACGATTCAGGAAGGTAAAGAGTATTCATCGGAGTGCACTCGAATTCGAATTATTCTCGGTGGTAGAAAGTAATCTCTGTCGCTCCTGTAGGGTAGTGAAAGGCGGACAGAAAGATTCAGGAAGGTAGTTTGCAAATCGAGAGGATGGAAAGAGATCTCGAGAGGATCAGAGAATTGGTCGTAAAATGTTACGACGAAGGTGTATGTCCTTATGACTAGAACCTAGGGAAAGTTGTAGAGGATGGCATGGGCAAAAGATACGTGGTAAATGAAGCAGTGGATGAGGTGAAAGAAAAGTGGCTGAGGGAGCGCACTGTTGTGGTAATTTTTCAAGGAGAGGCTCAGAATCTGGCTCGGTCAGTCAAAGAAGACGTAATCCGTGCCTTCGAGGATGGGTGGACAGTGAAACGTCTCTTCCAACCAGGGGAACGTCGAGGTCGTGTCAAATTCGAAGGGGCAAATGTGGCCTCGTACGTGGCTAAAGCCAAGGAAATGAAGGATTGGTTAATTATTCAGCGGGAATTAAAAATCACGCTGGAAAAGAAGGATTACGTGGTTTCCTTTAAACCACGTCTATCCAGACAGGAAATGCAAGATGCAAGAATCCTCGAAGCGGGCACCAAGTTTTGGATAATGGCACTGCAGGTGCCCTTGGACGAATACTATTTTTTGAAGAGTGTTGTCAAGGGCATGTTCGGGGAGGTATTAGAGATGCATAGTCCCGAGTATGATAGGGATAGACCCAAGCTCATGAATGTGAAGTTGGAGATGCCCCCAGAAGCTAGACACAGAATAGACGACGAGTTAACTATCCAGTCTCCCAAGGGAGAATGCTGGACGGTAGAGATAGTCACTCCCTACACCGACTGGTGCTGGCGTTGCAAGTGGTATTTCCACACGGAGGAAAATTTCCCTAGAGTCAGGCAGAATGAGGTGGGCCGTAGAGTAAACGGGGAAAGACAGGGAAGCCACCGAGCGAGGTTTAGGGAATTCTTGGTAAATCAGGAACGAAATGTAGAGGGGCGAGCACCACAGCAGGCGGCCTCATGCCTACGAAATGCAGAGGGGCAAGTACCACAACAGGCGGCTTCAGGTCTAGGCAGGAATGCCCAGGCTCAAAATCCAGTAACGGGTGGTACACATCAGCAAGACATTCGGCAATCTTCACATCAGGGGGGCAGGGTACATTCAGCGCAAGGAGACATGGAACAACTCCTCCAACAGCAAGGGAGGAACAGCCAGGCAACTCCGATAACACGAACAGAAGAAGCGATGCTACGAGGGGGAAGGTAGGGAGACGAACAGCCATCCGGGTCAACTTACCACGCCAACCATCAGCCAGAGAGGGGCATAGCCCCACAGGGTTGGGGTCCCGACGGACCGCAAGCACGGGACGGTGCATATCAGTGTAGCCCCCAGAGGTGGGGAGACGAACAGAATGTGGGTCCTACCCGTCTTCTGTTGCAACCACGGGCTCAAAGGAATGAATGGCCCACCGGCGGGGCAGAAATGAATCAATATGGGGAGACACATTGGGAGCGGTGCAACCAATATCCAACATCGGGGCATGTTCCAGTCTGGCACGACCAGCAGTACCAGCAATTCCAAACTGGAGAAGGAGGTCAGAGACCTATACAAGAACACGCCTTTCGACACCCAACTCAAGTAATATTTCCACACCCCAGGTATCCATCTGATGCTTACGACTGGCGTCACCTAGCAGCACAGGTGGCAGGTGTGGACACTGACTCAACTTTCTTCTCCAGGAGGGAAGAAAGAGGAGCCTCGAGTAGAAGGCGTCAGAGGGGTAACAGCGAGAGATGGGACTCATGGAAGGAGGGACACAGGGGTAACAGAGGGGAGGAGGCGCAGACAGAATGCGCGGAACCCCAACTATATCCCAAGCATAAGAGAGGAGGAAGGCACCCGTGCGGGACCTGGGAAAAATCAGCACTAAGGAGGACAAGATATCCAAGGCGAGTTGTCCAAGACTTCGATTTCCTCACAGTCGAAGATACGATGGGGTAGTGAATGCGGGGAAGAACGGGGGGGCTCACGAAACTCGTCGGAATCCTCCTCTCTCGAAAGTAGTGCAGCGTCGAAGCAGAAGCAAGAAACGAGTAGCAGGAAGGCTGTGGACAAGAGCCGGAGGGCAACGGCAATAAAAAGAAATCAAATGGAGACAGTACAACGCGTCGTGGTACCGATTATATGCACCAAAGAAGAGGACAACGCACTCTTCCTCTCTCTAGTCAACGAGGAAGGCACGCCGACGCTTCCCTCGGCGGCGGTGGACTGCTCCCCTACGCCAACATTAATTATGGAGGTGACTAGACAGCTGTACGGTGCTCACGTCCCAGTCCGGCTGATCCCACACTCCACAATGGCCAACATTCTCTGCGAGACAATACAGGGTTATGCGAAGATGTACTTTCCACTGCTTGATGCCAGAATCCCGTCAGAGGTAGCAGACACTCTAACGAGGTCAGGAGTAAGATGTTGTCCCCTGGATCTGGTTAGAGGGAGAAATCTTCAAGAGCTGGATTGCATCAAGGTCCTGCCAGGTATATCAGCAAACGTTCTGTTGAACGTAAATGAGAAGTTGCTGGAAGAAGAGAACCTCCATTCCAACTTTATATTGGAACGGCCGACTGCAGAATGGTGTGCAACATCGTCCAGAGTAAGTTCATCAAGAGGCGGCTCAAGGCAAGGTTCGGGACACACGGGACACAGGCAAACGCAGGCAGCCAATGCCACAGGACAGGTAGACGCAGCGAACCAGCATCGGTTGGAACTCCCCCGCATCCAAAACCAAGCGAGCACAGTCGTGACAGATGGACAGGCTTAGAGTTGCATCGTGGAGTATTCGGGGTTAGGGGGACACATCAGGCCGATCTAAAAGGAGAAGATTGAAGGGGTGTTTTCACGAGTGGAAAGCGAACTGCGTTATGCTTCAAGAAACTCAATGAAGAGAAAGTGAGGGAGATGGCAGCATGGTGGGACGGACAACAAATCTGGGCCCCAACCCAGGGCACTCGGGGAGGGGTGGACATTTTATTGCATCGAGACTTACAAGCAGTAGTAGTTGATGCGGAAACGGATGTGTGGGGCAGATGGGCGTGGATAAAGGTATTGTTGGGAAATGAAGACTGGATCTTCATGACAATTTACGCTCCAACGGACGCAAGAGAAAAAGCAGAGTTCTTTCACAGACTCATATTGCATGTCCCAGTCACAGAGAGGTTGGTGCTGGCAGGGGACTGGACCTTGTCTTTAGACGAGGCGATGAGGTCGGGTTCGGCATATGGAGACCGGAAAGATGTACGCATGCTACTAGAATTCTGCACAGAACTGGGGCTCTCAGATCCTTTCCCAATGCTGAATCCAGAGGACCCAGGTCATACCTGGACGTCTCACCTGCACAGGGACTGACAACTGGTAACAAGGAGGCGGCTAGACTACTTCCTGTTAGGGGATGTGATGCTGAGCAAAGTGACCGCAGTCCGCCACGTGTGCAATCCGATGTCAGATCACAAGCTGGTTGTGATAGACATCCGAGCGAAAGAGGTAGAGGTTTTTTTAGGCTGAACAGCCAGGTGATGGAGGAACCAGGTGTCCAGAGTTGGGTAGAAGAACACATGTCAAATTGGAAGAGCGCAAGACAACACTTTGGGTCAACGACGGAATGGATGGACGGAGGATTAGCAATCACAACCGGTGTGCTAGATGTGATGTCTAGAATACTGGCAAGGGAGAGAAACAAGAGGGATGCAGACTGTAGAAGAAGAGTAGACGAAGCTGAAAACCGGATGGAGGGGCACCCGATCTCAGCGATGGTGTGGGCAGCAGAGAGAGAAAGACGGATAGCGGAATGGGACAGCCTGCAGGACGAGAAGCAGAAGAGATGGATGGAGATACTGAAGGAGAAGGGGATAGAAACAAATGATAAAATGTCAAGAGAATCATTCCAGAAGCTGCAGCCAAGCTACACTCACCACCAGATGACAGAGTTGCGGCATCCGATCGACGCGTCTGCACCACATGCGTGTACCGCGTCGGGAATGCTACACTTCGCAAGACTATACTACGAAGTCATTCTCACTACAAGGCGTTGTCGGACCAAATACCCTTACAAGGGTATTTGGCCATGCTTTTGCATTTGACACGGTGACGACATCGGCTACCATAACGGAGCCAGTCGGGAATGGAAAGGGGTGTGCACGCTTGAGCGTGACACTCGAAACGAATTCCTCCGCCATTGAGGCCAGGGCAAAATCGGTGAGAAAATTTCGTTAAGTATGCGCGCGCGTTGTTATGACGCCCGTTGTGAAGGTTAGGTCTGCAGTAATAGCCTTCGACCGAAGAGGTTGAGGGGTCGATAGGGTTGATGTTATGACGAGTAGATCTACGATGTACGCTGAGACTTAATTGTCAGTACATTAGTCAGGATAAACTACGACCGGAGCGATTATTGGTGTATGATTATCGGGGTTGAGGTAGCGCCCGATTGTTGACGTTTGCTCAAGAGGTACCTTTATCCTTACTAGTGCACCGTAAGCGAGGTTGAGGCTCTAACTCAACCTCCCGTAGGTAGAAAAGGAGTCACCCTGGGGAGGTGACTTCCTGACCGCATGACTACCCTAGCGACCGGTGCCTTCGTCCCTCTGCAGAGGGAGACACCGTTGCAAGTTCTGATATCGTCCGCACGGGGTCTAGACTGAGACTACTTGACCTAGAACCCGCCTACCTAAAGGTACTGAGACTCTAAAAATGCCAACTCTTGTTTTCTTCTGCTCGGCCTCGAGTACCCGGCGCATCTACCACTACTTAGTGTAGGTATGGGTTTGCCCGTCACTTGTGTGTTTTCCCTGCAGCAACCTTCAATGTCTCAGTCGTAGGTAAGTACCCCCCCTTTGGGCCTTTCAAATAACTAGGTGCCCTTGCGGAACCAACACGCACAATCTCGCTAACAAGGCACTCAGACAGGCGTGCGACCGGCAAGCATACACACACACAAACTTCGAAATAGGCTCATGCCGCTAGTTGGGTTGAGCCAGACCTCTATAGATACTAGAACTGCTCGTTTACTTTTCGAAGTGGGAGTTAGTTTAGTAGGTTTGGGGTCAGACTATCAGGTGATAAACTCAGGGATCGAATCTGCCCGACCCCTGAGCTAGCTCCTTTTGGCAAGGAGCTTAGTCACACTTTACCCTGCGTTCAGAAGGCCGGGACTCGAACACGCGACCTACGAATTAAGAGTTAGTTGCTGTTCGTAGGTTAGTTCGAACTTGAGCCTCCGTTATAACGGGGGCCCGCCACTTGGCAGGTTAGGGAGATTACTAGTTAGATTCGGTTAGTTATTTTCTTCATTTTCTTATTTTCTTTTCTTCTATTTCTTGTTAATCCGTGGACAAATTTTCTTTATTTCTTTATTTCTCTTTCTTTTCTTTTATTTACACTAATACATCTAAATGAAAACAATCGAAAACTCTGTCCGGACTCATTCCTGGGACGATCTCGACATCCCGGACTCAGTAGCGGACGTTCGAACGTGGCTGGCCTGACCCCGTATTGCGTAGAGGGACAGGGAGTTCAGAGGAGAGGGCGTGGTGCGTTCGGGAGGTGAGTCGGAAGTGTGAGGGGAAGTGACCCGCGGTACAACGGAGAAGGCCGATGTAGTCGGGGAGCGGATCTCCACGAGAGAGGGGAACCGAACACAGCGAGGAGGAGGTCGCCACCGAACGAGCAAGGGAGGAGACTGCGGAGTAGCGAGCAAGGAGGCGCGGGGAGGATGCGCAAGCGTGTGGGAATGGAGATGGCGTGCGGGGGAACAGTGGAGAGGTAGCGCGGTGGTAGCATGAGGAGAACCACACGAAAGTAGGAACCACGCGGAGGTAGGAGAAGACCGCGCGAAGGAAGAAGAAAGCGCAAGAGAAGAAGAAGAAGAAGAGAAGAAGAAGAAGAAGAAGAAGAAAAAGAAGAAGAGGAAGAGGAAGAAGGAGGAGGAGGAGAGAGGGAGTAGAGAGGGGGGAAAGGAGAATACTTACCTGACCGAGCGCGACGACGACGACGACGACGACGACGACAGAGACGACGGAGACGACAGCAACTATGACAACGACGACGACGAGGACGGAGACGAAGAAACGGGTAAGTCTCCTTCCATCGCGACTGCTCCCCGGTGCTTCCCTCGATAGGACGAGCAAAGCAAAAAGATTAAATGAATAAATAAATAAATAAATAAATAAAACCGAATGCATCTATCCCTATAGCATGGAACTATACACTACCACCATACATATACGTGTGTGTGTGTGTGTGTACGTGTGTGTGTGTGTGTGTGAGAGAGGGAGACGATAAGTCTCCGATCTTGGCCAACAGCCAAGTCTCCGACCACGACTCGCTGCGCGCTACGCGGATCGATAAAATGTGCAAATATAAAAGTGTCAGTGTATATTTCCACGTTTCACCGGAAGATTCATTCCGTTTTTGCTCATCCTATCGATGGAGTGAGTTTGTGTGTGTGTGTGTGTGTGTGTGTGGGTGTGTGTGTACACGTGTGTGTGTGTGTGAGAGAGAGAGAGAGACGCGTATATATTTGCGCGCTTCGGGCTCCCGTTGCCACAATCTGGACACATGAAAACGGCCACCGAACATGCATGACTCAGAGAGAGAGAGAGAGATACGATTGCAGTGTGACCGAATTTGACTGTGCAGGTACACTAAAAAAAAAAAAGAGAGAGTTCTTCTTCTTCCTCTTCTAAGTCCACTATCTCTTCTTCACCCTCTCCCTATCTGACTTCTCAGTATCTGCGGACTACGAGAGAGAGAGAGAGAAAGTGTGTGTGAAAGAGGGAGAGAGATTGGAAGGCACTTACCTGTTCGCCGCTGGTAGCAATCGCAGCGGTCGGGCAATCAACCCGAACACAATATACCCCGCCTTGTCGACTATTATTATTTTATTATTATTATTATTATTATTATTATTATTATTATTATAGTGACTTGATATCAACCACGGGTATTGTTATGGAGTGCAAGAAGGTGAGAGTGGTAGCGTACGCAAGTAGAAAGGTGGCGAGCTGGAGGCATACGAGATAGCGTATGGGGGTAAACGGGAAAGATAG
>BFEA01000101.1:424009-437256 GCA_003427395.1 Chara braunii
CCTGCCTCATCGCCATATATCTATCTATATATACATATACTAGGAGATCGAGAGGAGCGAGGTTCTATGAAGCCTGCCTCATCGCCATATTTATACATATAGTGGGCGAACGAGAGGAGCGAGGCTCTATGAAGCCTACCTTATCGCCATGTTTATAAGTATACTAGGCGATCGAGAGGAGCGAGGCTCTATGAAGCCTGCCTCATCGCCATATATTTATCCATACATATGTATGTTAGGCGATCGAGAGGAGCGAGGCTCTATGAAGTCTGCCTCATCGCCATAAATCTATCTATACATATGTATGTTAGGCAATTGAGAGGAGTGAGGCTCTTAAAAGCCTACCTCGTCGCCATGATAACTTGTACTCTCCACGCCAGATACCAACAAAGTTTGAGTGAATCCTGACCAATCCACTGCCAGATGTCTGCTGCTATATAGCTAATTCAACCCATTACTAAGTCGCTGGTTCCAGTGAGAAAGAATAAGTATGATCTTGACTCAGAGAGACTTATCACCCTTTTGAAACTCTAATTCGATCCTTATCATACGATTCCTCTCTGAATTGCATGAATGGTATTGCGTGAGATTATTAGGGACATGGGGCTCATAATTAACCTTTAAGAAGGAAGAAACATGGTAGAACCATTGGGACCAACAGGCTGGGAATGAATTATGTTCATTACCTAGACCAATCAGGCGAGCGAATTGATAGTGARGGTAGAAGTTAGGCAGTAGGTCGACCGGTGAGCACCAAACACTGGGTCACAAGGCTAAAAGAAAGCTTCTGGATCCCAACGTCGAAGAAAAGACGTTAAGATTCTTTCAGACTGTGCTGTGTCTACAGGGATTCAGCGATCTTGGAGAGGACTACGGAAGAAATCCATAAGGGAACTATAAATTTTGTTATCAGTGGATAACAGGTCGGTAGAACTCCGACTCAACATCCACAATGGCTTGACACCCACACCTAAGACAAGACCTAAGAAGGGAACAAATAAATCTTCCCCCTATATCTATGCCTAAATTGTCCAAATCACACTCAGGAGTCTTCGAAAATATGTGGGGCTGGGGTAAATGGAGTCAGGAATAGGAAGAATTGTTTTCAAGGGTTTGGGGCGTGAGTGGTATGCTATGAATGGATTAAAGGTTGACGCTCTAGCGCATTTTGTGTCTGCATCTGTTTATGTGTACGTGATGTCTTGCATCTGCACATGTGTTGGACGTTTGTGTTGTCTTCTGAGTTTGGAATCGTCTGAGATATTCGGGCAAAGGGACACGACAATCGTGAAAGTGAGGTCCACCGCTCAGTCAGCTCCCCTGATCTATATACAAACATTTATATATATATATATATACAAGTGAATGAGATCGTAGTTGGTCGGGTTCTGAAAGTTATTTGTCTAGGTTTCTATTTGAGAGAATAGGAGACTGCAAAGGGGATCGACCCTGGCATTCTCACATGATGAGCAAAGTAAACGTTGAGTCATTGTCATAGTTAGTTAAGCATGGAAGACTGTCCGAGAAGTCGACCTGATTAGATAGTCGGTCCTGAGAGTTAGCACCTCGGGGCTCGACATACGGGTCAGTCTCAAGGCGTTCTACAGCGAGTATGCCTATGCTACGACGATCGAGAAAACGCCCTCGGCTGCCCTACCTCTGCGATTGCATGTAAAAGTCTTCGCACGTGGGTCAGTAGCTCAGCAGGGATACGCCCACCTAAGGGATGGTGACGGCTCCTGCAGGTGGAGGTATGTTGTACCTCGCGGGATCCCTAACTTGTCATAGGGAGTCGCGAGAGGTATAGCACGCGTGCACGGTCGGAGTTGGTATTGCGTAAAGTGACAAGAAGAAACTCCTGCGTGACACGACCGTGAGGTCCAACACCAAAAACTACTTTACGTCTGGGTGTGAGACCGCCGTGCGCTACAGCGCCCTCAAGACTCCGTGAACACAGATCTCTCCAGTATCTCTGACATGGGGACAAACACCTCAGTCAAATTGCAGTCAACGGCGAGGCTGGACTTGGACCGGCCAATTATCGTAGAGGAGGCCAAACAAACATTGAAGTCAATGGCGAAAGGAAAATCGTCAGGCGTGGACGGTCTGACGGTTGAATTTTACGTCAAAAACTGGGGCACACTTGGCGCCCCCCTGGCCGAGGTATATAACGAGGTCCTGTCACGTGGCCGCTTGGGGAAGGGAATGACCCACGGGGTTATTTCGGTTCTGTTCAAGAAGGGGAACAAAGCGAAAGTGAGAAATTGGCGACCGATCTCCTTGCTCAATGTTTCATACAAGATCTTAGCAAAGTCCTTGGCGCTCAGATTGGCCAAGTACTTGCCAGATCTCGTGGAGAAGGATCAGGGGGCGTTTGTACAGGGCCGTTCGATATTTAATAATATCGTAACGGCTATTGAGACGTTGAAGATAGTACAAAAAGAAGAGTTTGACATTGTTGTGCTTCTCCTGGACTTGGAGAAGGTGTACGAGAAGATGGGCTGGCCTTTTGTGCTCACAACCCTGAAACACATGGGTTTTGGCGAAGGTTTCTGTGCCTGGGTAATTGCAATGTACGCAAACTCCACGTCAGCAGCAATGATTAACGGACACGTGTCGGAGGCATTCTCCATCTCAAGGTCGCTGAGACAGGGTTGTCCGCTGCCCCCCCTCATCTTCGTACTGCAATTGGAAGTGCTGTTGAACAGGATACGCAGACACCCGAACATCAGAGACATGCAGCTGCATACCGGGGAGCAATGCAAGGCGAAGGCATTGGCGGATGACCTTTTTGCAGTCAGTGCCAACACTCATACCTCTCTGTCGGCACTCAAGTCTGCCATGAGTGAGTACGCATCTCTGTCGGAAGCCACATTGAATTGGAGCAAGTCAACTTTCTTGCTCCCATCAAAGTTCACACTAAAGGTGGAATGGGGAATGAGACCGGTGGAGAAGGGGGAAGAAGAGAGATTCTTGGGAGTCCTAATCAACCTGCAGATTGAAGCTTCGGCACAAGGCGTGCAGCTGCAACAACGAATAGCCACAAGGCTCAAAATCTGGGGTACCGCCTGACACCTGTCAGTGCTGTCACTGGTGGGTAGGGCGTTGGTAACAAACGCAGCACTGTTGTCTATCCTATGGTTTGTAACCATGGTAAGGGAGTTGGCGGGGGGTGTGCTCAAGTACTCTGTCGCCACCGGGTACAAACTGTCCCTAGGAAACCGGAAATCCCTAGTCCAAACCGCAATCCCGCGATGGCAGGCAGTCTGGAACGAGGACCTGTCTAAGGCAGGACCGGATTTCATAAGGCTGTGGAAGATTATGTCTAGCATGCCTAACGGTAAGCAAGTCAGCATCCTATGGATGCTATCACTTCTGGTCACTCCCTCAGCAGTGTGGTTGGTAAGTAGGGGCGTGAAAGTGGAACTGGGATGCACGAGATGTCGGTGGCCCTTCGAGTCCACACGCCACCTGTGGTGGGAGTGCCTTGCCTCTAAAAGGATTTGGAGATGGTGGTCGAATCATTGGAAAGAATTTGGGGGTCAGGGAATAAACTGGGATGAGAAGTGGGTCCTACTAGGATTCCTCCCAGAAGACACTCCCGAGACCTACGGTTGGGGCTACACAGCTCATGTGATGAGGGGTATAATCTCCGAAGTCATATGGACAGACAGAAACAGGTCAAGATTTTCTCAGAGGCCACTGTCGGATTTGGAAATCAAAAGAAACGACGATGGTTTTCTTTCTTCAAAGCAGGCCATCAGGCTCCCCCTGACGGGTACCCGTGTCTGATGGCAAGGAGGGGGCTTATGACCTTCCACAGGGAGGTGATAAGCCTCCTACCAAACCGGTCGGGGGTTGCCCCTCTTTTAGGGTTATGTGCCAGGAACGGAGGAAACACGAAGGGTCAGGCCATTCTAGGCCGCCAGTCTGTAGCCACGGTTCAAAAACGAACCGCTAGTTTCCCCACAAAGTGACAGAAAGGAAAATTAAATAAGAGAAATAGGTAATAACAATAGTAGTAATAACAGAGAGAGGGAAACGACGCTTCAAAATTCTCTTGTGTCGCGACATCACTAAAATCATCAGACCCCGAAACGTAAAGGCAACGATCCAGGTCTAGGCACGGATATGAGGTTCCACATTCAGCTTCTCCCCCCTTCCTTTTCTTTTCCTTTTCTCTGTATTTCTCTTTTACTGACAGTGACCATCGCCACCGCACCTACCCCATAACCCAGCTATAGGAGCACGGCGCACAGTTGAGAAGACCGCTCCAGCTTTCGCTCTCACACCCCTGGGCGAGCCCAGTGGTTGCCACAACAAACCAGTTGTATCCTGCTGCACGACAGGGTGTCGAGCCCGCGTGGCCAAAAACGAGAGCCCAATGGTGAACCCACTCTTGCCAAAGAATCCGACAACCGAGCCAGTCCCACAATAGGGTGCACCCTGGGTGCGGCCCGATATACAGCAGAGACCTGTAGACCGGGAGGCCTGGTGCACCGCCTGTTTCCTGTGCGAGTGACTGGTTCATAGTGGGGCAAGCAGGCATTCGGTACACAATGGACTCAATACACAACGAAGAAAGCAGACTTTCGGTACACAGCGGAGGACCGAGACGTCGCGCCCTCCGACATCGTGACAACAAGATGGCAACGGCTTCAACGGAAGGAAATAGAGTTGTGTTCTGTTGTCTGCCCTTTACAGATTAAGTTTTTTTTGGAAAGTGCTTTGGTAGGATATGGGGCATTGGACCCGATTTCCAGTTAGTTATCGGTTCTATTATAGACCTTGCTCAGGAGCGAAACTGGCGAATGCTGTCAGAACTACACTGGTTGAATTGTGAGGTCCCCGACCTCGATCCTATGATTTTGTAAGAAATTTTAAATGCTTGGTTAAAAAAAAAAAAAAGTACAATGGAGAGTAGTGGAATGAGGCCTCACCACACCAATGTCGAAAAGGGGTATTGCCACACCACTCCTGAATCCGGAAAAAAAATCGGGAGTGTTCCTACTCCTGAATCACATAATCCGTAAGTGCCTGTCGAGAGCGCCTTTCGCCACACTTGCTCTCGAACAGGGCACTCTCGGATTCCAACATAGACACAAATTGCTTTCAGGGAGCGCAATGTGGTGAAGCTTTTTTTTTTTTTTTTAAATGGGATAAGGCTCCAATCTATTCGTGGGAAGCAGCGAGTGCTGGGAACCGGGCCCAGCGTCCCATATAGAACTTCACATTGAATTTTGAAAGTTGGAGATACCGGGGCCATTACCCGACTTTGGCTGAAAGAACTTTGAGAGGACTTTGAGATACTTAGAAATTTACTACGAGAAACTACAGAAAAAAGGTCTGCCCACAACAAAACACGCCACCACAGAGGTCCTAAAAATGCTTAAAACCTGTGGATCCCTAGCAACCCTTCTAAAACTCTCCAGCATTGTCTTACTCCCTGCTGAGCTCTTCCAGGCCTCACACCCCCACCCTGCTGGGTTACAGAGCAACACAACTTGCCCCCGCTCCGGCCAGCGTCGTCCCATCAGCAATCGTTGGTTGTCCCTTGGAATGCCCACCCCAAAGCATCCCTAGATCTCTCTACCAGGCCTCACACTCCTGCATCAGCAGGTTACAGAGTAAAACCCTAACACCGACCAGCGTCGTTCTGGCATTGAACAGTCGCAGATCACCGAGTATATCATCGATGAAGCCGTCTAAGATGAGCTGCTAGGAGTCTCGAGAATCTTAAGTCGTTCTTAAGACCATCTTGAGGTACCGGGGCCATTACCCGGCTTCGGCTAGGAAAGACAATTGTGTCATCTACACAAGGAAAATTTAGAAAAACTTGGATAATTGTTGGCGTATTGCTAGTCTACTGAATGCTCAGAACCCCTGGACTCCTTAACAAAACCCTCTAAAGTTCTCTAACATTGTCGTATTCCCTGTCGAGCTCTCCCAGGCCTCATGCCCCTACCCTGCTAGGTTACAAGGCAACGCGACTCACCCCAGCTCCGGCCAGCATCGTCCCATCAGCAACCGTTGGTTGTCCCTTGGAATGCCCACCCCAAAGCATCCCTTGATCTCTCTACCAGGCCTCACACTCTTGCATCAGCAGGTTACAGGGTAACACCCCAACACCGGCCAGCGTCGTTCCGGCATTGAACAGTCGCAGATCACCGAGTATATCATCAATGAAGCCGTCTAAGATGAGCTGCTAGGAGTCTCCAGAATCTTAAGTCATTCTTAAGACACATCTTAAGGTACTGGGGCCATTACTCGGTTTCGGCTAGGAAAGACAATTGTGTCATCTACACCAGGAAAATTTAGAAAAACTTAGATAATTGTTGGCGTATTGCTAGTCTACTGAATGCTCAGAACCCCTGGACTCCTTAACAAAATCCTCTAAAGTTCTATAGCACTGTCTTATTCCCTTCCGAGCTCTCCCAGGCCTCATGCCCCTACCCTGCTAGGTTACAAGGGAATGCGACTCACCCCAGCTCCGGCCAGTGTCGTCCCAACAACAACCCTTGGTTTTCCTTTAGAGTGCCCACCCCAAGGTATCCCTAGATCTCTCTACCAAGCCTCATGCTCCTGGCCTCCTGCTATCAACAGGTTGCAACCCCCCAGCACTGGCCAGCGTCGTTCTGGCATCGGAAAACCGCAGATCAATGAATATAACTGCATCAAAGAAACCTAAAGTGAGTTGTAAGAAGTACCCAGACTCCTCAAGTATTTTCAAGACCACTCAAATAAACAATCCACCCTCATTCCTCCAACCCCCTACTCTTCTTCATCCCCCGACGAGCCGACCTCCTCCACCACATAGTTCGCAGGATGAGAACAGCAGCCGCACCCATAAATGGTTAACAGGTACCCTGGCTTTTCACCCCTGAAAATTGTGAAAATCGACAAATTAAAATGTTGGTGAAATTTTATGAAAGTGAACTGTTGGCTTGCTGTTTTATATGTTTTTATTTTTATTTTTTCGTTTTTTTTTTTACAATATGTTAGTAAGAAGTGCACTCTACAAATTGGTGTAAAGTATGGTTAAAATGACCCTTTGGTTTTCTTATAAATAAGGGTGAAAATTGGGGGTTCGGTTAACCTTCTCTCGCCGCACCCACATAATGGACACCTTCCTCAACTATTCCTCATCTCACGACAAGCCGACCTCCTCCACCCATAGTTCACAAGACGAGGAATAACAAAGATCAGGTGAACTTACCTTACCCTCGCTCAATAAGCGCAGTGCTACCCTTGATCGAAAACCATAAGAATTCACAAAATCATGAATGTTCGGGTAAAATAGACCAGGGGGATCTTCGCATTCCGAAGCAGTCCCACCTACTACACGCCAAAACCTCTCAATTTTCGGGTCGAACTTGTGAGTACATTGGAGGTCTCCCAAGTTTTGCTTTTTACAGGCTGGGGCCGGGAGGAAGTTTGAAAGTACTCCCGAACCACTTCTCAGGTGTCCAAACTTTTTTTTGGTCTGTTTCAAACAGGCTCCAATCTATTGGTGGGGATCTTCACATGGTGAGAAACGGGCTCAACATCCCTCATGAGGCACATAGGTGAGAGTTTGAGAAAAACATGAGCATTAAACAGTCAGAGAAAAGTCACTGTGCTTAAAACCGGGTCCAGCGTCCCTTGCCTTGACTATCTGAAACAAAAAAACAGGGGCTTGCCTCTTCATCCGCCTCACCGGATGCCGGATCCTACCGAAAAAAACTAGCAGCCCTTGTCCCTCTTCCCTAACCCATGGCCTGGCTCGGATACCGGTAGGAGCCACTCGGGGCATTAGTGTGTCCTCCTTCCGTCCCCTTGCCCGCCCCAGTATTGTAATACGTATGAGCAACCTTCAGACTTAGAAAATCACCAGCGTTGGGGAAAGGCCCCAACATCCCTTATCCTGATCTAACTACTCTTAAGTACTTGAGAAGCTAGGGCCCCCTTTTTTTGACTCTTTTTTTACTTTGAAGTAGGCTGAGGAACCCAGCTTCCTAGAAACCTGGCCAGACTCGAGACCATACCACATTGGAGAGTCCTTCCTTTCTTTATGCACCTACTGTTGGAAACCGGGTCCAACATCTCCTTGCTCTGTCGTACAGCTAGAAACCGGGTCCAGCGTTCCTCAACTTGGATTACTTTTCCTTGTTGTTTTTTTACTGCACCCTAACTTCTATCGCCAGGGGGTGAAGTGGGGTAAGGTCAAGGAACATCTCAACTTCTCTCAACGGTACATTGGGGTCAACAATCATCCAATCTTTAAATTTTAGGTGGTAATCTCGGGGGGGGGTCCGTCTCTAGGCCTTTCCCCTTCTCTTGGCTCCCACCTGCCCTATCCCCGGACCATCGCACTTCAGCTACCCATCCCTCCCATTGTCCTCCCAACCAGTTTGTTGCGAATTGCGTGATTCTTTCCTATATATCATTGACTCTGCGTAGGGAGTCCAGAGTTTGTTTTGTCTCCTGCCATTGCTGCATGAGTTCAAGTTGGAACTGGTTTCTTAGTTGTTCCATTCTCTCATCTCCCTCAACTCTGAGCCCATCCAAAACCAAGGCACAGCGCTGCCACCACAGGACCCATAAAATGATCCTTCTCCCTAAAAAGAACATGTTGCCTGCAAACATTTCCTTCTGTAGGGTTGGATATTGTTCCAGCAGGATCGCTTTCCAGTCCCATGGTCATGCCTGGACCGGGACCATCTGTCTCTACACCTTGTCCCACCATCTCCGCGTTAGGACCGCGGCTCCACACTGCAGAAAAACATGCTAGATTGCTTCCGTCCGTTTCTCTGTAGGAAAGCCTTGCAGGCACCATTGGCATCATGGGAGGGCTCTGCCTTGTTGATCCAGTTGCTTATGGTCAATTAACCAATTACGTGTGGGAAGGCAGCGATGGGTGATCTGCCACTAGAGCGAGATGACCTCTTGTTTTCCTGGAACCAACGTACAAGTGTGAGGAACTGTTTGTCAACGTTGAGATGATCGATTACTATATCCCTCAGGTTACGGCGGACTCTCAGTATCCTATAGGTGGCCTTCACAGAGAGGTTTTTGAGGGTTTTGGGTCGGGGATTGTTAGCTGTAGCCATCGCTGGAGGGTTCCACTGCCATGTGACGTGCGAACCTCACGCCCTGTGCTGTCTTCCATTCAGAGTGTTAAAGGTGCGGAATAAAGGCTCAGAAAAAACAGCAAGATGGGGTGTGCTAAGGATTTTTGGAAAATTGAGTGTGGGGACACAGACAGAACTGAAATCCCCCGTGTTGGCCCGATGAAGTAAGTCGGTTGCTTTCGCGCGTCGCGGAATGCGCGCGCAGGCACGATGAAAAGAGAAAAATCCAAATTCGATGCAAAAAGTATTGTCGAGCTTCCCAACGCGCTACGGATCTTCGTTTAGAGCGGAATGGCTTCGGCACACTCCGCGTATCCCGCTTCCGTATCAAGTCTCGACGTCGCTCGTTGGTCAGTTCTGAGTCTGACGTGGATGGTCTCAGTCGCATGGCTCTTTCCTTGTGCTTGTCCTCACTCCGTATCCGGTAGTGGAAGCCCTTCGATTCGTAGCGATCGAAACGCTGGCACTCAGTGCACAGGGTTCGAGGCCAATGGGGCGCCACTGCCGTCCACGGAATGACGATCCGCTCGTTAAATGGCAACAATACTGAATAAGGTGGAAAGTGCGTATCGATAATGACAAAGCCCGTATCCATGAACCCGGAACAACGATATTCAGGAGGGAAGTAATATTGCCCGTCGATGCGTGCGACAACTTCCCGTACGTCCCACTCGCATACACGTGTTATTTCCTCGTTGTAGGGGAAGGGGCGCGTCGGCGAGGGAGATACGGAAGGCTGACGCCCGATCGAGGAACGACCGTTAGTCCACATGTCAACAGTCAGACGGAGTTTACGCAAATCCTCGAGACGTCATCAAAAAGCAAAAAAAGAAATAATTAGTACCTTCCTACCTTTGGTCATGAGAAAAGCAGCTTACGGAACCCGCACAATCATGCATTAATCGGGTTGGAGTTCCGAGGGATCAACCCGCGACTCAGTTTCAGCAGACCCGATCAACTGAAACTCAGGGCGCTTAGCTTTTTCGAGGCTGCCTCACCGACTACCTGTTGATGTCGTACAGCATAAGGCAGATGGCATGCGCAGTGCATTCAAAACCACATATCTAAACACTCTTGCATTCTCGAACAAAATCTCGTCGAGCGCTGAGTCTAATCAACGCAAAAAGACAAGCATCTCTATACATGCATCCACTGTGGAAGGTGCGAAGATGACAAGGGTGCACTGGTCAGAAATCAACCGAGGGAACTGTACACACGCATCCACCGTTCACAAGACAAGAGGATTAAGTCCTCGACATCTGGGGATTACCCAGGAAACTAATGGAAGAGTTCCGGAAGAAGTTCTTCCTTGCGAGAACTCTCGAGAGTTCGTTTTTGTTCACAAGATGGACAAACCAACAATGCATCGTCATTCAGGTCAGAGAGAGAGAGAGAGAGAGGGGTGGGAGGGATAAACGAGAAAGGTCGAGACAGAAGACATGTGAATCCGACAAGAGAGCATTCGGCTTCACAACCATGAACTCACACCAGAAAAATGATCCGCAATGAAAGCGCATTCGCCGTAAAATTTCAATATGGCCCCGGGCCAATCATGCACTCAAATCCAATCACAAATCCTCATACCCGCACCGACGATACCGGCCGTCGCATGCTAACTTCCGTCACTGCGATCGTCACCCCGCTGACGCAGACTCTACTCGGCTCGCCCTGATCCCACAGTCCGTCGTGGCGATCAAGCGCGCAACCGGCCAGACTACCGTCAGCCCGACAGGACTTTTTGATTCGCACCATACGCATCACCTAGCCACTGCTTCCCGGAAGCTGACTTGCGAGTGGAAAACATAAGAGAGTTTTGCGGGCGCGTTTGCGGAATTTATAGTTGCGAGAAAGGAGATAGATGGGGGAAGAGTCAGAGGGGAGATCGAGGTGTAAGGAGAGAAGGTTCAGCGAAGGGTGCTCAGGGGAAGCCATGTTGATCCTTCTGAACCCAGTGGTCGGCCAATCAGATTTGTCGTGCAATAGGAAGATCCTCTTACTTAACGCGTCTGATTGGTGAGCCGGGGTGATCGGAGGATCAACCGGGCTTCGAGAGCCAGGGTTGATGAGCGAGAAGAGACGGGGCGCGAAAAACAGCGCGGGACGGGTCCAAGATTCAGACGATCAAGAAAGGGAAACAAACGCGCAAAATGCAGAGAGAGAGAGAGAGGGAAAAAACAGTTGCGATAGGAGAAGAAGAGAAGGGGGGGAAGGGAGAGAGAGGAGAGCACAGGGGAAGAAGGACGCGGGAAATAAGGAGGAGGAAGCTCGCATGCGCGGTGCCGACAACAAGAGAAAAAGGCACCAAAACAGTTACAGCTTGCCTATGTCCTATACCAATTCAAAAATTGAAATCACCATATCCGCGCGTGAAAGTCGACGCGGGAAAGGAAAATCCTATGCCTATCCGTATTCTCACAAAATTCCTAGAGCTTTCTCCGACGTGACCGAGAACATTCATGCAAGGAAAAAGATATGTCGGGCTCCGCTTATTCCGTAATTCCTAACTGTCGAGCCCGATTCCCAGTGTGCTCGCTAAGGCGCGCGAAATTTCCCGTGCATTTCCCGAATTACAAAAAGCAGAATTCCAAGAATCAATAGAACTTCCGAAAAATGGGGGCCCAAACAAGGCGCCTGAAATCAAGAAAAGCGACGAGGGTTCTGTGGGGTCGGTATGATGAACAAAGGGGTATTGGGTCAAGGGGGTACGAAAGATAGCACGGGGTCGGGAAATGGTTCTGCCATTCCAGTTCGCAGCCAGAGGCTGCGATTGCTCTTTTGTCGTTTTCTGGGGTTTCTTTTTCGGGAAATTTCATGGGCATTCAATGGTCTTTGTCGGGGTCTTTTCGGGGTTTAGGAAAAAGTGCAAGGGGTGCGGCCGCGGTTAGGAGACGGACCGGTAGTGTGAGTGGTCGTCGTAGGCTTTGGGCATTGTACGTCTAGTGGTCGTTTGGTTGGGTCGTTCGGGTTTGTTGTGGACGGCGACCCGGTTCCCTTTTGGGGGGATGACAAATTGTTCGGGGATGGGTGGAAAATGGGCAGCGAGGGGTCATGAAAGTTGCGACGACTCTTCCCGGTTTGTTTTTTCTCTGCCCGCAATTACGGCCCAACCACGATGCATCTGACGGCAATCCCTCAGACAAGCATATGTTCGGCACAGCCGGGGCCAAGTCCCACTAGCAGCGTTGAGCTACCTCAACGCCTGAATCTGGACGTGTTTGTGGAGAGGTGCAGTTCAGGAAACTCAACACCAATTCTGCACATCTCCGCAAAAGCGTCCTAATTCAGGCGTTAAGGTAGCTCAACGCTGCTAATGGGACTTGGCCCCCGGCAGGTATGTCCGAATCAAAAATCAAAACAGAAAAAAAATTAGAAAAAAAAAATTAAAAAATCAAAGCAGTGGACAGTGCGTTGTAAATGAGCCACGTTGCGGATCTCGTCGCCCCTCTGCATGGGAGGGGCGATGGCGAAGTCAATTTCCAACTACCGGTAGCACAGCAAAGCCCTTCCGGTAGTGCAACGACTACGCCCTCGTGTGCCCGCCTGCATGGGACCGTGGATGGCAAGGACCATTTTCAGCTACCGGTAGCAGAACCAAGCTGTACCGGTAGAGCAACAACATACCCGCGACCGGTCTCCGCTTCCCACGTCCTCAAAACGCACCTACTTACGCCATCGTTACACGGCAGAGACCATTGAAGCTATACCGGCAGCGCAGTAGCCCAACCACTTTCTGAGTTCGAACTCAAATCGGTATTTCATTTTTCAATTCAACAGTTCATGTGTGTACAAACTGAGGGCATACTCACACTACGACCTTTTTACGTATTTTTGGACATAATTTCGGCCAGATACATCCAGGTATGGCCCACATACATTTGAGATACGGCTAGTGTGAGTCGCCCAACCACTTTCTAGTGGCGCAACGACAACAACGACACCCCAGCAGTTCAAAGCCGCCGGGTCGGAGTCAATGACTCTTTTTTTTTTTTTTTTTTTTTTTAAGTGGTCAATGACTCTTCAGTTGCCCCTCTCCCGGAAAAAAAAAACTGCCCCATGGCCGCCTGGGGCGCACTTAGTGCCAACGGACTGTGATAGTCCTCTGGATACCCCTGATCCGTATTAGCGGGGTCTATGACC
>BFEA01000101.1:440934-481280 GCA_003427395.1 Chara braunii
TTTTTTTTTTTTTTTTTCACTACCCTGCTGTGCTACGGCGGAGCAATCCCAGTCGAAACAATGAGACAAAAGAACTCCAACAAAAAGAGAGAGTCTCTTCTGTCTGGTGGTATTTTTGCATGGTTCATTTTTCCACTGATTCCTCCCTTTTTGCGGAATTCCTGTTTGGCCCAATTCTGTTTTTCTTTCCAGAATAGAGAGAGCGGGTTCAGTTTCTTCCGTTCAAATACGGATATGGTTATCCCTCATACAATCTGGCGGGAAAGACGATTGGTTCTCTCTCTCTCTCTCTCTCTCTCTCTCTCTCTCTCTCTCTCTCTCTCTCTCTCTCTCTCTCTCTCTCGCTTGCTCGCTCTTTCTCTCTCTTTCTCTCTCTTTCTCTCTCTTTCTCTCTCTTTCTCTCTCTGTCTTTCTCTCACCCTCCCTCTCCCTCTCTCTCTCTCTGAGAGACAGTCACACATAGACACACACAAACCCGCACAGACATACACATACACTCCCCTGGTGCAGTAGTACCACGGTGCGTACGGATGAGGATCACTTAGAGAACAGATGAAACATAAGGTTCAGGTGTGCTGAAAAGCAAACGAGTGTGTACGCATTAGACGCTAAACACACACACTCCTGCTGGGAATTGCTCCTTTCTGAAAAACGGCCATTTTTCACCAATCCATTACAATGATTTAAAATGTCATATATAATTTGATAGAAGCTAATAAAGTTAAGGCTGTTTCAATTTTGTATCTGCTCATCGGGGTGGAAAAGGGGTTGTCCCGGTGACGTTCTACAACACCCATACACCCATACACCCATACACACATACACACATACACACATAGACATATTGGGCATCCATGCCCGCGTGGGTGTGTAGGGTGGGTTTTATGGCTGTGACACACTAGTTTCTCAGACTTGCTGTCTTTCTTATCAGGGGTATGGATCAACCATTCTGCTACCAATCTTCCCCCGAACACAACGCATCCTCATATGTGGACTTGTGTATAGCGAACATGAGAACACACAGACACACAGACACAGACACACAGACACACTGTCACACAGACACACAGACACACAGACACACAAGCTCACAACAGAGAAACACCTCACGCAGAGTATATCCGTTGTATCTTGATTTGTATAGTATTGAAGCCTGGCCATTTTATTGGCATCCGGGTTACGCTAAGCTGCCTCAGGTAAGATTACATTATATTAGACTAGATCAGATCAGATTAGATCAGATTCGATTCGATTCGATTAGATTAGATTAGATTAGATTAGATTAGATTAGATTAGATTATATCAGATTTTATCAGATTAGATTAGAGAATTGAGCTGTGGCAAAATGACCTTTCATGTACTAGGCGCTCTGATTCGTGAATCTGCTATATGCGGGCCCGGCCGGTATTCCCACTGATGGTCTGTTACAGCGACGTGGTTTTTTTTTTTTTTTTTTTTTTTTTTTTGCCTTAAGAATCCACCCAGGCCTGACCGTGAAACGCAGAAAAAATTTGCCTGCCAAAATAGAATCCAGCTATGGGACTTTGCGCTCTCCATTCTTTTCAGAAACTCGTCTGCTATAGGACCTGGCTCATTTGGGACCGATGGACCCACCCTGGTCCTTCACGCTGTCCGTGCAACATGACCAGTTGGACGAGTTTCTGCAAAGCATGGACCTGGTGGTGATGTCCTTCACCTGGTCCTTCACCTGGTCCTTCACCTGGTCCTTCACCTGGTCCTTCACGCTGCAACAGGACCAGTTGGACGAATTTCTGCAAAGCATGGACCGTTGGACCCACCTGGTCCTTCACGCTGTCCGTGCAACAGGACCAGTTGGACGAGTTTCTGCAAAGCATGCACCCGGTGGGAGAAACTCGTCCAACTGGACCCACCAGGGCAGGGCCATAAACACCAGGACCTGGTGGTGATGGCCCTGGCCCAGGTGGTGATGAAGCAGGTGCAAACTGGACCTGGTGATGGACCAGGTTCAGGTGGACCTGGTGATGGACCTGGTGATGGAGCAGGTTCAACTGGCTGGACCTGTTGGAGGAGCAGGTTCAAGTTCAACTGGACCCAGAAAATTACACCTGGAGTTCGGAGTATCATCACGTTCTGTGCTTCACGGGGCGGTTCTCAATGATTATATGTAGTATCCATATCTATATCTTTATCTATATCTATATCTATATATTTGTATATGCTATTAATGGAAAGGGCCCAAACACCCAGCCCAAGTAACTGAATAATGGTACACACATGTAACTGTCAGTAAACAAACAGATCATCAGTTCGAACTTGGAGTACTAATGAGTGATCTGATGAATGCAATAATGCCACGTAGGTCCTTCGGGACATCCGTTAAAAGGGATTGGAACGATACAGAGAAGGGTAAATTAGCAAATGGCCCCTGCGCAATCAAGGATGACACACATAAATCGAGAAGTGGTCCAAATTTAAAAAGGAAAAAAAAAAAAAAAAAAAACATAATAATGCTACCTAGGGACTATCTCCCAAGGGTTGTAGTGGTTACTATACTCGTTCCTGTGGCGGAGGGTGCCGGTTCGAGGCCGTCCGTGCACGGCAGGGTATGATGCCCTAAACACACGTTGTTCAGAATCACTGTGAGGCGCCTGTGAACCAGCAGGCAAGTTGGCCCGCAAGAGTGAGTAGGTTTGGTAGCGGTGTTGGGGCTACGTGTTGTTCAACGGAGTGTGCGTGATTGTCAAGTCCGTGGTGTGGTGTGCGTTGGGTGTGTGCGTGATTGTCAAGTCCGTGGTGTGGTGTGCGTTGGGTGTGTGGTGTTGAGTTCAAGGACGCTGCAGCCCTGGAGGTGGGCTGGATATCACGACCGGTATGGATCCAGTTTTATAACACCTCCAAGGGTTGTAGTGGTTACGATACTTCGTTCCTGTGGCGGAGGGTGCCAGTTCGAGGCCGTCCGTGCACGGCAGGGTATGATGCCCTAAACACACGTTGTTCAGAATCCTTTGTTCGATTTGAAAAAATAAAAAGAAGGAAAGGGAAAGACCAAAAATGATGGCAGCGTCGATGATGATACCTCAAGGCTGTCGTCCTTTCGAAAAAAGAAAAAAAGAAAAAGGAAAGGCGACTCTTTGCCCAAACTTTAGGTCTCCTTGCATCTGTGCTGTGGAGTGGAAATGCCCACACACACGCACACTTGTCTGGAAATGCAGATCCTCCATGGCAGACCTCCAGAAGAAATCCACCATCTTCTTCACCCACCCGAATAGAACAGCGGTCATTATAGCTGTATTTGGCCAGCTATGAGGGACTCACCTGCAGACTTGTCTGGCGCCATAGCTCCTGTTCGTCTTCGGGCGTCTTCGACCTGCATCACAGCTCCAAGGAGACTACGAGAGGATTCTTCTTCTTCTTCCTCTCCCTCCATCTCCATTGCGTCTCTTCTTCCTCCCTCCCTCCGATTCTTCTTCTTCTATGAGTGCGCGCGCGCGCGCGTGTGTGTGTGTGTGTGTGTGTGTGTGTGTGTGTGTGTGTGTGTGTGTGTGTGTGTGTGTGNCACACACACACACACACACACACGCACTTGCACACGCACACACTTGCACATGCACACGAAGCGAGTACCTGTTGCAAGTTAAGTATAGACTTTACTATAGAGACTATAGACAAATGTGACTGCAGGGTAGGGTGGAGATTCCCTTAGAAAATATGTGGAACTACTCCCGCCAGCAACCGAGGGATTTGCCTGAGGAGTACCTATGGGTCATGAAACAGAAGTGAACACGGGCGACTTTTTGCAAACGTTATCTCCACTGTTATCAGTGACACTAATGAGACCCCAACTAACTGAAGGCAAATTCGTCTACATAGCAGTCTTTGCCTGCTATAGCAAAGACTGTAGTATTCTTCTTCTTCTTCTTCGTCGGCGTCTTCTTTTTTTTTTTTTTTTTTTGTGAAGCGTACATGCCCATCTGTCCTTTGGGACATCCGTTAAAATTGGAACGATACAGAGAAGGGTAGATTAGTAATTACTGATTAGTAATTGCTAATTAGCAAAGCTAAAAGAGAAGCGCGTACATGCTGATCTGGCTGATTAATAACAGAATTGACTATAGGAGTCGGAGTTATCGGAGTCAGAGTTATCGGAGTCGGAGATAATCGGACTAATCTGACTGTGTCTAGAGACCGACCTGAAGATCGTAGATCTTCCCATCGGCAGGACATTACCTGTGAAAGTCGTGAGTTGCAGAATTGATCGCCTCTGAGGGCGTACTCACACTAGCGGTATTTCAAATCTATCTGACCGCATTCGCGGTCATACCTGGATGTATCTCGCCGCAGTTGTGAGTATGCCCTGAGTTGAGTTTCGTCCCTTCGAGATGGTGTTACGTTTGAATCATCGCGATAACGCTGCGGGACCAGATGCCCCACCCAGACTTACAGCTCAGAACGATTGTGAGCAAAAGACTTTGCTGTCCTGAGTATCCAAAAAGCATCGTCATCGAGTATAATGTCGAGAGGAGCTTTGTTCTTTTTATTTTCTCAACTTCTCAAGGTTCACCCCTCTGTATATGTCACAGTTTACGAACAGTTCATCAGCTACTTCACATTGTCAAGTAACTTGCGATGAAACAAGTTAAAAAAACACAGTTTTTTATAACTTCATAACTTCATAACTCCATAAGTTCCCATAACCTACTTCACAAGGAATACCTTTCTCAGCCTTTCCTTTTGGCTACGTAAGATCAAGTGTACTAGTATGATACTACTATCTGTTCTGTCTGAAACTTGAATCTTCTGATTCGTTTTATTAACTTTTATTAACTTTTATTAACGTTTATTAACTTTTGGCCCATCGGACCACACACACAAAAAAAAAAAAACGGTGCACAAGGAACTGGAGGAGGAAACAGTTGAAGAGCTAATTCACAAGCAACTTGACAAAAAAACATTGCATTTTAAAATTATAAGCTACTTCAGAGTTCAGACTTCCAAATTTCAAAATCAACTGTGAGAACACTGAGAAGTGTTCATTTACAGACTGCACGACCGTGTTCTAAATTTTCAATATTTTTTAAATTTTTATTTATTTTTTGACTGAAATTTTGAGTCTTTTTTTACTCTTTTTGATATGGTTGGTTGTTTGAAGGAGAGGCGAAGGCCACCCTTCAGTTTGGACAAACTGACAGATGAATATTTGGCATTATTTGCACAAGAGAGAGAGAGAGAGAGAGAGAGAGAGAGAGAGAGAGAGAGAGAGAGAGAGAGAGAGAGAGAGTTGAGACTTGGTGACATTGGGCGCTTGCCCAGACTCAGACCGGTATCTGGACAGACATTGGGAGACTATTTTGGGAGACTATATGTGGGCAACGCTATTAAGTTGAAAACATCTCCATATCTCTCCCCCTTCGTCTCTTCTCCCTCCCCCTCCTTGTCCATGTGTGATCTTGGCCACAACACTCTTCTTCCATGTGTACGGTGCCATGGCCCATCCCCTGCATCGACAATGAGTGAGTTGCAGTCTGTCTGAGTCTAGTTAGTCAGATCTGTGCGTATCAGTCTTCGGCTGAATTGTATTTTGCTCATTCTCCTTCGGTCGGTTCTTGGGTTCTGCACCATGCCCATCTGATTGTCTTCGGCCATACGACATTCAGCCTTCGGGTCCATGGCTACCATGGTCCACGGGCAGGCAAAATTGTGTCTTGGAAAACACAACTCTCAGGCATAGTCGTGGTTTAAGAGCCTATGAGAACCTTGGTACCGCTCACCCATCCCGTCTTCTCCGCATGGGTTTGCTGTATGTATGCAATAGCAAATCCAGGGAAATAGCACATGCAGGGAAATAGCAAATGCAGGGAGTTGATAATAAGCTATCAGGGTGGTTGTTGTCTACACCGTCTTGAACGAGCTTTGGCTGGTGCTCAATTTGGAAGGCCGTGTGATGTACAACATCTTGCATGGTTTTGTGGGCACTTTAGTGAAGACTGGACGGGTGAACGGCCAACCACTGCAGTGGAGCTCTTGAGCCAATATATTTAGAAGTGACTTTTTTCCCAAAATTCCTTGGGCAGTTTCTTTCAATAAATAGGATTCTTTGGATTTTGGTCTATGATGGTCTTTTTATTAACTATTTTGTGTGTGTGTGTTTGTGTGTGTGTGTGTGTGTGTGTGTGTGTGTGTGTGTGTGTGTGTGTGTGTGTGTGTGTGTGTGTGTTGCTTCAGGGCTTATGAATCTTTGTGGCAAGGTTCTCATCCGTTTGTGGCGAGGTTCTCATCCTTATCTGACAGTGTTTTGTGGCAAGGTTCTCATCCGTATCTGATAGTGTTTTGTGGCAAGGTTCTCATCTGTATCTGACAGTGTTTTGAACTGCAACAATGACAAGAAGCTATCAAATGAGGAGATGAGATGAAGTTCCAGGAGAGAGGTCTTCCAGCCTGGTGAGGCATTGCCTGGCTGGTTGGTCAGGCATTGTGATGGTGAGCAGGTCAGTGGTGTTCAGTGGATTCTCTTTTTTTTTTTTTTTTTTTTCACAGAGATTTTGATAGTCATTTTCTCACAGTCAAAGAAACCTTTTCAAATATACTCTATGGCAGAGAAAAAAAAGCAAAGGCCGTAGGCTCGCTAGCTAGAGAAAGATAATAACAACGAAGAACTTCACAAAGTGATGCCGTGGGTGTAACCGTTATGCAGAGGGTAGCAGATTGGCAAGAAAAAAAGCAACAGAGAAGGAAAACACAAAGTGTTGACATTGAAAGCAGTGGGCTTCTGAGTAACATAGCCCCTGAGCAAGGATGACAGGCGAAATCCAGCCTCGCATGCAACCGGTTTTGCCTGGATGGATTTGGGGCGAAACGACCGGCACCCCAGTGCATCCCGCCCGACTCACCAGCATGCACGACGCGTTTCTGCGGAAAACGTACTGGTGGTGTAATCGATCCTTTCATCCCCTGTGCTACAAGATAGACCTCACAAGCTGCTCTACCCAAGCCAGAATCTTTATTGGTCCTCTCAAACCCTCCCTGGCTGTCAGATAAACTCCACTGGCTAGAGCTGTTTCTCATCAAAATGTGTCTTGAGCCAATGACATTGATTGATTGCTTCCAGGAAGGATTGACCATTGCTCGAGTCCTTAGACTCCTTACTGATTCTGCAAATCTCCTCTGTCCATCCCCCCCCTTCCCCCCCCCTCATAAAACAAGTCCTTATAGCCCTGGCTCTATATCTGTTCTGGGAAGCTCTCCATATCTGTTCTAGGAAGCATCGGTCTGGTTCCTATTCCACCGGCAAGTCAGAAATACAACAAGAGCCCCTGATTCTGCAAATTTACTCCTGCCAAAATCTTGATTGCTCCTCTCAGCCCCCCCAGGCTATCGGACAAATTTTACCAGCTAGAGCCATTTATCATCGCATCGTATCTTGAGCCCATGGCATTGATTGCTTCCTTCTAGAAGGGATTGACCACTGCTCCTTTCTGATCCTGTGACTCTATATTGAAGGAGTATGCTGATCCCATTTGTGAAAAAAAGAGGTAACTAAACTAGTTCTCCATCTTCTTCTTCTTCTTCTTCTTCTTCTTCTTCTTCTTCTTCTTCTTCTTTCTTTCTTTTTTTTTTTTTTTTTTTTTTTTGAAAACATCCCTTGTGGGTGCTAGGCGTGTTGATAAGAGCAACTAGTTCTCCATCTAAGTTGTCCACTTGGTCATTTGTTTGTCACTTGTAGTTTTAACATTCCGTACATCGATGCACTGCAGCCCCACCGTCCCTGATTGCTGTTGACGAACCGGCGGCAAGCTGCAGTTCCAAAAGGAACAGAGAGTGCTGTAGCAGACAACGTGCATGCTGCCGAAGTGGCTGTCCCGGACAATCGTCTAAACCCTACTGTTGTCGTTGCAGAATGCACTCTGCTGCCACACACTGAAGAACAACTGCGGTCTATTCCTGCGAGTAACTTGCAAGAAAGAGAACTGAGCTATTGAGCTGAGTGGGAGGCTTGTCACCGATTGGCCCCTCCTCACCCTGATTCTCCCCTCCACTGATTGCCCACCACCTCCACAACACTCCGATCTCCTGCGCCTTGCTCTTCGCCATCCTTCCCAGCTACCACCTCATTTTCCTCCTCTTGTCCCTTCATTTCTTTGTCATTATCACCGTCGTCAACACATCCATGTTCAGGTCGACTGTCATGGATACCGCTTCAGCACAGATGTTTCGCTTCTCCATCCTCGTCTCCCAAACTGCGACCTCGTTTGTATATGGATAGTATGATCGGTGCACCTCCGACGATGGTGGTCAGACACGTGGGCCAGGAACAGCCGCACTCTTTTTCAATTTCGATATCAGAGTCAGACACCTGCTCTGCCACCGCAATGTCAGGTAGCGACATCTCCACTGTCAAAACACGGAGGACGGGAACAGCACAAATCGCATGCCGGCCAGGAAACAACGCATATCAAGTCTGATATCCACAACTTGGCAAAAAATTCTATCGTGCTACTGGCCTGCGTGTGCACCATCCACACGGGGCTGCCAACTGCACAGCGTTCGCATGACTGGCATGCAACCTGGGAACGAGCGTCGAGCGTGGTTGATCAGCTTCCGGTCCCGATACTTCTAGCCGGCCTATTCCTGACCACCCGTTTCTCCCCCTCCACCCCGCTACCACCTCTCCTACTCTTTCTCCAAACCACAATGATGCACCCTCCAATCATTTGCTGGAGCCTCCAACTGACAGTGACCTGTCCCTTGAGCACTTGTCACAAGTTGTCAGAACCATGGAAGTCCTTTGCAGGCATGCAGAAGTGTGTGGTAAAGACTGAAGAGACTGAAATGTGCCTCCCCCAATTGTGCAGTCTGTGGAGTGTAACGATCTCGTAGTACAGATGGCGAGGTCACTTTGCGTACTATGCTATTAATGCATGCCTCCTCACTCATAATGGCAACCCCTATACCAGTTTCGACTTTGCAGACACCGTCCGCTGGACAGAAGTGGAGCACAGTAATGTCTTCCCGGAAGACGACTGTGCTGTGACTGGCCTGAATATGGAAGTGCTGTCTATGGCATTCATAGGAAGGTAACTGCAGCTTCTGCTTGCCCCACATAATTATACGTCTGACGTGGATTCGGATATCCGCGCGTATATCTTCGGATATGCTTGCGTACATCTTCGGATATCAGTGCTTATATCTTCTGATATCAGTGCGTATATTTTGGGTATCTGTGCGTATATCCTACATTTTCAGGCAACTTCAGCACCATAGCCTTCACAGACCATTCGTGGCTCTGTGGGACAGTGGCAGGAGGGCCCACACTGCGTCACATAACTCCTTATGTGCTGAATAGCCTGAGACCCAATCAGTTTGGCTTGCTACTCAGGAACAGTATGTGGTATGTGGGTGCTGGACTGCATCGTGGAGGACGTGAAGCTCAAAGCTCTGTCCCCTCCAGAAGACAATTTGGCCGACCTCTTCCCCCTTTGGTGCATCTGGTCAAGCTGTGGTGCAGATCAGATCGATTCTGCCAGCACTGGTGAGGGAGCCCCTTCAGAGAACCATCACTGTGCCATGCCATTCTCCGAGCCTGCAGGTACAGTTGGGTTACCGTGTGCATGCCATAATTTCTGCATTGAGCACTACGAAGGGAGGATCACTGCGTCACTGCCAGCCTCTTCCATGAGAACTGCGATTCATCGTTGTCGCGCACTCGTCCTCCCACCCGCTAATTGGGTGCCCCAGTACACCGTTGCAGCCTTGAGATGCCTTGCTTGAAGAACTGCGAGCATTTGCGTTTGACCTGTCGACAACAAGCTATGTACCCCGACGTTTCGGGGAAGCTGACATGGACAGTATGGGTCTCTACTGTGTGGGCTGGGCTATCCCCGCAGTCACCATCCACCACACCCTCTTCGCTCTTGTTCCGTGTACAATGCCGGATGTCCTCCGGTTGCACCTGTGGTAATACTTCCTCCACCGCAAGTGGTTAACAAGGACCCCCACTTTTCAGCCCCAGGTTAACACCCCAAACACTGAAAAGTGCATTTGGGGATCTGTTTTTTCAGTTTTTATTAGAAGGTCTGCATGTGCCAAGTTTGGTGTTTGTTGGGGTCTTGGAGATGACTGTTTTGGCCAGCCCTGAAAATCCTGAAAATCCTGAAAAAGTCAGAAAAACTGAAAAGAGCGAATTTTGCATGAAAGACACTTTTGCCTTCGGGTTTTAGGCCCCTTTGATCCTCTTTTTTTTTTTTTTTTTTTTTTTTTTTTTTTTTTTTTTTTTTTTTTTTTTTTTTTTTTTTTCCGCTGTTGGTTTATTTTGTTGTCCACTCTATGGACTGCTGAAAAGTCTTGCTTAAAAGGTGTGGGATGTTTGTTATAATGACCCTGAAAAAACCCTGATGCGAATCCTCTAGGCGCTAGGGGAATTAGTACTAAATGGTCAGCAGAATTTACTTTTGCTCTAGGCTACCAGCCGGGCCGCCCGGGTCCCGGGTGGCCAGCCCGTGCAAGGACCAGGGAAAGTCCCAGCAAAAAAAAAAAAAAAAAAAAAAAAAGATAAAAATCCGAAAAAAACTATGTTATGCAGAAAAATAAACTGAAGAACTTTGCCTCAGGGTCACATCGAAATTTATCACCAAATTTAGAATAAAAAATAAAATTAGAAAATATGTTATTTTATTTTATTGTTTTTTAATTGTTTTGGCCCGGCCGGGCAAGTGACCCCGGGCCACTCTGGTAGCTTAGCTTTTGCTGAAATTCATGGATTTACTAATGCTAGAGATATACTTGAACTAGTGACTCGTCCTTTTATAAGAAATCGAAGCCTTCATGAACTAGGTTGGAATAACCTCTTCTCTCACAAAGAACTGACCAAGGAATCTGACTTGGGATTCGGAAAACAGACTGCCACACGAGTCCCCTGCAGGCAAGTATACTGAAAGGTTGCCACCCCCAGGGTGAGCTGTGACAGATCGGGTTTTTCAACAGCTGCACATCCTTTCTTACTTTAGATCCAGCACCGTCATCACCTGTGTGGTTAAGCAGGCTATGCTGGTAGCACTAGCACAAGAGAAAGCCTAATCAACTCTCTGCTCAATAGCTGATGTTTTGTTAACATGCGATCATTCCGTCTTGTGAGCGATATGAGAGTATGGTCCAGGCGAGCCTTTGTTGTTCGCCAGTCTTCAGTGTGCTCATCCACAGCTCCGGTCTTGCGGGGGACGCCAGCTACCGTTAGGCAACATCTGCTCCTCCATTCATTTTTCTGTCCAACCCAAACCTTGGTTGTCCATTGTGTTTCATGCTGTTCTCTGCCAGTCTGTTGTACCGGTGACGATTCAGATATATGATGGTGTCCTCCCTTTTTTTTTTTTTTTTTAATAATTTGGACCATCTCTCGATTTATGTGTGTCATCCTTGCGCAGGGGCCATGCGAATCTTCTCTGTATCACTCCAATTTTAACGGATGTCCTGAAGGACAATGGCGTCCTCCTTTTCTCTGTCCTTTTTCCTTTTTTAAGTTGTTGTTTTTTTTTTTTTTTTTTTTTTTTTTTTTTTTTTAAAAACTCCCCCCCTTTTGTTCGGGGGGGCTTTTTTTTGGTTACTTATCACCATCAAGCAAGTTTTTTAACATCCATCCAAGGGAGGGGGGGAGGGGGGAGATCAGACGAAAGGAAAGCAACGGTCCCGCCCTTGTGGTACTGGACATCTATCAAGGGGGGAACTGCTGCAGAGCATCCATCCCCCAAGCCTTGGCCTTTCATAGGGGGTTGGCCTGCAGGCCGGGACGCCTACTAGCAGCACCCGGTCATGCGACAGGTCAAAACCCAGAAAGGCCAGGTACGAGGGGGGCGTCTGGGGCAGTTTCTCAGGCCGCCTGTCAACCTACTGATTTCATACTTCTGATGCAAAAATGGACTACTGATTCCGTACCTCTATTTTCTTTATAACCACTGCCATCCCCATTTGAGTAAGTTTTTTTTTGTTTGCCAAACATTTTCCGAGATTTGTCGACAAGTTTTAAATTTTGATACGGGCATTTTATTTATCTCAGTTTTTTTTCTCATCAAATTGCAATTATTGCGGATAACTGGAATCGAACCCATATCCCCAGCTTGGAAGGCAGACACTTTACCTTTCATCTATATCCGCTATTTACATATTGAATTGATTGACTCAGGCTCTGCTTGGTGAACATAAAGTCTCCCTATCTTCACTCAACGACTAAGAGGCAACCCGTTCTCTGCTATTGCCCCCTTTCTATTTTGGCCATTCAAATGTCAAATTGCATATTCCTTCCTTATACTTTCAAATATCAGCCCTTGCTTTTTGGCTTACCTATCTGCTTATAGCTTCATAGTCTCCTTAGTTCCACTCCCTCTCCGTTCTTCCCAAGATCTCTGCGCCTATCTCTCCTTTTCTCTCCACCCCCTTTTTTTTTCTTGCTTTCCTAAAAGCGCGACGGCATTGATGTATCATCATCAAACTAACCAGCAGCTCCAGGTATATATCAGAGCTGTTTTGTCGATCTGATTCCATCAGCATCCAAACCGAGGTCTGCTTTATCACCAGTTCATGGGCGTACTGTTCAGCCACATGGGCTGGGTTCCATCTTTACTTCCTTCTTTCTCTCCTCCTTCCCTTTTCCTTCTCTCACCTCCCCTCTTCTTCCTAGAGAAGAACTGCGAGACGCATATGAATGAGCATCAACGACGAGGCAGACAAATATACAGCACAAGTGCTTTTGCGAGGATTTAGTACCTCGGCAGTGTTGGAAAGGGGTCGTGCCCGCCCTAAGTGAGGGCGGGCCTGCAAATATGTGAACCCCTGTTTATAGGCCTATGAGACCAGGCTGAGGGGCCCAAGCAGAGCTTGTCGGAACCCCTATGTGGGCATGGATCTTCGACGAGGCCCTGTTATGAGTTAGCTCCTCGGCGTGCCCCTGTGGGGCCCTTTCAGCAAGCATGAAGGCGGGCCCCTGAATTTCAATATGGCCTGAGTTCGTCAATTTTGGCAAAGTTTGGTGGGCGCCAGACAGTTGCCAAGCTCCAGTTGGTTACATCCTCCGTACTTGTGAGAATCAGAAATAATTCGTGAGCCTTCCAGGCTCTTCCAGCAGCACAGCCGAAGCAGGGAAAACCTCACGTTTACTCCTAGGTGGTTGAGCAGGCCTAACCAATTCGGTCCCAGGCCACTGTCTGAATGGGCCTGGGCGCAGACACATTGGCCCAATCGGAAGCTACTGGAAATACATGAGGCCAAGCCAGACAGCAACCGGGGCGAGCACTTTCCATAAAGGAAAGAGTTCGCCACTGGTGGGGCCTTCGGGCACTAGCTTGTGCAAGCGGCAGCGCTGCAGGAGCGTGTGCTCGCGGGCTGCTTGCTGTGCGCTAGCGGATGCCGGGCTCGCGTGGGCATCGAGGAAGACGACAGGGCACTGCGCTCATAGCCAGGGCTTGGCTTGGATAGCCAGTGGAGGTGGTGGTGGTCTTCATGTATGGGGAGGAAGATGTGGGTGATGAAGTCGAGGGTGAGAGAGAGAGAGAGAGATGAGGTTGATGATGTCAGGGCACGTACCTGGTCTTGGCGATGGTCTACAAGGTCGGCATCTTCATGTACTTCGGTTGTTGCTGCTGATGTCAACAGGATGCATTGTCAATTCGTAGGCTGCTGGTAGTGTGTGATTGTAGTCTGGGCGCTGAGCGGCAAGTAGGAGGAAGGACTCTGGATACATATGTTGGTGCTTTGGTTCTCCGTTGCTGGAATATCAGTGCATTTCTGCTTTCTGAACAGCGACTTGCTGGCTTTCAATGTGATTTTGCACTCTGGATTTCTGTCATTTCGCTACCGCTCATTTTCCTTGCAATTTGTTATCGGTCCGAGCCGCTCCGTTGGCTCCTTCGCAATAGCTGTTTGATGCTTCGTTGGGATATGGCGAGGCAGTGATAACGCTTGTGCGTTGGTGTATAGGAGGCCCTGAGTCGAGAGGGTGCGCCTGGAAGGCTATGTGGTGACATAGGGGGTGTACGGTGGATGATGAGAGCTTGATGACGTGGCATTTAAGCCGATGTGGAACTGCATTGTATTGTGGGTTGTGCCGAGGCATCGACCGATCATCATAAATGAAGGTCTGGTTACTGGCGAGGAATCTGTGGTTGGGGGCAGCATTATGAGGTACGTTGCTCCTTACCTTATCTACCCTGTTTGTTGCTTCTTACCATGAGGAAGTGAGTCTTGTCTAGAGAGTCCTCTCATTGTGAGGTGGCGCGAGCGCTTAACCTTGAGAGTCGACATTCTTCCTGGGGAGCAAGCTGGTGGGAGACGGGTGTTGCCTTTGAAAGGCCCTGGACGAAGCACTCGGGTCACGGTCACCCGCTGGGACGAGTACATGCATGCTTTGCCGCTAGTCCTTTGGTCTGCTTGCTTCTCTGTAGAGGTCAGGTTGGGCAGGCCAGCCCTATGAGGGAGAGACGAGTGCCGCACTGTCTAAAGGAGACTCCGGCGGGAACAAACGACTCGTGCTGTACGCGAGTATAAACATTAGTACGGATGGACGGTCTTGTACTGACTTGGGGCACAGGGGTGGGCCGATTGCACACCTTTAGACATGCCGTTGAACCAGAGCTACAGGATGTCGACACAAAGTGACTACTCGAGAGGGATATAGGGGGAGGGAAGATTCCAGTAATTGCTCGATTGTTCAATATTGTAATATTTCCATTCAGCATGCATTTCAGCAAATGATTTTATTTTTATTTTTGATTAGTTAGCTGTGATGGACTGCTAAGAGCTAACAGACTGTTGCAGATAGAGTAGTTGTTTATTCTTGCTGCAAGCATCTGTTTCCGTGTGCCCACTGCCCTGCAGCGCCCCTCTCACCTCATAGCGCCCGCGTGCGCCCCAGCCAGCAGCGTGCATGCAGACACTTGCGCAGCAACGCAGCAGCGTGTCCGCATTGCCTGCCTAGGCCAGAATGCCCTCCCCCTGGCCAGTGAACTTCCTATATGGAAGTCGCGGTCCTGTTTGGCTGCGTGGGCCTGGCTGAGGAAGCTCCCAGTAGCTTCTGGTTGGGCCCCAGTGTCTGCGTCCAGGTCCTGTCCAACAGTTGGGGGCCTGGGCCCTTTCTGGTCGGGCAAGTCCAGGCAGCCTCTACGCTTCAAGTGTTTGCCGTCTTGTCATTGGCTCGCTGGGCCTCTGTGACAACAATGCTGCTTTCTGATTCGCCCGCGGCCACTTCGTGATGTATCGGCCTCACACTGAATGTGCCCAGGGTGCAACCACCCGGCCCTGGGCTCAACTGCTTGACGCAGCTGCTGTCTCTGGAAGGAGCCCAGGGAGAGGCTCACGTTGCACGTCGTGCTGCAACTGTCTGATACCCCTATTGGAAAATGCTGAGATAATGGCATCTTGTGGATATTCAGGCCCGCCTTCACTTAGGGCGGGCACAATGCTTGCTGGGGGCCACAGCCCATATCATGCGCATGTTGGCTAGGGCCCCGTGAGGGCACATTCCTCACATGACCCTGTCTCCGGGTCACTAGTGTGGGTGATACGAGCAGCCCCCACTAGTGCCTTTGTCGACAGTCGGCTCCAATCTATTGGGGGGGAGCAGCACCTTCTGGAAAGCGGGCCCAGCATCCCTTCTGAGAACAATTGGCCCTGTAGTTCTCATTGGTGCCAGTCACCTAATTCCTTTTTCCCAGATTGAAGGATATCTAATATAGATTGGTATAGGGGTCAGTTGTTAGGTTGGCTTCAGTGATCTGTATTACTAATTCAAGTGCTGTTTTTATTAGCTTTCCTTTCTCTAGGTGTGTGATGGGACTTTTTTTCCTTTTTTTTTAAGGGTGACGGCCTTGAGATATCATCATTGAACTGACCAGCCCTAGGTAATTCAGAAGTATGTTATTATTTTGTTAATCTGACTGCATCTGGATTCGAACTTGGGTCTGTATTTCAACAGTTCATTGGTGTACCAGCTGAGCTAAGGCCCGTTGGTCGGGCCTTATTTGAGACCTGGTGGCTAAGTCAGCATAGCTGTCCAAATGCCATTGTTGTCTGTCACCCCCTGTAGCCAAAATCTTGCTTTCTGAAGAACCGGCGGACTGTACTTGTGGGGCTGAAAGTCTAGGAGAGACCTGGTGGCTAAGTCAGCATAGCTGTCCGAATGCCATTGTTGTCTGTCAACCCCTCTAGCCAAAATCTTGCTTTCTGAGAACCGGCGGACTGTACTTGTGGGGCTGAAAGTCTAGGATGGATCTGTTTTTTTTTTTTTTTTTTCCTTTCTTTCTTTCTTTCTTTTTTTCTTTTTTAAGTGTGAGGAATGTGCCCTCAGGGGGGCCTAGACAACGTGCATATGTTGTAGACTGTGGCCCCCAGCAAGCCTTGTGCCCGCCCTAAGTGAAGGCGGAACTGAACATCCACGAGAGGCCCTTATCTCAGCATTTTCCAATGTGGGTATCGGAGCTCTCTGCTTGTTACATGAGCTCTCCGCGGGCCAATGCAAACACAGCAAACATTCGGAGCCTGGAAAATCCTGGCTGTGCCCAACTGAAAAGAGCCCCGTCCCTCAACTGTAGACATGGGCCTGGGCGCAGACACTGGGGCCCAACTGGAAGCTACTGGAAACTTCCAAGGCCAGGCCCAGACAGTCCAGCAGCAGCAACCTCTCCCATATAGGGAGGAGGCCAGCCAGTCAAGGGAATTCTGGCCTAGGCAGGCAATGTGGACACGCTGCTGCGATAGCGCACAAGTGTCTGCATGCGCTACTGCTGGCTGGGGCGCGCACGGGCGCCTAGTGGTGAGGGGCGCTGCAGGGCAGCGGGGTGCTAGCGGCCATAGCTGCACTGTTGGGCGAGAGGGGGTGATGAGCGGCGGTGGTCTTCAGGAAGGAGGCGCAGGTGTGGGTGGAGAAGGGTGATGAGGGGAGTAGAGAGTACGTACCTGGTGTATGTGGGAGGTCGGCATTGGTGTTGACGTCATGTACATTGGTCTTCAAAGTCGAAGTGAGCCTGTTGCACGAATGTAGATAGGCTAGGTAGGATGAGTAGAGTAGGCTGGGCGCGGGACACCAGACTGTAGGAGCGACATTGAATACTGCGTTGGTGTGGCCTGAGGGCTTGGACATTGGCACACGAGTTCATTACATCACTCTTATTTGGATGGAATCTTGGTGCATTTGAGCTCTCTGCTTGTTACATGACTATCTAGACTTCTGCGTGATTTTGCAACTTGGTTTTCTGTATATCACTCTCACTCATGTTCCTTGCAACTTGGTATCGGAGCTGGTTCGAGATCGCCATCACCTAACGCTGGCGACATTGTTACTTGGTGCGTTGACGATGCTTCTGTGCAGTGAGGATACATTGGTGCTGGCTTGACTATGCGACACCTGGGTAGAGGGGTGCGTCGCAGGAAGGCTGTGGCGACAGTGGATGTATGTGTGATGATGAGAGCATACTGATGTGGCATTTTGGCTGAGGTGGCACTGCATTGTGTTGTGGGTGGTATCAAAGCGACGACCGGTCATCGAAATGCACATTGGCTCAATTGGTGAGAAATTTGTGGTTGGGGGCAGCTATCTCAAGGTACGTTGTTCCCTTACCTTATCTTCCCTCTCAATCTCTTCTTACCGTGAGGAAGTGAGTCCAACCTTGAGTGTCCTCTTTTGAGAAAGGAGTCAAGAACGCTTTGAGAGACTACATTCTTCCCCGTGGCGCATCTGGCAGGAGAGGGTGGTGCCTCTGAAGGGCCCTGGTCGAAGCATGGGTCACGATCACCATGCCAACCCATGCGAGTAGTGCACGCAGGCTATGTTGCTTTGTCCTTTAAGGCTCTTTGCTGACCAGTCCTATGCAGACGGTTACCAGACCGTCTATAAACATTTCTGGCAGGGATCTGAACTGTACGTTGGCTGTGTTGCATTTCGATGACCAGGTCGTTGCACCTGAGGACCTTTGGGGCTGTCCTTAAACTGCCTCTTGATCAGCCAGATCAGTCAGATGTAAGGCTCGTTGCACGCGAGGATAAAGAAAGGGCAGTACTGGTCATAAGTGAATTCCTGGGCACAGGGGTGGGCCGCTAATGCGCACCTTAGACACCGCTGCTTGATGATGCAGACAGGCACGTTGGATACAGGGGAAGGAAGGTACCAATTGACGCTCAACTGTAAATCACAACCATACCCATTGTGCATACATCTGCTCACATGATTTATTTTTATTTTTGATTAGTTGGTGGACAGACTGCGCCTAACAGGCAGCCTAGATTAGCACTGAAGTGTTCTACCATAGCCAGTTCTGATCGAAGCTGCTGTGAGTGAAACTAATCAAGGTAGGATTAGATCATGTGTAAAGTTTGTGTAGATGCTTGTTGATACCGTTTGAACAGTAGCCTACGTGACTTGCCGAATATTATTTTATTTTTGTTTATTTTTCAACTCGGTCAGACACGTGCTGTGTAGGCCCCACAGAGGGCACTAGTGTAGACAGTGTCTGCCTAGCTGATGAGCGGATCAGATAGTGGTGCAGGCACATCTGATGATAGAATACAAACACGGCGGAATACATGAAGAATTCCCGTAGTGTTTCAGGTCCTGCTACCAGGTGACCAGAGAAGGTTCAGGGCCGAAGCCAGGGCCCGACATCTAGAGATTGCTAGGTTGGCAGCAGCAGCTGCGGAACAAGCACTAGCAGCAGCAGAAGCCAGCGCAGTAGCAATGGCTACATCTGCAGCGGCCTTTTCATGCCATCAGTCAGTAGGAATGCCGACTAGCTTGCAGTCCTCGTCCAGCACGGCAGGATCTAGGTCTAGTCAGATGGCGGGTTCGCAGTTCAGCTCGCCACCTCCACGCACTAGAGAGGCAATTTGACTCCAGCAAGTGGAGTTGATCCACTTACGGTTAGGGGAAGAGAAACAGAGATTAGAACTAGGAAAGCTAGACTAGAGAATAGGAGGGCAGTCAAAGCTGCTGTAGAAGGGTTAGATGACGCTGTCATTGATGATAACACAAGGATTCTCAAGGCAGGTCTCCTGTCCATGCATGCATACATGGACAGCAAACTGGACGCTATCCAGGATACCCTTGACCAGATACTGAGCACCATGCAGGGGATGGGGAGGGCTTTCCCATCTCCAACAGGTGGGCCCAGTTTCTAGCCTCCAGTTTTCCCATCACCGGTTTCCTCGCCGGTGGTCACAAGTCCCACTATGTCTTAGTTTAGCAGTTCACCAAGAAGTACATCAGCAGCAGCAGAACAGACTGTTTCAGACTGTTTCTTCTTCATCTTCAGGTCCAGCAGGTGGTGCTACAGAACAGGTGGTCCCACCCCCACCCCCCGAAAAAATCCGATTTAAAAAAAAAATAATCTAAAAAAAAGATATGTTGTGCAGCATTACAATACCAAAATCTTTTGGCTGAGGACCATATCGAAATTTGTAGCCAAATGCAAGGAAAAAACAAAACAAAACGTTTTTTTTTTTTTTTTTTTTTTTTTTTTTTTTTTTTTTTTTTTTTTTTTCAATCCGGACGATCTGGAACAGTCCAGACGTGTCTGGACTGGTCCAGTGTGCGTGTCCGGTGTAACCATGTTCTCTTCTTTTCTTTTCTTTTCTTTTTGGGTCTTTCAGCTTTTCTAGCATTAGAAAACTGTAACAGAAGGCACTTCATGATGCAAAGGAAAGAGTTGATTAAGGCTGCGCTTGGGTTACTATAGCAGCCAAGGGTATTTTACTATTTCTTTGGTTAGCAATATATTTTAATTAGGAAGTGTGAGCTGTTACCAAGGGGCGAGGAGGAGAAATTTGCACTCTCTTTTATGGGTTAATCCCTTTGTGCGGGACAATAAGGACTCTTTTCTGCTGCGTCTGTATTTCCTGGTTCAATCATGGTCTTGTCTTCACTGATTGGGCAGGAAGAGGGTGTGTGTGTGTGGGGTCGGGGGGGTTTGGGGGGGGGGAGAGGAAAGGGAAGGGAGCATTTACTCCTTCGAGAAACAAGGCTCCAAGGACTGGCATGCCCCCCCTCTTCGGAAGTTTGCTTTCATTTGTCTACTGCCAGGTTTTCTCAAGGCTGTCTGCTGATGCTGTCCACTCCCCAATTGATACGCCCTCTCTATGTTGTGCAGGTTTCTGTCTTGATAAGGTACAAAACCTCGCGTGCAGGGGCGCTAAGTAGTTATCTGGCAGAATAATCTTAGATTTCCAGCATGGCCGCGGCAGCAGGGGGACTTGCAGTCTTTGGTACAAAATCTGCAGTTGTGGTGCCAACATCGACGGCGGATCGGCCTTTGAAACTTCAGCAGCAATGCCAGAGCCGGTTTTCTGAGTCGCAAAGGCAGACACTCGACTGTTCGGCCAGACTGCAGCTCAGTTTGCGATCGACGATTTGGGCTTGTAGGCGTCACCGCTGCCACTGCCGCGGCAACGGGCGTTGGCAGGTTCGACAGCTTAGCGTGGTGCAGGTTTGCCGAAAGGTGGACACTGCGGCGGCGGGCAAACCGCGCCTTATTAATTGCGCTCAGGCAGGAAATGGCCAAGATGAGCAGGATCCACACAGTGGGGAAAGGCCTGATGGACTGAAAGGTGGGGATGGGTGGCAGGTGGTAGCAGGCAACCCTCAAAGTTCGATAAAAGACTTCACAAGATTTGTGGACAACGGGGATGAAGGTGCAGCGCTACAGACTGCCATCGTCCGTTACAGGAAGGAAAGGTCTTGGTGGGAACTGCTTGGAACGCCCTTGACCGTCGATCTCGTTTCCGTTGTTCATATCGCCGACAAGCAGTACTTCAAGGGCCTGCAGGGCGCACTCGCTGACTACGACCGCGTGCTCTATGAGATGGTTGCTAATGAGAATGATCTGATGTATAAGAGACCTCTTCGGGATCGCGGAAGCGGTAAGATGCTTGCCAAGTGGAACCCGAGGCAGAAAACAGAGGAGATTCGGATCGGAAGTCGTAAACTAAACATTGTAAGTATTATCCAGAGATTGATGGCCCGAACGCTTATCTTGGACTTCCAGCTGGAAAATATGGATTACTCAAAAGAAAACTGGTTTCATGCCGATCTGACCTGGCAACGGTTCTGCAGGATGCAGAAAGAGAGAGGGGAGAGTTTGTTCTCTTTTGCGCGCAAACTGACAGTCCGGTCAACTATGGCCCTCTTGAGACTGGATCCCTCATCCTCTGGGGCAAGTGCAAGCCTGCCAATGTGGCAGCAGTGGCTCTTCCGCTTCTCCCGCATCGTCCCGATGCCGTTGTTGGCCCTGCTGATGATCGAAGGCGTGTGTTGCCCAGCGGAGAGCCGACTATACGAGTCGCCGGAAGTCAAGGCCTTGTTGGGTTTAGACCTTGCCACTGCCCTGAAGGTATTCCTTGCAAAGCAGCTGACTAATGACCTCTTCGACAATGCATCCGACGTGCTCAACGGTTCGGTGATCATCGGAGCAAGAAACGTTGCAGCTCTTGAACAGCTAGATCTAGCAATCACCGATGGTTGTCGGAGTGTTGCGATCTTTTATGGCAGCGGCCACTTGCCGGACATCGACATGCGGTTAAGAACTGAGTATGGACTAAAGCCAGTTGGGGTGACGTGGCGCACAGCCTGGGACATCCCGGGCGCCGCGAAGAAGGTGAATCCGATCAAGTTCCTGACATTTGCGTCCGACGAACTCGCCCAAGCAGTCGGATGGCCTCTGAATCGCTTTCAGACCTTCGGTCTGATTCTTCTTTCCCTCACTCTCGCATTGGATCTATGTTTCTGGGAGGCCATTATAAAGGGGATGGACAAAGCCCTAGCCCACCTGCTTTTGACTCTGGCTGGATGACAGACAGTCAGGCTGACTGATTTATAAATCATTTAAGGCTTAAACCACCAGTACCTTTCCCATATATCGGCCGCGGGAAAAAACTACAGTAGAAGCGTTTCTAGTCGGATGAATTCGGGCTCTCCCGTAGTGGCGCGTTCGTTCATCATTGTCGCGGCTTGTTAACCGCCGCGTTTTTTGGGGCTACTGGTGGTTTAAGCACATCTCATCAGCAGGGCTACAGGAACGAGGATGAGTGTTGCCGTAAAGACCATGTCAAAGGAATTGCTGCCGAGTATCGTCACAGTGTGTGCATGGCGTGATTACCGCTAAATACGGACTGCGGAATGGAGCTTTCCGCATAAGTCCTCAACAGAAGCAAGAGGATAAGTGGGATATTGTGCCAGAGTAAAGCCGCATATTGCAGCGACTCATATGCATGCATGGTACTTGGTCACTTTTAGTGCCGATAAATGCTTACGGGAATTGCTAGGTGGTCAAAGCCTTTTTTCGTACTCGGAAACTGTGCAGAACGAAAGGAGCAAAGTGCGGCTCCAAGAGGGGGTTAACCAGCGCTGAAAAGTGGGGGTCCCTGTTAACCGCTTATGGAGCAAGGGTGCTGGCCTGGGGACAGGACACCATTAATTTTCTGGATGATGGTGATGGTGGCTGTGATCCCTATCTAGAAAAGGTGGTTGGTCTCAGGCTTGATTGACATGCGTGATACGCTTATCTGACTTGGCAACGGATGGATAAGGGCCTGCTGATGCTGAGGCTATTTTGACAGAATGTGGTCATCATTTCAGCTGTATACATAAGTCCAGGGAGCGCCTAGTGTGAATACCGCCGAATTGTCGTCAAAGACCCTGGATGGATAAGGCCTGCTGCTGATGCTGAGGCTATTTTGACAGAATGTGGCTGTCATTTCAGCTGTATACATACATCCAGGGTTCTCGCACTTGATCGACGAGTTTAGCTCTTGCACGACGTATGTATGTTCTTGGGACTCTTCGGACTCTGCAGAGGTCAAGCAAGAGGGTCCTAAAAGGCCCCTCCTTTGTGCCCTTTTCTTCACAGAGTAGGTGATAGCTAGGGGTAGGAAGAAGAGGATGACTCTGGTGGAGATGGCCGACCGCAAGTGCGCGAAGTCGTGCCGGTTGTCCTTGTGGGCGAATCTGGAGATTGGCACTGTATTATGTGCTCTGAGGCTATCGCTATTGCGCAAAACGAAGTGCAATAGTCACTTGGTCGACAACCTTGCCTGAACGGTTAAATTGCAAATTTATGATGGCGAGGACCTCTTATCGGAGGAGAATGATGATGAGGGTCTCTGGTTCCCCATGCATCAGGCTGCGGAAACAGTTGCTACTAAAATACTGTTTGTGGATGATTCGCTGTGGGCATTTCTGCGGCTGTTGGATGCACTGCACCATTATAGTGGATCTTGTGGGTTAAGGTGGGTGAAGGACGAATGGCTGAGCTCTGAGCTGTAGTCCCTGTAGAGTATAGTTCACCATAGCCACTCACTCAAGTTTTTTTGCTATGCTGTATTTACTATTGACTATTTAGTGACTTGCTGATGAAAGTAGCTTGTAGAGCGATGGAACTGGTAGCTGGTAGGCCAGTGATAGGTAAGAGTAATTGGACTCTAGAGTGGTAGAGGAGCGATTGAAGTGTGAGCTAATCTGACTCTATGTGAGCTTAAGCCGTAGGATGATTTATACCGAGGCTCCCGATGTAAAGCGGCAGCCGGTCAGTTGCGAGTCCCCGTTGGACTGGAGAGTTGAGTATATTGCGGTCGACATTCAGTCAGTCCGAAGTCGATGTTCGAGTCTCAAGTTCAGTATATATTGCTAATCTGACTGCGGAGGGAATAGACTAAAAGATTGGTTGTTGTGTTTTGGATTTAGAAATGTTAGGCATTCTGACTCTAGAGTCAACGATAGAAAAACTTATCAGACTGAAGAAGGATCGGGCTATAGATTGAATTACTGCACGCTCAGTCCCGGTCCTTTTTTGGGACATCCATTGAGAACTTGACATTGTAACAATACACAGAAGATGTCCCAAAGGGCCGAGGGATCCTTGGTCATGGCCCCTGTGCAAGGACGACACTCAACACGCGAATCGAGCATCCTCCGCAAGTCAATGGCCCCTGTGCAAGGATCACACACACACACACACACACACACACACANCACACACACACACACACACACACGCACTTGCACACGCACACACTTGCACATGCACACGAAGCGAGTACCTGTTGCAAGTTAAGTATAGACTTTACTATAGAGACTATAGACAAATGTGACTGCAGGGTAGGGTGGAGATTCCCTTAGAAAATATGTGGAACTACTCCCGCCAGCAACCGAGGGATTTGCCTGAGGAGTACCTATGGGTCATGAAACAGAAGTGAACACGGGCGACTTTTTGCAAACGTTATCTCCACTGTTATCAGTGACACTAATGAGACCCCAACTAACTGAAGGCAAATTCGTCTACATAGCAGTCTTTGCCTGCTATAGCAAAGACTGTAGTATTCTTCTTCTTCTTCTTCGTCGGCGTCTTCTTTTTTTTTTTTTTTTTTTGTGAAGCGTACATGCCCATCTGTCCTTTGGGACATCCGTTAAAATTGGAACGATACAGAGAAGGGTAGATTAGTAATTACTGATTAGTAATTGCTAATTAGCAAAGCTAAAAGAGAAGCGCGTACATGCTGATCTGGCTGATTAATAACAGAATTGACTATAGGAGTCGGAGTTATCGGAGTCAGAGTTATCGGAGTCGGAGATAATCGGACTAATCTGACTGTGTCTAGAGACCGACCTGAAGATCGTAGATCTTCCCATCGGCAGGACATTACCTGTGAAAGTCGTGAGTTGCAGAATTGATCGCCTCTGAGGGCGTACTCACACTAGCGGTATTTCAAATCTATCTGACCGCATTCGCGGTCATACCTGGATGTATCTCGCCGCAGTTGTGAGTATGCCCTGAGTTGAGTTTCGTCCCTTCGAGATGGTGTTACGTTTGAATCATCGCGATAACGCTGCGGGACCAGATGCCCCACCCAGACTTACAGCTCAGAACGATTGTGAGCAAAAGACTTTGCTGTCCTGAGTATCCAAAAAGCATCGTCATCGAGTATAATGTCGAGAGGAGCTTTGTTCTTTTTATTTTCTCAACTTCTCAAGGTTCACCCCTCTGTATATGTCACAGTTTACGAACAGTTCATCAGCTACTTCACATTGTCAAGTAACTTGCGATGAAACAAGTTAAAAAAACACAGTTTTTTATAACTTCATAACTTCATAACTCCATAAGTTCCCATAACCTACTTCACAAGGAATACCTTTCTCAGCCTTTCCTTTTGGCTACGTAAGATCAAGTGTACTAGTATGATACTACTATCTGTTCTGTCTGAAACTTGAATCTTCTGATTCGTTTTATTAACTTTTATTAACTTTTATTAACGTTTATTAACTTTTGGCCCATCGGACCACACACACAAAAAAAAAAAAACGGTGCACAAGGAACTGGAGGAGGAAACAGTTGAAGAGCTAATTCACAAGCAACTTGACAAAAAAACATTGCATTTTAAAATTATAAGCTACTTCAGAGTTCAGACTTCCAAATTTCAAAATCAACTGTGAGAACACTGAGAAGTGTTCATTTACAGACTGCACGACCGTGTTCTAAATTTTCAATATTTTTTAAATTTTTATTTATTTTTTGACTGAAATTTTGAGTCTTTTTTTACTCTTTTTGATATGGTTGGTTGTTTGAAGGAGAGGCGAAGGCCACCCTTCAGTTTGGACAAACTGACAGATGAATATTTGGCATTATTTGCACAAGAGAGAGAGAGAGAGAGAGAGAGAGAGAGAGAGAGAGAGAGAGAGAGAGAGAGGTGCAGTTGAGCATGATGAATTTGTGTGTGCAGATCAGATGTGGATTCAGCCGCTGATGTTGGGGAGGCCTCCAGAGGAGGAATGTAGCTGCGCCATGCCATTGTGCTTAGATACAGGCACAATTCAGTTAGCAAGTATGAGGCATAATCTCTTTTTTTTCTTTTTTTTTTTTGTTGAAATTTCTGCCTCTTCAATCTCCAAGGAGATGCCCAATCCATCATTCATTGCACTAGCACCTTTCTTCCTACCTCGATAGTCTGAGAGTACATTCCATCTGCCAGCATTGATTGCCCTGGAAACCAGGGGATTGACTGTGCAGATGGTAAAGGAAAAGAGGATGATATTGAGAATGACATTGAGAATTAAAAAAAAAAAAAAAAAAAGAATGACATTGAGAATGTGTAGCTAGTGTCCCACCCCGGGGGACACTGGGGGAAGAATGACATTGAGAATGTGTAGCTAGTGTCCCACCCCGGGGGACACTGGGGGAAAACACCTTGATCAGTTTGGAATGATAGCCAGGGAAAGGGGGTGAGGCGGGAATGGGTCCGGGAACTCAGACGGGGGTCTCATTGGGAAGGAAGGCTCAATATTAATCCCGTCATTAAAAGCCAAATTGTAATCTCTAGAGGGACCCTGTTCTGTCAAAGCAACTCGGTCCCCCCCCCAACTCCACCCGTGCTATCCGTCCCGCCCGCTGTCCCCCTGGCCAATCTGTGCAGAAGGATGTAATTGCGTTCTAAATATCCCGGTTGGTCTGAAAGATGTTTAGCTGGGCCTTGAGCTTGCGCCACCTTTGTGTTACCTCCAGCTCGATGAGCTCTTTAAACTGTCCTGTCAGTTCAGGGCCCTCTACCCTGACCCCTTCCAGAGCCAGGGTACAGCGCTGCCACCACAGCACCCATAGGATCGTCCGTCTTCCTAATCTGTACCAATTGTTCTCAAATGTGGATGCTTGTGCCATTGCAGGGCAGTGACCTACCAGTATGGCCTGCCAGGACCATGTCCAAGGCGTTTCAGATCCCTTTTTTTGCCGGATGCGATCCCACCAACGCCATGTTAGCAATGCGACAGGGCATTGCATGAAAATGTGTCAATAGTCTCGTTTCGCTTTTGCGAGGGATAGGCTGTGGCGCATCTCTGGCACCATGGAAGCGCCACCCATTTTTGTTCCAAGCGAGTGTGGTCTATCAGCCAGGCATTTGTTGGCAGGCAGCGGTGGGCGATCTTTTTTTTTTTTTTTTTTTTAAACAACCCAGAACAGCTGTTAGGGGTGCTGGGCGATCTGCCTCTGCAAGGCTGTGATTTTGGTCACTGCAAGGCTGTGATTTTGGTCGGTCTCACCTTCGTCTCACTGAACCATCGGCATAATCTGTATTTGGATTACTATGAATAGTATGAAGGGATGGTTGATGCCAGTCTCCTGTATGAGGCCTGTGACCCATCTCCGTACTTCCGTTCATCCCCCCTACCCGCTTTTTAATTGCCCGGCATGCCATCCTCGAATAACTGTGAGCATGAGTCTGCTTTCCTGCTGGCATGCCAGCAACATACCATGTGTCGCCCATGTCTCGAGGAAGCTGTCATGGAGAGCCTGTATGTATGTGTCTCTACTCCATGTATGATCCCCGATGTCATCATCCGCCACATCCTCTCTGTTCATGCCCCACATGTAACACTGAGATTCCTTTCCATTCGAACCTTCTCCATCCATGCCGGACAAGGAACCTGATCACATGCTAGTCGAACATTCGGCGGGGTCATCACCGTGCCGCATAGAGCAGTTCTCTGGGGATACCCTCTCCAGATGACGGTGCTGGATCCAAAGTAAGGGCATACTCACATTAAGACCAGGATAGAGGCTTTGGACAAGGGTTTAAAAAAAAAAAAAAAAAAGACTTTTTCGGCTCAGCTCTGGACATAATTGCGGTCAGATGCATCCGGACTGGGTCTCAATAGTGGACATAATTGCCGTCAGATGCATCCGGACTGGGCCTCAATTGCGGTCCGATGCATCCAGGAAAGTCGTAGTGAGAGTATGCCCTAACAAAGAATATTTAGCACTTGCTGCCTCAGGATGCTCTTTGTGTCATGAGCACTATGAGGGTATAGCCCATGCAAGCTTGTGTCTTTATTATAAGCTTATACTTAATAATATGATGACAGTCAACCGTGTACTCATATACGACACTCTCACATGGCAGGTCCTATGTATAGACGGGCTGGAACAGCAGTGTGTCTATACGACGGCGGTCGCCATGGCTCTGTGTTCCTAGATTGTGGGAACCATGTTGCCAGCGACATCCACCTGTGCCGCACCATTCGACACAACGACTGCAACTGCGAGAATGGATGCGGCGCTTCCACAGGCCGCACCCGAACCGGTCCTCTCAAGTCTGCAGGGGTGGCTTACCATAGGCATTGTCTGCTCTTCAGCTCATTTTTCTCTCAGCAACCCGGCCAACCCCTGACTGGCCTCTTGTGCCATTCTCTAGCAGTCCGCTCTGTTGGTGACTATTGAGGACGCAATGCACCTCCTCTTTCCCCTTCTCGTCTCCTCCCTCCGCTCTCCTCCTTCTCTCCCTCCCTCCGGCGCTTTCCCCGCTGTTGAACTGCCGAATGCATAACAAAGAACATCCCTGAGAGAACTATCGGCAAACGGCAACGAAGTCGACTTTGCGAACTGAAACGTCTAAGTAGCTAAAGGGAAGCAAGGGAAGCACGTCAACCTAGACTCCGTTAGTACTGGCGAGCGAACACGGATTAGGCTCTAAATAGTAAATACCACCCGTGCGAATTAGAACAGAGAAAGTATAGCTTGAAAGTGCAGGTGTGCTGAAAGGCAACCGGTGTGCGCACTGCCTACGCTTAGGCACACAGGTTTGGTGGGGTGGGCCTTGCACCTGTCAGCATACAAGAATGAGACAACAGTGCTCCCCACCAATAGATGGAGCCTCTGTCTTTGAAAAGAAAAAGAAGAAGAAAAAAAAGAATGAGACAACAGTTTCATCAGAACATTGCAGTCATTTAAACTCTAACATGAAACTTTGATAGAAGATTATAAGGTAACCGGCTCTTCCGATTTCAATCCACGCATCTGGGTGGAAAAGGGGTGTGACAATCTGCAACACACACACACAGGATGGGTGTGTGGGCACCCAGCGCGCAACTACACAAATGCATGTAGCTTTGCGCCAAATTTTATGGCCAACAATATCGTCTGTGATCTTTAAACCACCACTTCACACGAACCTAAGTAGCAATCTTAGGGTCTCGCCGCACGGCACACAAAACGAAAACGAGACGAGTGCATCTGCCCACGAAAGGTGGCAAAATACACTCTTTACTATTTATAGCAAACCGATGAACCTGGCCATTTTCTGCCGGAAGCCGGAAGATGCACTCGTTTCGTTTTTCGTTTCGTGTCCCGTGCGGCGACGCCCTTAACAGTATGCGCGGTAAGAGCATTTCGATGGGCCACTGCACAGCTGGTAACGGAAAACGTTTTCTTTTGGGAAAAGTTATAAATTTCCCCCGCCACAAAACCTTTGCAAAGTTTGCATTCATTTGCCCCCAAATGGGGCAAAAACTGCCGCAGGCCCCAAAAAGACTTTGGGCCTCGTTCCACTACCCTCGACTTGAAAAAAATCTCAAGGGCAGCCCTACGGGCGCCCTTGAGCCAAAACGTAATTAAAAAATACTAGAGGTCGTCGTCGTTCCACTACACCCTGCAGTTCCCGCTCTTCGCAGGAGCGGGAAAATGTGCGCCCCTGTTCGTTAGGGAATTTTCTTCCTTGTAGGCCATTGTGACTCGAATTTCAGTTCGCTGCCTGCACCCGACCGGGGGGCTGAATTGCCTGGCGGTGCATGTTGGCGCTGTTTTCAAGGAACGTCGAGGAAAAACCAGTCGGCCGTGGGAGGTGACTTGAAATTGGCCTGCGGACCCTACGGCCTCCCTTCAGTTTCGGAGCGGGAGTTTAACCAGGCGGGAACCCTAATCACTTTACAATAGTGATTAGCAAATCTCAAGGGGCTAGTGGAACGGCGCCGCCCTTGAGATTTTTCCAAGTCGAGGGTAGTGGAAAGAGGCCCTTTTTGTGTCGTGTTTGTGCCCTGGTTGGGATGGAAAAGCACTTTCCCGCCAAACACTTTCCCGCCATTTTTGCACATAGAGCATTACCAGCCCAGCCAGGGTGGAAAAATGACACGAAAAGTCATGTTGGGGCCTGCCGCAATTCTTGCACCGTTTGGGGGCAAATGAATACAAACTTAGTTTGGGGGCAAATGAATACAAACTTAGTTAGGGCGTCGCGGCACGGCACACGAAACGAGTGCATCTTCCGTCAGAAAATGGCCAGGTTCGTCGGTTTGCTATAAATAGTAACGAGTGTATTTTGCCACCTTTCGTGGCCAGATGCACTCGTTTCGTTTTCGTTTCGTGTGCCGTGTGGTGAGGCCCTTACACAGGTTTTGTTGCCGGGGAGGATTTGTACCTTTTCCCTTTCCATTTCCTCAAATTTTGTTGTAAACTGCCACTTCACATGAGCCTAACTTGACAAAGCTACCTTCCAAAGGTTCGCCAGCCTGCAACTGCGCCTTTTCAGCGGATGTTTGCGTCTCTGAACGGAGAGTAGTAGAGGCTGATGAGCAGCAAGAGGAACAGCATAATTGTGGAGTTCTAACGGCAGTGTAAGTGAGAGGTCCATTCGTAGATGCTTTTGCTGGTGGTTTGCTAGAGCTGGAAATTCTGGTTATGTAGATCTGCTGAATCTGCACCGTTAAAACATATTTTCGGCTCCAACTGTGCAGATGCAACACATCTACATAACCAGAATTTCCAGACCAGCAAACCACCAGCAAAAGCAGATCTACGAATGGACCTCTCACTTACACTGCCGTTAGAACTCCACAATTATACTGTTCCTCTTGCTGCTCGTCAGCCTCGTACTACTTTCAGAGACACAAACATCCGCAGTTTGTGTTCTTCCGCACTTTTCCCTGCTTGCTTCACCCACTTCAGTGTCAATGCAGTATCATATATTTTGTCCACACAGGAGCACAGTGGTATATTGCCCAATGCACCCTCTGCTTCCTGCACTTCAGGCCTCGCCACACCACTCTTTTTTTTTTTTTTTTTTTTTTTTTTTAGCCAACGTTTTTCAATCTTTCGCTATGTGAAGAAGAGAGTCCAACCTTTTTTTTTTTTTTTTTTTTGTTTTTAGTTTTTTTTTTTAAATAAAACAGGGCCTTATGGTCCTGGCTCCTTTCCATTCTGGGGAGCATCAGTCCGGTTCCTGTTCCACCGGCAAGTCAGAATAGAGTTTACAACAAAAACGCACCCATGCTTCCTTCCGTCTGGCCGAAGGACCCCTGAGCAGCATTGACTGCTCCATCTGGCTGGAGGATTGACTGTCAGCTTGCCGTGTCTCACTCTTCCCTCTCAGATCCGATAGCCAGATCTGTCAGATAGATCTATATCACCTAGAAAGAGCTCGTCCCGTGACTCAACTAGTCCTTATACCCCATATTACCAAACCTACCCATGAGACCCACAACCATTTGCCCCACCTTACCTTCCCATTTGGGTACAGTTTCTAAAACCATGCTAGCCCCCTTTATTCCTAGTCAGTGTTCCTTAACATCATCTTGCTCCTTCCCATCAAGCCTGGGAAACTTCCTCGTGATGCTTGCTCAGGATCAATCTCTAAACCGAATTCCCCTTGCATGTTTTGGAAACCCTTGCTTATTTCTGAGTTGCGCTAATCCTTCCAGTGCACTCGGTCGTGTCTTAACTCCGCCACCTTGCCATTCAGCAGCCATTGCCTAAAAAAATTATTCCTGATACCTTTCTGCTGCTCCATGTCTTCAGGGAGCGATTGCCTTAACCTTCGCCACTTGCATAAAACTTCTGCTTGTATCAGAAGTCTCTTTTCCGCCCATACTGTTTGTCTTTTTTTTTTTTTTTTTTTTTTGAAAGCCCTTGTGATATCCCTCTATCCTGGTGGTGGTAAGAGAACCGTCAGAATTGAGGGATTACCTGTCGGGCTGCTCCATCTATTGGTGGGGAGCGGCACCTGCTGGAAACCGGGTCCAGCGTCCCTTGATACACCGTTAAGTATATTTATTTGTTTTTTTATCGTTTCCCAGGGTTGAGATTAATGTTGACTTATCCGGGGGTCCGTCATCCCTTGGAGCTGCCAGATTCACCCTTCCCTTATTCCGGAGCACCCCATTATCCCTTAACCCAGCCCTTATTTGTGCAGCCCCCCTGTTTCACGTGATGCTGTGCATTTGACTGAGCAATACTGTACCCCATGTGCATATGACAGTAGCAGAGGTGTCGTCAGCTAGCCTTGGCAGGTAGGTTTACGCAGCAGCAAGAGTTGCTTGCCTCCCTGGCCGTCTACCTCTGACACAGCATTTAGCAGCCCATATAATGCCTTTTACCCAGCAGCCAGAGTTGCTTGCCTCCCTGGCCGTCTACCTCTGACACAGCATTTAGCAACCCATAGAATGCCTTTTGACTTTTGAAATCCAGACTCTGCTGTTGAAGGCTGTGACTCTGTTCGTTCTCTGTATCTGCTAGTCTACCTGCCGATCCAGACTCTGCTGTTGAAGACTGTGGCTATGTTTGCTGTCTGCATCTGCTAGTCTGCCTGCCCGCCGTCATCATGATGGTTCAGTGTGGGTGATAGTATGCTCTAGTCCTATATGTGGTATTGGCCCATAGTCTCAATCTTTGCCATCCATCCTATCACCATGTTCCCGATCCCTGTAGGAGTGCTTGAGGATACTCCCATCGTCCACCCGCCATCACCATTCTTTTGCCGGATCTGACTGTCCCTTGTCCCTGAGCTCCATTGTTCGGTAGGTATCTTGGGGAGGGCTGTTCTTCCTTCCTTCACTCCAGCTTTGTGTATTTGCCCCGTGTCATGTAGATTGTAGTCCAGGAAATAGTCTGTGGGTGTCTCGACTTGCCCCTTGAGTGACGCAGCTGTTCCCACGAGTTTGCTTGCTGGGCCACCTTACTCTTTTGCAGCTTTCATCCTGTAGCATCTGATTGAAGACCGGGGCTCTGGGAGAGAGGGGCAGGACAGGGTGGGGGGAGAAGAGCAGAAGAGGAGGCCGGTGCATCTGAGGCAAGCAGTTGAAGGGTGCGAGGGGGCAGGTTTGACGGATTCCGAACTAGGATGAAATTGGGTTGCATGTACAGAATCTGAAACTCGTGCAGGGGTTTTCTACGCCATGTGTGCTCAGAGGTCCTCCATTGTTTCCAGGTGATGTTGAGGTCTGTATCAACCTCACTAAAGCTCTTGAGAGGGTCCTGCCATATCTGAACGTATGTGTCCATAATGAGTTGTTTGGCCTGTGGTTCCTTCTCACTTCTGTATTTGTGCTTTGCGGCCTTCCAGGCTTCGTATGTGCAGGCTCTAATCACCTCCTCCAATGCTTGTTGGGCCTGTAGCAGTCCAAACTGATGGTCCTGTCTCTCAAAGGAGCATCTTGCACGCCAGGCCATCATTAGGACGTGAAGTCTGGTATATGAGAACAGGTTGGCAGCAAACGCTGGCCACTTGTTTAAGATGAGATCATTGTTGCCCAGCAATAGTAGGGCCATGTCCCAGGGGATGTGAAAGGTGGTGAGGGAGTGGAATGCTGCGTCCCACCAGCCCCAAATCTGGGCCACCATCGGGCATGCCAGGAGGCAATGTTCAAGAGTCGCTCTCGCCGGGGGCGATGTATTGCCGCAATAGGAACAGATGGGGGATATCAACCCTTTCTGTTCCAAGTCTGTTCTGGACACCAACCAATCCGGTGTGGGAAGGCATCGATGTAGGATCTGCCACTGTAGTGATCTAAGGTTGGCAGGCATAATCTTAGAGTATTTGTTCCAGGGCAGATTTCGAAGTTGGGTCGGGTCAATAGGAGAGTCTCTAGTCCATCTTGCAACGATGATGGGTTCTATCTGCAGATGCGGTTCCGATTGTCTGTAGCCCCCTTTGACTGTATAGTCCCACATATGAATTGGTTTACCTATTGCCCACTCCCACTCGCCCGGGTCAAAAGGTAGGGCCGCTACTGGAACCGAGGGCTCATAGGCAAAAAGGCCCTCTTTGAGGTCTCCCACCACTCTTATGTGCGTGAGGGCTTCCCAATTTTCATTACAATCTAGATCCGCATTCCTCACAATTTGAGACATCCTCCCTCCCGGCATCCCGGGTTCATGAGCCTGTAGCATGCACATTCCTTGATTGTTCATCTCCACTCTATAGACCACAAGAGGTAGCGGCAGATCTACGCGTTTGATCACCCAGTCCCCTTGTTGCACAGTGGGCCCAGTTTTCAGGGCGATGAGCCAGGCAATCGGTATGGCCTCTCTCAGCTGATCCAGTTTTGGGGACACTTGTTTGGCATATTTCAGCTTTTTCTGTAGCTGTTCCGGCGAGATCCAATCCCCTTTTTCCACGTCCCATAGGTTACCTATAGCGAAAATGCCCTGTTTGACCCAGGTGAGCCACGGAGAGTTTGTGGTGAGAGTGAAAGGCTTCCCCTTATCATCTAATATATAGGGGTTGCCAAAGATAGGCTGTCGCCATATGTCTTGCCACCTATTAGGAGGCTGTTTCTGCTTCGGTCCCATTTTTCTCCAAAGTTTGAGCATGCAAGGCCAAAGCGGGTCATTTGATATATCCTGTTTCGTGGCTTGCACCCCATGCTCTGGCGGTCGTTGTTGGTGAGACTGAGAAGGTATGCTCCAGTGGGCGTTTGTCAGCCATTGAAAAGGGTGCACCCGATTTTCGACCGACGATTCCGGGGCCAAGTTTGCAATTTGCAAGCAAGCCAGTGGCGCCCACGGAATGTCTTCACCTATAAGAAGTCTGACAAGCACTTTAAAAATGAGGGCTTCGCTCTCTCGTTTCGGATCGAGTATTCCTAGTCCTCCTTTGGATCTCGGTTGTGTCAGTATGTCCCATCTCACTCTGTTCAGGACTCCTTGTGCTGTGGCGCTATTTGTCCATAGATAAGATGTCAGGGCGCGTCTGAGTCTGGTGTATTCCTTTTGGTTCAAGGGCCACACTGCCAGTTTGTACCAGATTGCTGCAAGGATCGCATTGTTTATTGCCAGTGCCCGACCCACAAGTGATGTTTGCACTTTTTCCCACCTACTCAGTCTGTCCATCGCAAGGTTAACCAAGTTCTCTCCATGGTTTGATGGAGGGCCCAGCGCTGTCAGATTTACCCCTAAGATTCTAATTGTTGTTTCCTTTGCGGCCCATGAAATCCGTGGTTCCGGGGGGGGGGTATCATCCAGAGGATGCAGCCACCAACCTTCAGTTTTGGCATCCCAATTCACCTTCATATCCGCAGCCAGCGAGAATTGATGTATAACTTCCGTTAATGCATGAAGGCTTTGCGCATCTGCTCGGATGAGCACTGTAAGGTCGTCTGCGAAGAGGGATGTCATCGGAACCAGGTGAACCGGCAGCTCTGGGATTGACACTTTTTGGATCTGGGGGTGGGTTCTAATCAGTGAGGCTAAAGCCTCCATGACAATCACAAACAGCAAAGGCGCTATCGGGTCTCCTTGGCGCACTGATCTCTGGAGGGCAAAGGGGGCCGTCAAGTGGCCGTTCAACATGATATTCGTTGAGGCCGACCTATGAAGGAGTTGCACCCACTGACTAAATACGGGCCCAAAGTTCATCTTTATCAAACACATATCCAGGAAATCCCAATCGACGTGGTCATAAGTTTTTTCAAAGTCTATGAAGATCACCGCTGTCGGGACCTTTCTTTGGCGGGCATATTTGATCGTCTCGTTGACGAGCAGTATGTTATCCTGGATGTTGCGATTAGGCACAAAGTCTCTCGTCCGGATGTATGAGGAGGTTCATAAGCGGCAATAATGTTTTTGCCACGAGTTTATATGGGACAGGAAGAAGCGTGATCGGCCTGTAGTTTCTAATTTCTTCCTTGTCCCCCTTTTTATAGAGCAAAGTAGTGATCCCTTGACCCATCATACCCCCAAACGTTCCTTCCCGTTGGATCGCTCCAATGTAATCCATCAGGTCAGCGCTTAGCAGGTCCCAGAACTGAACACAGAATTCTTTGGGAAAGGCGTCCACCCCCGGGGTCTTTTCGTCCTCCATATCAACAAGGGCTTCCTTGACTTCATCGACGGTGAGAGGTCTGTCCAATTGAGTTTTTTGGGCAGGTGTGAGGCGTGTGTGGATTGCACCCATCATTTGTTATCGCGCCCGGTCGACCTGTTGTGGGGGTTTTGTGGGAGTTTGCGATGTGAACAAGTTCTGGTAATAGCTGCATAGTCCACTATCGCATAGGCATTTGTTGCCACTGGTGCATCTGCTTGAAAGGGGTGCTTGAGTCTCGGGACCATGTTGGCCCTTGAACGCGCCTTGGCTTTGTCAAAAAATGTTTTCGCCATCGTGCCATCAGTATGCTCCCGCTTGACTCGCGCTTGAATCCTCCAGGCATGTGTTTGCTGGTCTATGTAGTCCTGGAGGTGATCCCTAGCTTCTTGTAGTGCATCAAAGGATGGAGTGTGCAGCGGGTCGACCATTGTCTGTTCATCCCATTCTTCTAGTTGTTTCATGAGACTCTCCAATATTGCCTTGCGGTCTCTCGCATGCTGGGTTGAAAACCTCTTGGCTCGTTCTCTGAGTTGAGTCATCCCTTCATTGAACCATGAGACTCTTTCTCCTGTGGGGGGCTTCTGTGTTTGCCAAAATTGCCAGAAGTCATTTACCAATTTTTTAAAATTGGAGATGGGAAGAAGGGAGGTGTTCAATTTATAAAAGCCAGGGCCTCTCTGGATGTGGGAGTGGAAGGACAGCCCAAGGGAGATCATCCTATGGTCAAATGACTTGCACGGGCTGATGGGTAGAATGTCTGCAGCGATGACCAGGCCCGACAGATCTTGAGATACAAGAGACAGGTCTATTCGCGAATTGGATATGCCTTGCTGTCCCCTAGAAGACAGACAGGTGTACGCCCTTTTGGTCGGGTGCAGCGTCATATACACATCTTCTAGTTGTTTGTCCAGCATAAGTTGTTTGAGCATAACAATGTCTGGAATAACCGGATGCAGCCCGGAGTCCGCCTGTACCTCATGTTGTGAGGATGATCTGCGGTCCATGGTCGGGTCTAATGCAGTGTTGAAATCCCCCATCATTATTATCGGGGCATCCTCAGGCAGGTTTTGTTGCAGCGTCAGCCAGAAATCTACCTTGCCCGTGGGGTCGTTCGGGGCATAGACACAAACTAAATACAGTTCCTCGTCATGCACTGTCGCTTTCAAGATCACCCAACGGCCCTGGTGCCTGTCGTAGTCATATGAGATTGGTTTAAGTCTCGATGAAGGCGGCAACCAAATTGCCACCCCAGTCGATGCCCTTGTTGTGGCTGGCGCGCCGATGGACATATAGGGCCATAAGGATTTTGCTTTGGCGATGTGAGGAGGCGTGTTTTGCAGGTGTGTCTCCTGGACAAATATGGCATCTGGCCACTGGCCCGTGTCCGTGGACCTAATCAGGTTCCAAATGGCGTCCTTCTTGCTTTGTGAGGCCTGTATTAGGCCATTGACATTAAACGAACGAATATCCAAGTCTGCTCTGGCTAGCTTCTGTGCCCACTGCGTCTGTCTCCTAGCCCGGGGGAACAGTGGGGGCTGAGGCGGACATTGAAGAGGGGGCGGTGGAGGCGGCTGCAGGCTCGGTGTAGCACACTGATAGTTGGTTGTATCCATCACTTATGAGCGGTATTTGTCTTCGTTCTGAATAATGGTGCAAAAGTGACCTTTCAGTCGATGGTCTTGACCGGAAGGATGAACGGCGGATCATCCCATTCATTATGGTCCTCAAGGACATTGTCCTCCAGGAATAGTCTCACAAATGTGAGAACCCTAGAGAAAGTCCAGTTATGGTTAGTTCTGAAGCGATCCGGTGCAAGATTCATGAGTTGGCTGTGTGAAAACCATTCAAAGGAGGGATTTGTCTTGTGTGTTCTTGTTTGGGAGTCCATGAGGACTATCACCGGGATGATCCCCTTCGGGAAAGAGAGCGTGTTTGGCAGGACCACTCCGATCACCCCCTTAATATCGGATTCTTTGATCCAATATTTCAGTCTTTTTAGGATGACCGCTGTAGAGGGGTTCCCTGTCCACCCCTCCACTGTGAGCCCCAATCTGGCTTTGGGATTGAGGTAGTGGTCACGCGGCGGTCTGAAGCCCACCCGCCACTCCCTTTCTTCTTTGGCCCTTGTGAGGGGGAAAAGAACCACGCCCGGCGGAATGTTCTCAGGAGCACTGTCATCATCTTGTAGGCGCACCATGTCTTTCAATTTTTTTGGAAGTGGTAGTGCCAGGGTCCTCTCATGCAGACGCACTTCCTTTGGTTCTTCGTCATCATCGTTGTCATGGAAGATGTCTGCGTGTCGCAACCTGACATTGTGCGAGAGTACCATTGTCCGCTCTTCAGACTGCATTTGGTGGCTATCCTTGTCGTTGTGAGCCATTTCCAGTTTAAGAGGCCAGGCAGAGTGGAGTGCTTGTGGTTGTTGTTTGTGCCCGCCCTGCAACTGCTGTGTAGGGAGGTGGTCTTTGTGAGTCCTATGTTCTAGCGCCGACACTTGAGACTGCATTTGGCAGCTATCCCTGTCACTATGAACCATCAGTAGATCACAAGGTGAGGCTGACTGAATGGCTTGTGGATGTTGATTGTGTCCATCCTGCAGCTGCTGTGTAGGGAGATGGCTCATGTGGGTCTGATTTTCTAGGGCCTGCAGCTTTTGTGTGGCTCCCGGATGGACCTGCTCGTCAGCGGGCGTAATTTTTTGGTGTTGTTGTTGTTGTTGTTGATCTGTCCGGGTGCGCAGTTGTCCTAGTGACGGATGGCTGCCATATAGCGTGTTGCAGAGCTCTAGAGCCAGGGGCTTGGGCCAGGCCAGGCCCTCATGTAAGAATGCCTCATGGTTGGTGCTCGCTCGGTCAGTCACCCAGTCATAAGCAAACTGTTCCATTTTGTCCAGAAATTCGTTAATAACAAAGACTATAGCTGCTCCCACCTCCATCCAGTCTATGGCGGAGACCTCATCATGTCTCTCGACCGCTGCGAGAATCCGAGGACTATTCATCAGTACTGTTTTTGCCTCCTCCCATTGTCGTGAGGACAGTGTGTCCACCGGACTGTTATCCGTAAGCGAGAATATTTTTAGTAAAGTCCAGTCTGTGAGGAAACACAGTTTTTGTTTCACCTCGTGGTTACTTGAGAGCACTAAGGCATTCTGCATCTCCACATCAGTTGACTGGGACAGCAGGTGGCCCGGCTGCATCTCCTGTTGCGGGCCTGAAGTGTCCATCTGTTGAGGTTCCAGCTCCCCCGGCTGCATCTCCTGTTGCGGGCCTGAAGTGTCCATCTGTTGAGGTTCCAGCTTCCCATGTCGGGTTCCATACAGGCCTTCCGTTGGCACGTCGAGGAGCAAACAGTGGGAGTCAGGAGGCTGCGGGAGGAGTTGTTGTTGTCTTTGTTGTTGTGTCAACAGCCCTCGCCTTTCATCATCCTGTTGGCAGTAGGCAAGCAGTTGGTGTTGTTGCTGTTGCAAGATTTGTGTCTGCTGTTGACAAAGTTGCTGTTGCCAGTAAAGATTAACTTTGTGTTGGTTTTGCTTTTGCAGCATCAAGAGGTCGTGGTGGTATTGTTTTTGATGCTGTTCCAGTTGTGCCTGCAACAGGAGGTGAAGTTGTTCTTCGATGTAAGCTTGCTGCTGTTGTTGATGTTGTTGGTGCTGGTGAGTCTGCCAAATCGATTGTTGCAACATGTGCATCTGCACCTGTTGCTGTTCTTGTATTTGTTGCTGTTGGAAGCGCTGTTGGCGTTGTATATCTTGCTGGATTGTCTGTTGTTGCTGCAGGGTTTGTTGTTGGTGGTGCTGGTGTTGTTTTAAGAGAAGTTGTTGTTGGTTCAGCAGAACTTGATGCTCCTGCCCTGCGTGCTGCTCCTGTGCTAAATGTTGTTGCATTTGGCTGTTGTGGTGTTGATCCGTGTCCCGAGGTAGGAGCGTCGCTCGCTGTTGTTCTGTTTCCTGGTCTGCGTGTGAGCTCCGGTTTCCACCGTTCTGCTTTCCAGCGTCATCTTCCCTTGGGGCGTGCTGACCCGCAGTCTGTTCCTGGCGATTGTGTATGTGGTCTGTGTGTGAGCTCTGCCCTCCTCCGTTGTCTCCTTTCCGGTCCTGCTGACCATCGGCCTGCTCCAATAGGTCCTGCAACCTCAAACGGTTCTGCAGGCTCGTCTGTTGAGGTTGATGAGGGTAGTGCTGTTGGGAAAAAGACGGTCCTTTCAATTTGTTAAGCAAGGAGCTAGCTTTGTCCCAGAGTCCTTGTCACGTTTGAGACCTGGAATGGTCTATTTCCTTACCTTCGGGGGAGCGGACCAGGATGTCTTTGAGAGAGAGGTTGTCCCCGGATGGAGGCGGGGGTGTACCTTCAATTAAGGGACCCGGTTGGACAGCCTGCGTTGCCTGGCCAATCAGTGACCGATCTACTGTTTCTACAATTGCACTATTGATCGGTCCTTGAGTGTTGCATACCGTATAGGTGCAGACCAGAACAAGAACCGACCTTTCAATACAAAGTATAAGATAGCAC
>BFEA01000101.1:498864-513864 GCA_003427395.1 Chara braunii
TGTGTGTGTGTGTGTGTGTGTGTGTGTGTGAGAGAGAGAGAGAGAGAGAGAGAGAGAGAGAGAGAGAGAGAGAGAGAGAGAGAGAGAGATCATCTCCGTTTCTGAATGTGGCCTGCAAATGTGCCCAGTCGGCCAAGTGGGTGGGCTGGGCAGGAGGCTGTAGCGTGCTGTTTCATTTCAGATTCAAATTTCAAGGACCTGCAGCCTGCTCGCCGTTTCAATTTTTTCTTAGGACCACCTACGGGTCCTTCACAGAATGTCGGGGCTCCCAGCTAGGGGTCCTGCGTTTGCTTGAACTTCCCCCCCCAGTGCCCATGCCTTTCATTTTACCAGCCTTTCGATGACCAATGGGCCCGAATGAAGGACCCGTACAACCAAAGACGACAAAATTGCCTCAGGGGGGGGGTGGGGGGGGAAGAAAAGAAACGCAGCCCTGACGGGCTGCGAACCACCCTTTGGACCAGAATGGACGACCGGTGACTCAGGGGTATAAAACGCACCCCTTACGGGCTGCGAACACCTACTTCTTTCCTATTTTCCTAAGCTTGGCAACTTCATTTTGAAGACTACTACTTTTCATCCGAGACTCGATGGGAGCAGGGGCCACGATTGGCTTATAAATTTAAATTATGCAAGATAGGGGCCACTATTGGACGATAATTTACCCAGAAGAGGGGGGGCCCATGGGCTGACGTTGGGTGCCTACCGATGGTGTTGGGGCCAGTGGACGAACGACTATCGCCACCTGACCATCCTGATGTGTGGGCATAAAAGCAGTCTGCTGACTCTGCTGCTTCAACCGACCGACTCATCGGGTGGAAGCGAAGACGTCGAGCGCGGAAGGTAATGATCATGATTGACAGCGGCGTGGCGAGTCAACCGCGGATAGAATAGAACAGTTGTGACGGCATATATATATATATGGGGGTTTTATGAGGCTTGAGAGCGGTGCGAAGGCAGCGAAGCTGGGGGGGTCAGAACGAGGAGGAGTGGAGCGGGGCTCGCGACCAGGGGGCGGGAGTGCTGCTGTTCTAACAATTCTATAAACGGTAAACCTCAGGAATGAGGGTTGTAGTGTAGTTAAACCTCAGGAACGAGGGGTGTAGTGTAGTTGACGGAGAGCGAAGAGTGGACAGTTTCTCTGCGAGGAGCATGTGTGTGTTCTTCGACTCTCGTAGAGTCGTACACGATCGTCGATCAGTGTGGAGAGTGGAGCGCAGAGTGTCGACGAGAGAGGCGTCACGGCAGTTTGTCGTAATCTTGTGGTAGCCGTCGATCGGAGGCGCCGACGCTGGTGGTTGGGTTGGAAAGGTTCAGTTTACGGCAGTTTGGCGCCATTGAGAACTCATTGTGAAACGTTTTCGGCGAAGGGAGTTGTTGTAGGGTCGGGAGGAAGAAGAAGAGGTAGGTAGGTTCATTTGTTTTTGTTGACTGACAGTGTGAGGTGTGTTGCAGGGACGGTTCCATGTGTGTCGATGCAGGCCAGCGACGGACTGCCGTCTGCGGAGATCGCATCCTATCTCTCTAATACTTGCGGTAGGATAGGAATGGCCCAGAGACTTGGGTGGGTGGGTTTAAAGGGGGTTGTAGCCTTATAGGTATATCTAGGGATCATGTAAGGCGAAGTGAGTTTACCGCAGAGCAGGTGCTGAAGTGTAGCAGTGTAGCAGCGGGAGCGGACACTTCAGTCTGTATCGAGAAGCAAAACTCGATCAACGAAGGGTGAAGGAGAGAGGCTGTTTTGGTAGTTCTGGTGGGGGTGGGGGGCACAGAGACACAGAGAGAGAGAGAGAAAGAGAGAGAGAGAGAGAGAGAGAGAGAGAGAGAGAGAGAGAGAGAGAGATGGCGAGCCACCCAAAAGAAGGGGCATCAAGTCAACCTGGTGCGGGAGCGGAGAGTGATCGTGGGGGATATGTATCTCCTGGGTATTATGCACCTCCGATGATGCCGGCTTACGGCTCAGGAGTGTACGTCATCACTTTCCCGATCAGACCTCTGCTTGGGGAGATATCCGAAGTTCATTTAGAGAGAGTGACGAAGTGGTTCGCTCTCTATGGTGTCCTATTCTCCGTCCTTGGTATCGCGGCGATGGTCTTTCCAAGCATCTTTACGTTAGCAATCGAGCAGCTGATCGGATGGCTGTTAGTGATTGTTGGTTTGACAGCTGTCATCAATGGTTTCCTGGTTTGTGGTGCACCTGGTACTTCCTCCTTCCTCTTGGTTGGTGCTCTCCATCTTGTGGTCGGGCTCTGGATTTTGATTGAGCCCGTTGTGGGGATCGTTGCGTTGACTCTCATGTTGACCGGCTGGTTCTTGGCGCACGGGATTCTCAAGTTGCTGGCCGCCTGGCAGCTGCGCAATTTGTCCACGTGGCCTGCCGTCCTCGTCAGCGGTATTCTCTCGATTATCTTCGCGTTGATGGTTTTCGCTATGTTCCCTGGCAGCGCCGCGTGGCTCTTGGGACTTGTGTTTGGCGTCGACCTCTTAATCACAGGTATTTCCCTTCTGCTGATCGCTCTGATGGCGTACGTTGGCCAGCGGACATACGCAGCGGAGGCGCGTCAGCCATTCCTACCGAATTCTCGAACGCTTGCGTGAGTGGAGGCGGCACGTGCGTGGTTCAGCACCCTGCGGGCCTGCGCCGCTTGATGGAGGCGGCACGTGCGTGGTTCAGCACCCTGGGCATTGAGTGGAGACGGGGCACGTGCGTGGTTCAGCGGCACCCTGGACCTTCGCTCCACTACTCACGGCATGCACGTACGAAGACGAAAACCATGGCAGTGTATCTCCTATGTTCCAGCGGAAGATTCACTCGCATTTTGTACATTTGCAGACGCAGTGGAGTGATGCCCCGTGTATTGCGACCGGCGTGTCAGCTGTGGTGTACCCATGTCATGTCCTTGTTGGGACATCAGTCGAAAGTGGAACCAGTCCCAGAAGTTGGAACCAGTGACGTGTGAGAGGAAATCTGGGCTAGGTTCTGTGCTATTTAGCGTCAACCTGGTCGGACATATGTTTGCGGAAGCAAGGCAGCCTCAGCAGTTGTTAACGTCGTCAATAGGTGTTCGTTTTGTTCGATTTGTCATTACGCTATTTTGCCCATTTGGTAATGAAAAATCAGATTTTCGTTGTTCTGGAGAGAGAGACCTGCTTCAGTGAAATCTGGCTCGAGTCGTGAACAACAGGCGATAGTCGGTGGGAGTCTAAGCAGGGGATCGTGGGTGGTACTGGGCAGTGGGCAGCACTAGATCCTGTCCAGGAGTGTACTTGGAAATTTCATGGTCAAAGATTCCTCTGACGTCGGGATTGCAACGAGACTTGTGAGGGCCTGAGAGGCGCGTGCGTGAGAGTTATCTGGGTAGGTGTGAGGTGTCTCTTTTGTGCACGTGTGAGAGGGCGTGAGGTGCACGTCTGACAGCTGTCCTGTGTAGCCGTGAGAGCTGCGCTGTGTGCGTGAGGGAGCAGCTGTCCTGTGTACGTGTGAGGTGTTAAGAGTTCCGCCGAACCGTAATTTTCATGCATGCATGCGTGGGACTACTGGCGCGCGAGATGGGTGTGTTTGGTGGAACTGTGATACGCAAGGTGCCTGAATGGAGAGTAGGAGAGAGTAGGAGAGAGTAGGAGAGGCGTCTGTGTCCGTGTGAGAATAGCAGTCCCATGTACGTGTGAGAGCTGTGCCGATTCTGACGAACCGTAATTTGCATACTTGGGGAGTACGTGATGCGTGTGTTTGGTGGAACTGTGTTACGTAAGGGCTCCATATGTCTGGAGAGTAGGAGTAGGAGGCCCTCGAGGCCAAATGTTAGGGTTTGACGCTCAGTACGAGACGGTGAATTAGCCGCGAAATGTTAGCATTTGACGTTCGGTCTCATATGTTCAATTCGCCGTTCAGTATGCGGTGGGGTCAGTTAGCGGTTTAGTATGAGATGGTGAAGTAGCCGAAGATCATCGGAAGATGGTCATTGTAATTGAGAGCATGTGTGTAGTTTTGTCGATCGTGGCGCGCAGGCGTCAGCAGTTCAATGGGGACTGTCGACATGTCTTTAGAGTATTGTGATGACGAATGATGGACTATCAAAATTAACCTACTTTTAAACTTCTTGGACTCAGCAGCGCGGATACATAGTCTAATTGGTCTAATTGGCCTTGGCCTCTGATTTGTATTGGTCTTTTGTTGACCTGGCACGGCGTTCGCAGGTGTCCATGGGGACTGTTCATATGTCTACTGGAGTACTGTGACGGCGAATAATAGACCGTCAAAATTCGCATTCGTTACAAGTCTTTGGACTTGGCAGCGTGGATTTACAGTCTAATTGGACCTTGGTCCTTGGTTTGCGTGGGTAGGTACCCGCCCCCCTCCCTTGTTCTCTGGGAGTTCCGAGGAGGGCTGGAGTGTGGAGTACCCAGGATGATGGAATAGCTGAGGTGGGCTGGACTTACGGAGTTCGCAGGATCATGTACAGCTATTATATAGGTGGGTGGCCAAATGTAGAGTGACGTAACACAGGTAACTACGGGGGTGGGTGCACCTGGCCAAGTGTAGAGTGAAGTAACACAGGTAACTACAAGGGTGGGTGCACCTTTGCGGTGATGTGAATAAATCGAGGAGAGCTGGAGTACGGAGGTATATAGGTGGGTGGCTAGGCGTAGAGTGAAGTAACACAGGTAACTACGAGGGTGCACCTGTGCGGTCATGTGAATAAATCGAGGGGGGCTGGAGTACGGAGTACGCAGGGTAATGTTGAGCTATATAGATGGGTGTTTAAGTGTGGACTCTGGAGAGTAGTGGAGAATACCACAGGTAATGACGAGGGGGGGGGGGTACCTGGGTGGTCATGCGAATGAAAGTTGAGTGTTTAAGTAGGTTATTTTCGCACCGTTATTTCTTTCTTGTTTGGGATAAAGTCTCGAGGAGGTTGATGCTGCTTGGTCCTTGGCGGCGCTTTCACCTACACGCGAGCGGACACCTTCAGACTATGCGTATGCCTGCGTGAACGGAGTTTGGGTTCGACTTGGATCTTCACTTGAATCCCTTCTAGGGCATATAGTCACACGAGAACTTTGCTGTAGGGCATATAGTCACGCTAGCACTTTTTAGGTGTATCTGGCTGCAATTACGGTCAGTCCGAAATGCATCTGACCGCAATCACGAGTAGAGCTGAGTGCAGCAAGTCGTAGTGTGGGATGGCCTCTAGTGGGTGGGGCGTCTGACCTCTGTCCTGGTCAGATTTCAGCTTCGGATTTCTAGTGGGCAGGCCTCGTTCGCATTTGAGTGGTCGACTGTATCGATCGCATTTGAGTGATAGACTGGATTCGATATGTAGTCAGAGCTGTTTTTTCGTTTTTCGGGGTATGAAAATCGATGGAGTAGAAAGCGTCTGACCTCTGTCCTGGTCAGATTTAGCTTCGGATTTCTAGTGGGTAGGCGTCGACGCCTCGTTCGTCCTGGTCAGATTTCAGCTTCGGATTTCTAGTGGGTAGGCCTCGACGCCTCGTTCGCATTTGAGTGGTTGACTGGCTCGATATCTAGTCAGAGCTGTTTTTTCGTTTTTCAGGGTATGAAAATCGATGGAGTGGAAACATGTAAGCTCCCTTGGACCGAGGGGGGGGGAAAAAAAGTGAAAAAAAAGGGATCGATGGAGTGGAGATTTGGAAGGAGGTTGACCTATCATATGTGCTTAAGATTTGGAAGGAGGTTGACCTATCATACGGTAGCAAACGGGAAACAATTAAAAAAAAACTGTGGAAGTTGGTTGTTGGGCTTATGATGAGTAATCTGTGGGCATAATTGCGGTTAAGTGGACGCACGCCTGGTCCAAAAAGCGGTCATATACATTCATGAAATTCGTAGTGTGAGAGTCCTGAGTTTCGATTTATAGTATTTGATGGACATGTTAATGATGTTTTCTTTCTGAGGATGGAAAAAGAAGGGAGAAGGTTTTACCTACCTGACGTGATGCCTAATTATAGATTGGTAAGGAAGGCATGTGAACGTATATTCCCGCTCTCCATGGAAAAAAAAAAAAAAGAAGAAGGCTGAGTGGGAGGGTTGGCATTCGTGCTTGAAATGGGGTTCTCTCCTTTTGTTTGTCATTATGGGCGTTGCTGGGCGTTGCTCCGCCACATAGCATACTGAATGTATGCGGCCCTGCTATAGGTCTGATATATTTTGAAGTCCAAATGAATCTGGTCAAATGGCAGTCCAAGTATCTGTCGGATGTCGAGTAATGGAGCCGAGGCCACAACGAGTGTGATCTGGAGTTAGTGTGGACTTTGTGGAGAGATGGGAGACGATGAGCGATGGGTTCGGTTTTTTTTTTTCCCCCTTTTTTCCCGATTGACTGCGCTCAAAAACACTGGAAAAGAAAAAGAGGAAACCGTGGTTCCATCAACGCAAAAGAGAGAGAGAGAGAGATAAGAAAGCCTTACGTAGCAGACCGAGAGAGAGAGAGAGAGAGAGAGAGAGAGAGATAAGAAAGCCTTACGTAGCAGACCGAGAGAGAGAGAGAGAGAGAGAGAGAGAGAGAGAGAGAGAAGACAGCCTTACGTAGCAGACCGAGAAAGCATAACCGTTAGCAGGAAACCGACGTGGATGGAATAGTGGAGTTGGATTTCAAAACGGAATACTCGAGGGGGACTACAAATGGAAGACAGAATGAGATAGAACTTAAAAGCCCACGACAAGAACGACTTGTCAATTAGTAGATGTATTCTCATGTAGATACAGGGATGACGGTCAGTTCCTTGTGAACATTTGGTGAAGCAGTGAAACAGTGCAGCTGAATTTTCCTTGGACGCTTGAAACTTAGGTCCTCGCTGCTCTGTATAACCTTCCAAACATATCTGGACGCGGGCTGGTACAGATGCATTCAAAATATTATATCCGTTCACGTGTGTGGTTCGGGTGTGGTTCGGGTGTGGTTCGGAAAGACGTCCAGTTACATGTGAAGAATGCTGAGTAGTGGAGCCAGGCTTTGCTTCCTAGACTTGTTGTCCCGCCTCCGTCTCCCTACCGGTGGTTCGATTTATTTTTTTTTGTTGTTTTTTGAGAGCAGATGTCAATATATTTCAGATATGGGTAACCTTGAGGCCGGGGACCTCACAATTCAACCCGGGGCTAGGTCCCACTTACACGAATTAAGAGATATTGACCGTAGAGAGCAAAGATCAACGGTCAAAATCTCGTAATCCATGCAAGTGGGACCTTGCCCCCGGAGTCACATGTCAGGCCCAGAGCCCATCTGAGAACCGGTGGTTCGAACTTAAACGGAACAATGGGCCTCGCTGCACTACTCTCCAGATGCACAAAAGACGAAAAAGATGGCAATTTATCTGTCCATGTTCTAGCGGCGGATTCAGTCTCATTTTTCACATTTGGAGAGTAGTGCAGCGAGGGGCAAGCAGTCAAGGCGGTAAGTGCCTCGCTCCACTTCTCAGCAGTTGATATGTACCTAGTCTTCTTTCCGACCCACACACTCGGAACGGATCGAATATTTTTAATCCATCTGTACCAGCTTAAATTTTTTTTTTTTTGTGTTAGCAGAACAAAAGGAACAAGTCTGAGGCCGGGAATCCTCCTCAAACAACCCGGAAATAGAGACCAATAGAATGGGACCTTTACCCATCTTAGGTGTGGGCGTTGGAATAGCTCCAGCTGCAGAAATGGCCAACTCCCGACCGCTGCACTGAGATTTCCAACTCCCCAAAACAAAGAAGAATGATCAAACAAAAGAAAAAGAAAGAAAAAATAAAAACAGAGGGAACACCACACAACAAACTAAAGGAAAAGAGGCAAACAAAGGGAAACCCTCGAGGCGACAACACTAACAAGCCAATAAAACCTACAGCTAAAACTTTGACCGAGTCCGGCGTGCCTCGTCGCGGGCTGACTGATAGTGATAGGATTGGAACTTGGGGCCTCGCTGCACTACTCTTGACATGGACAAAATACAAAAATCATGACCGTGTATCGTTCCATGTTCTAGCGGAAGATTCACTCTCGTTTTGCACATTTCGAGAGTAGTGCAGCGAGGCCCTGGAACTTGGAAGAGAGGTCCATGCAGTAGAGCTCTGAGGCTGCTGCAGAGGGCATAGGGAGAATCTGTGGACTTACGCAAATGGGCCTGGCTCCACTACTCTCGAAATGTGCAAAACGAGAGTGAATCTTCTGCTAGAACATGGAAAGATACACAGACATGATTTTTGTCTCTTGTGCATTTCGAGAGTAGTGCAGCGAGGCCCAATCTATGACTAAGTACAAGAGCCTACTCCTGCTACTAAAGGCCACGAACGTGTGTTTTCCTGAAGTATCCGTGGGCCTCGCTGCACTACTCTCGAAATGTGCAAAACGAGAGTGAATCTTCCGCTAGAATATGGAAAGATGCACCGCCATGATTTTTGTCTTTTGTGCATGTGGAGAGTAGTGAGCGAGGCCCCTTGTGTCAGTCTGGTCACGTTCAGGCAGGTAATCTCACCTGCTCTTGCTTTTACTTGTGCTAGACTACAGCAACTTCTACCGTGAGGAGGATCTTCCTCCTACTCCTCCCACTACTACCACTACTACTACTACCAGGCGCTACTGGTAGTACTAATAGTGAGTGCAATCATGGTCAGATTCTTGCTAAGAAAAAGTCTCAGTGCGGGTGTGCTCTTTTTTTTTTTTTTTTTTTAATTTAAAAAGCAAACGCCCAATTTATCAAAACCACATATAACTGAGGCCGGGGACCTCACAATTCAACCCGGAGTTATCCTGGAAGCCACAGCCAGTTTCGCTTGTCTGTCGGCCCAACCTGACGCAAAGGTTTGTGAAATCAACCGAAAACCGCAAATTACCTACCCTATCGACTCTCAGCGTTAGACCACTCTGACAACCCCGGTGGCCCTCATTGGTTCTAATCCAAACCTTCGGCCTCCAATTCCAACCAAAGCTGTTGTGGGCCCACTGAGTGACCAAGTGAAACCCTGCTTTGAAACTAACCAACCAACCCACTAGTTACCCATAACTACTAATCCTAACGTTCATTCTCCCATCAATACAGACAGTACCAAGGAAAGTCGCAAAAAAAAAAAAAAAAAAAAACACCCTGAGTGCATTATCCTTATTCGGAGCGGAGCCACTTGGAGAGGAGGACCAACTTCCCTTCCAGCGTAACTGCAGCAAGTCTGTTTTTTTTTCCCCACCTATGGGGAACTTGGCCCCTCTCGTTTCGAATTTGGAATTGGTGGGCCTACCACTGGAAGGAGATGGGGGGGCCGGCGGAAGTGGGGTGGGAAGTGGAATGGGCTGGAACAGGCATCTTACCCCCCTCGCTGTCCTACAACAAGGGGTGGGGATATGTGGCAGTGTCTATCCGTGTGGCAGCTATGTGGTGGATTTGGAAGGAACGAAATTGGGTACTGTTTAACCGCAAGTACTTTTCGGACCCTATGCTGAAAGGGGGCATGAACCGCAAGTACTTTTCGGACCCTATGCTGAAAGGGGGCATGAAAGCCACTGTTCATCATATGATAACAGTGGACTGGAGGAAGAAAGTTCTTTGCAGAACAGGTCTGGCCAGGGACCGGGCTCAGTTGTGGTTCCTCCGCTTGTGGGGTGTGCTTTTCAAGGCTTTGTGGTGGAAGAAGCCAAACGAACTGGCAGAGGTATCCTTGTGAACATCCACATCATCCTCACCATAGCTGTCCTATCTGCCGAGGTGGGGACAGGTAAAGAAAAAAAGAAAAAAAGAGGAAAAAAGAAAAAAAGAAAGAAAGAAAAAAGAAAAAAAGAGAAAATAAGAAAATAAGAAAGAAAAAAGAAAAAATATGTTGATCTGTGGGATGTGATGTTTGCTTTGTGACAATTGGATTATCTTCCTTTCCCTGTCAGGTTTGGTTTTCTCCTCCTTTTCCTTACCTCTTTGCCTTTTGGCTGTGTGCAAGTGGGTCCTTGTGACACACAAGGGGATGGGGGCAGCCAGCGCTCAACCTGTCATCCACGTGGCTGGCCTTGTACGTAGGAGGTGATGAACAGGTGGGGCTTTCCTTCTTTTCCTTTCCTTGTTTTGCCTTTTTCCGCCTTTGCGCTCCAATTCTCAGTGTGACAATATTACCGGGCAGTTCTGTTTGTGACGATATATGGGTGAAACTCCGACGAAACAGTTTGTCACAGCCCCTCGTTTGTTGTCCTCTTCTCTCTCTCTGCCTACGGTTTACTGGGCAGTTCTGTTTGTGACGCTATATATATTTATGAATTGATATGAATTGATTTTTTTTTGTTTCCTTTTTTTTGCTTTTGCGCTCTGATATCTATGTGGCGATATATATATAATTTTTTATTTTTATTTTTTTTTCTCATTTGTGCTCTGATATTTTTGTGACAATATATATATACACAGAGAGAGAGAGAGAGAGAGAGAGAGAGAGAGAGAGAGAGAGAGAGAGAGAGAGAGAGAGAGTCCCCAACCTCCCCCACTCAGGTCCCAACCCGCCACCAAACCTGCAACACAACCCTTGGACCCTGTCCACCGCCCACCCAACCCCCCMAAACCCCCSCCCCSCCMAAAAAAAAWAAAAAWTATGTGCAACCCCCCMATGTGTTCCCCTCCAGGTGTGCACGCTCATTTTTTGGTAAGCGCATGTGCCCATTTGAGCACGGACTTGGGGGGGTTTACCTCGCGCATAAGCTAGCGCTCGTGCTCACGCTTGAACGGTTACATAAGGCCAAATGGAAGGATCCGTATGAATGATGAAAATGCTAAGGGTGTATAGAACTGAATGTGTAGGATCATGAAAACGCCCAGGATGTGCATAACACATACCTAAAGGCATCCCCTATGCCAACACTGAACGCGTCCTACCATGGAAGTGCCTACAGGGGCATAGCGATACATGTCCTACGCCAACACTGAACGTGAAGGTGTCCGACCACTTGGATGGTATAATGCAGGACGAAACTGCGCAGGGTGTATAAACGCATCCCGTATGCCAACACTGGATGTGTCCTACCATTTGGATGCCAGCACTGAATGCGTCCGACTGTTTGGGTCAAACCAAAAGCAAGAACCGGGATCATAGTGAACAATGAAATTGCCCAGGGTGTTCAGAGGCATCCCCTATGCTAACACTGAATTTGTCCTGATCTGGGGACTCTCATTTTTTGACTTCGAATCTTGGATAGCGACCCGTTAGAGAGGGCAGTGTGGTCACGGTGAAAAGGCACTCTCGGGGTCTATAAAAGGCATCCCCTATGCTAACACTGAGTGTGTCCCGATGTGACAACTGTCATTTTAAGACTTGCAGAGTGGCCCGTCAGAGAGTGCAGTGTGGCGAAAGTGCTGCAGTCTCAAACGGGATTTGATGCTCGGGAGCACTCCCAAAATTATTTATTTATTTATTTATTTATTTATTTATTTATTTATTTATTTATTTATTTATTTATTTTCTCCCAAAAAATTTAGAACTCTCTGAATTCAGCGAGTGCGGAGAGTGCCTTAGTGCAGGGAGTAGTAGGGCGAGGCCCTTAGTGCAGCTGCGTTGAAAAACTCTCTGAATTCAGCGAGTGCGGAGAGTAGTGCAGCCAGACTAAAAGGCCTCACGGCCCTCACCCTCACCACGCTTCTTCCGAAACGGGCAAAAGAACTCGGGATCACTCCTGAGTGTCAGTCTGTCTCAGAAGATGCAAGAAATCCTTGGAGAGCCCTCCATCGGGGAGTGCATGCTTTGCCACACTGCAGCCTCGGTACATTGCACGGTCTATACCTTTCTCTTCCTTTTGGCTAAAAATAGATCAAGTGTAGTATCTGTTCTGATCAGTTTAATATCTGATCCCTGGTCCATCGGACCACAAAAAAAAAAGAAAAAAAGAAAAAGAAAAAAAAAAACATTGCACGGTCTGGAACCTCTCGGATTAGCGGATATGGAGGTTCTGTAGCCAGACTGCAGTGTGGCAAAGCATGCACTCCCCGATGTATGGCGGGGACTGGGCGAGGGGCTGTGGTACCAGTAACGGGCACACGGCTCCGAGGGGGCGGGAAACGTGAAGCACAAGCGGCCTGAGGTCTCACGAATTTCGACGGCGCGAAGGACGGGAAATTTGTGGGGAGGGGATTTCCATGCCTCTCCTAATTTTCACGGCCCAAAGGACGGAATTACCACCTGAACCTGGATGTGTTTGTGTAGAGGGGATTTCCACCCCTCTGGACGTGTTTGTGGAGGGGATTTCCAACACGTCCATGCTCACGCGGTTCCAGGGGTTGGGGCTGCAACCCCAGGGCGGCCGGGATTGCGCAAGTGCTCCGACATGCAAACAGGGGGCAGGACAGCAGTCCAGGCTCTTATGACACTGGGATGTTAGTTGAGTGGGCGGTTTCTGCTCTTGCTTCTTCTTCCTCTGCAATTGCTCACCGGGGTCGTCCCTGACGACCATAGCCTGGACGGGTCCTGTGGAGCAGACTCAGCAGAGTGAAGCACTTGCTGCGCACAATGCAAATGGTGAGCTATTCTGCCTCCTCCACCATCTCTCCCTGTTGCTGATGTTCCTCTTTCGCCTGTCTATAGGCCATTGACTGGAGTGTGACGCTCAACCTCACGCCCTGTTGTGTCTTCTGGTCGAAGTGATTTAAAGTGCGGAACAGGCCCTGGAAGAACAACAAAATGGGGACCTGGGGTGTGCCAAGGATTTTTGGAAAATTGAGTGCGGGGACACAGGCGGAGCTGAAATCCCCCATGTGGTTTCGGTTTTAGTGAGCGAGGGCAACTTTCAAACATTCGTTCAATCCAAAAAGTATCTCTGAACTTCCATGCGGGCTGCTTGATGTCGTTTCGAATGGAAAGAAGGGGGCACGCACGTGGGATCTCGTTTTCGAAGTAAGTCCCGACGCCGTTCGTTACAGAGCTCGGACTCCGACATGGACGGCCTCAGCCTGGTTGCCTGTTTGTCCTCGCCACATGCCCGGTAGTGGAATCCCTTTTCCCAATAACTATTGGTGCGACGGCAATCACTACACAGTGTTGCGTCAATGAGGTGCCACCGCCGGCCAGGGGATGACAATCACTCCGTTAAAGGCAATAATGAGTACCACAGAAAGTAAGTATCAACAATGACAAAACCAGCGCCTGCGAATCCTAGGCACCTTGTTTCAGGAGGGAAGTAGTACCGCCCTCTGATCTTTGTGACGGCTTCCCGTACGTCCTGCTTACGCACACATGTCCTTTCCTCGATATATGGGAACGGGCGCTGTGAGGATATGGGAAGTCGGCACCCCGCCGGATAGGTGTAATCGGTCCACATGGCATAATCAAGGCTGATTGTGTATGTTTACTCACTTGGTTATTTGGTCAAAGGAATAAAAAGACACAACACTAGTTTCTCTGACTTTCTCATTATCGTCCGTCCACATTACAGGCGGACCAGAGGCGTGAATCTATGCAACCCGATCCCATCAAGAAGACAACCTTTTTTTTTTTTTTTTTAATAAAAAAAAGGACAAATGCTCCAGTCTATTCGTGGGGAGCAGCACGTGCTGGGAACCGGGCCCAGAAGACAACCATTATTCATACAACGAAGGAAACTAGAACAAACTATGTTAAGGGATTAGATGCACCGAAACAGTTGCCAGCCACATACAAGCATGTTTCTCCTTCGTTTGACTTTTGCGTTCAACTGAGTTCACCCGGTGACTCTGATCCTTAAAAATAAGCGGAGGCAGAAGCTTGATCATTCATAAAAAAAAGGGAAAAACAAACACCATACATTTGCGCGCGTGAGGAAATACAGTTAAACATGCATCAAAATAATCACCTACCTTTTCTCAGAATCCTAATTTGTTCCGGGACCCATCATCAAAGCAACACCTCAATCGATGCGTACAGGACAATGTCTTTCACCTGACTTGTTTTGATGCTCCAGTGGGTTCGCCCAACGAGCTGTGATCATCAAAGACAAGTAGGACTGTAGGAATAGTAAGAGATTAATCATACATAAAACATTAGATACAAATGAGCAAAGGGAGGTACTGGGCAAGATCACCCGAGCTCGCTGGTCTCTCAAATTCAACGATGCTCATTCTCGTGAACGCCGATTGAATTTAACGAGACGAGCAGGATGAGATCTCATCAGTTGGTAGGAGCGAGGGAGTCATCCAAACATTCAGACATTGATAGAATATTAAAAGAAAGAGAGAGAAAGAAAAGTAAGGTCGAAAGATGTTGATGGAGCTGTAGCTTGACCGAAGGAGGGGCCTAAGAAAAGAGGAGTGGCGAGCACACACGTAAATCTGAGAAAAATCGGCGATCCTCCATGGACTTGGCTTCCAAAATAAGAGGAGGAACCGAAGACTAAGACGTGAAAGCCTTCAACTCTCTGATCGGGGCCCCGGACCATGTAACCACTCATAGACACATACCTTCCTCACCAAGGTATTGGCAATCCCAGCCCCCATCTACCAATCTCCACACCACAGTGATTGTCACCCCGCCATCTGAGTTTCTACACCGACTTCCCCAGACTCGGCAGACCATCATGGTCACCCGGGGCACAGCCTTGCAAAACTACAGTGAGCCCGTCAGGACTTCTCGACTCGCCGATCATCACATCATCTAGCCATGGCAGTGTAGTCACCTTGTACGGGGACGGCCCGTCCGTACATCCGGACGACCGTACGTGCAGGCCCCCAGAGCCCGTACGGCCCGTATGTACGGACTTTGGGCCCTCTGTACGTGGCCTTCCGGGGGGGTGTTGAGCTATGTATCACCTGCGGTCGCGACTGCGGGCCATTTTACCGCCCGTGGTTGGGATCCCGCCCGCGGCCGAGTGCGGGTATGAAACCCCTATAATTTTTTCGGGGGCTAAAAATAGGCAAAAAACAAATTTTAAAAATATGGGCATGTAGATTAAAAAAACGCTCTACACGCCTATGATTTTTAATAAATTTTTGCACATCTACTGGAAGGGGGAAAAAATGAAAAACGAAAATCGAAAAAAAAAAAAAAAAAAAAAAAAAAAAAAAACGGTGATGAATT
>BFEA01000101.1:521501-539680 GCA_003427395.1 Chara braunii
ACACACACACACACACACACACACACACACACACATACACACACACACACACACACACACACACACACACACTCAGTTTTAGGTATGTTTGTTTTTCCTCTTTCTCCTATTTTTTCCAAGTGTTTTTTGTGTCTCTAGCCGAGCAACCTCTAGCAGTGCCAAACAGGAGGTAGTTCCTCATTTCGAGTGCCTACTGCACTCTTAGGGGAGTCGCTCGGTTCGGAATGTCTGTGTTTCCTGTGGGTGATGACAGATGGTCGTCGGAGCATCTCCCTGGCTCAGTGGGTGATGGAACCAACAATCTGCGGGGTTAACTCGTAATGTGAGTAGGTCATGCGCCTTTTTGCTCCGTGTTGGACATCCTCGTTTGCACTCCGCCATTGCCCTGCCGCATGTCCCACTTGCTTCGCATGTGGTTCTTTGCAGGTTGATGTGCTCGTTGTGCGATGTGGCTGTGTTGTTGGTGCTGCCTTGCGCTTCGCTGCTTCGCTGCTTCGCTGTCGTGCTGCTCATCTGGTCGCGCCTTCAATGTTTGCTGCTTATGTGCCCTGCAGGTTGGTTGCCTTGTTGCTGGTGCCCTGTTCTCTGCTCCACGGTGGCCAAGCTGCTGGTCCGCTCGCCCTATCGTTCCCTGCAGTGTTGTTGCCTTGCTTGTGTTGTCTTCTGCTTCACGACACGGTTGCCGCGCTACATGCCCTGACTGCCATGTCGTTCCTTGCAGTCGTTTTTGGCGTTGCGCAGCTGTGTTGCCTCTACTATGTTGTCTGGTGCTTCATAGGGTTTCTGGTCGTTGCTATGTTCCGTTTGGGGACAGTCTGCCTTAAACAAGGGTCAAAGGGTTCATGACCCAAACCATCAACTACGGAGATTCTGCAGATTGTCGAGGGTTCAGCCTCGTCATGAGTCGGTGCAACTCCGACGAAACAATCTTGTCATCATCAGTTTTTCACAAACGGTTATCGAGTAGCTGAAAATTCAGGAATGAAAATCTGAAGTGACAGTTTTTGGCAGTCTGAAAATCCTGAATGGTCCTGAAGTGGTGAAAGGTCCAAAGACCCTGAAAACCACCTGTTTAGGAAGGCTGCATCCTGAAGTGGTAAAGGGTGTCCTGAAGTGGTCAAGTGAGAGTTTTGGGCAGTCTGAAAATCCTGAATGGCCCTGAAGTGGCGAAAGGTCCGAAGACCATGAAAACCACCCTTCACCACTTCAGGATACAGCCTGCCTAAACATGTGGTTTTCAAGGTCTTCGGAGCTTTCACCACTTCACGACCATTCAGGATTTTCACACCTGAATGGTCGTGAAGTGGTGAAAGGTCCGAAGACCCTGAAAACCATCTGTTTAGGCAGGCTGCATCCTAAAGTGGTGAAGGGTGTCCTGAAATGGTGAAAGGTCCGAAGACCCTGGAAACCACCTGTTTAGGCAGGCTGCATCCTGAAGTGGTGAAGGTTGTCCTGATTCCTGAAGTGGTGATTAAAAATATGACTATTGTTAACCTTCTCTCCAGTTTTTATGTTTTTTGGTCTTTCGATTTGCTTGGGACTTGTATTGTTTTTCGGTTTGCCTGCCTTGGTGTGCTCGTGTGCCTGTTTCGTGTTCTTGCATGTTGTCTTCCCTCCCGCCTCCCCCGTGCCCTCCAGCCTATGCCTTAATGTCATTTTCCTTGCTTTGCTCTGATGCTTTTATTGTCTGGCTGGTCTTGGCATCCTTTTGGGACTTGTTTGTTTTGCTTGTTTTTTTTGGTTTGCCTGCTGGTGTGCTTGCACATTGTCTGCCCTCCCGCCTCCTCTTTGCCTTTTGTTTGGCACTTTGGAAAGACGATCATGGATAACCCCGTATGTATGAGGTAGCTCTAGAGAGTTCGTAGAGTGGCAACATACATTGTTAGTTTGGTTACGGCAGGGCGGGGTGTACCATGGGTTGAATTGGGTTCCATGGGGTGCATGGTGATTATACCATGGGATATATTAAATAGACACACACACACACACACACACACACACACACACACACACACCTCGGACTCGAACTCAGATCCCACGGACTCGTCCGCGGCCGAAGAGGACGGCTGCCACCCCGCAACCGATTTTTCGCACAGCAACGCCACGGTCAGGAGGAGCCGCGTGCCGCCTGCGCACGTTGGGTTGTCGGCCCCTGGCTCCCCCGTTACATATATATATATTTGACGATATATAAACAGTTTGTCACAGCCCCTCGTTTGTTGTCCTCTTCTCTCTCTCTGCCTACGGTTTACCGGGCAGTTCTATTTGTGACGATATATATAGATATATAAATATTGTGACGATATATATATATATATGGGGGAAGCCAATAATTTGGTTTTCATAGAATCATAGGGGTCTTAGAAAAAATATGACCTTCCCCCAAGATAGCGAATTTGAAATGGTGGCGGGGGGGTACATGTTGACGATGTTGCGCACCCCCGATTTGGCAAAAAATAAATAAAAAAATTCAGTGAGGTGGGTCTCTCTCTCTCTCTCTCTCTCTCTCTCTCTCTCTCTCTCTCTCTCTCTCTCTCTCTCTCTCTCCCCCCCCCCCCCCCCCCCCCCCCCCGGAATTGCCCGAAGAAGAAGAACAACAACAACAACAACAGCAGCAACAACAAACAAACAACTAAAAAAGAAACAGTAAAGAACAAAAAGCAGAACAAAAGGAGGAAGAAGACGAAGAAGCAAAGAAGAAAAAGAAGACCCAAAAGAAGAAGAAATTGAAGAGGAAGAAGAAGATGAAGGACAAAAAAAATAGCAACTTATTAGCAAGGAAGACTAAGAAGACAAAAACAACAGCAAAGAAGAAAAAAGAAAAAAAAAAACCTGCTTTTCTTTTTAGGACTCTTAACCATACATGCAAGTGCATGTCGTGCGGGCGGTTCTCCACGTGTGGCGCACACACCCAACGGATCCCATGCGGCGCAAGACGTGTACGGAGAACGACCCATCACCCCCCTCACAAAAAAAAAAGGCCGGGGTTGAAACCGTGCGTTTGAAGCCCCCCGCCAAAATTATAAGCGAGATGAAAAAAAAAATACAGGAGTACTCCCTCGCCTTGCTCCTCCTCCCCTTCCTCACCCTCCATGTCTCCTTCTCCCTTCTCCTTTTCGTCTCCTCCTCCTCCTCCTCCTTCTCCTCCTGTTCGTCCTCCTCCTGCCCTTCCTCATCCTCCTTGTCTCCTCCTCCTCCTCGTACTTCCTCATCTTCCATGCCTCCTCATCTCCTTCCCTTCCTCGTCTCCTTCCCTTCCTCATGTCCTCCCCTTCCTCGTGTCCTCCCCTTCCTCGTGTCCTCCCCTTCCTCGCCGTCCATGTCTCCTCCTCCTCCCACTCGTCCTCCTCCTCCTGACCTTCCTCTTTTCCCTCCGTCCATCTCTTCTCCTCCCCCATCTCGACGACTCCTCCTCGTCATCCTCGCTATCCTCGTCATCCTCCTCGTCGATATCCTCCTCCTCCCCTCCATGTCCCCCCTCTCCTCGCCATATCCCCATCTTCCTGTCATATGCCCCCCGTTCCCCCTCCCCAAAAAAGATAAAATAATAAAAATAAAAAACCTGCACGATTCCGCACAGGCACCCCCCGCACGGAATTCCGCACAAATGTGCGGCTCGTGCGGTTGCAAGTATGCTCTTAACGCCATATCAGTCATGAAAAAAATGAGGAAAAACAAATCATGCTTTTCTTTTATTTACTTTTTTTCTCCCTTCTTTTTAACCGATTTTTTTTCCATCTTTTTTGTAACTTAAATGAAGTCAAATTCAAAAACAAAAAAATGAGGTTTTAGAGTTTTGCAAACCCTACAACCCCTTTTTTTTTCTTTTTTCCTTTTTTTGACCCAAAAACAAATACCCAAAAAAATGGGCCGCGAGGTAGGCCTCGTTTGCCGCGGCCATGGGTGTCACATAGACACGCACATATTTTGTGCTACTCGTGCTGAAAAGATTTCCACGCACCATCTCCGATGCCTTTGTTCCTTGGCATGACCAACAGTTGCCCGGCAGCCATCTTCCCCCGAATAGAACGCCCTGTCATTATGGCTGTATCTAGACTGGAATTTGCACCGGGCGACAGGTGTTCTATTCACGTGAAGACGGTAGCACACACGCACGAATTGGCGTGACTCCACGAGAGTGACGAGAAGCTGCAACTAGCATTGCCCGAAAAGCAGTGTACTCCGCCCCCCCCCCCAAAAAAAAAAACCCTTCCGCCAGCGCTCCGCCTGATGGTGTCCCAAACCCGCTGTTGGTCCCAGACAGCGCTTTCGAAATGTGAGAGCACTCCTGAGCATGTATCGACCAAAACTGTGAGGAGACGCTTGTCGGCCGCAATCCCCTCATGAGTTCCCAAGTCGATACGGGGCCTGCATGCGAGGTCTCCCGAAAGTGCCCATTTGCAGGTGACTCAGGTGCGAGGTTCAGGCGATTTCGGGAGTGCTCTCAAGAGCCACTTTCCGACAGCTCCCGAATTCAATCTGACAAGCTGAATTCAGGAGCTGTTGTGGCAATGATGTGGGATGCACTCCGATGCAGGAGGCACAACTTCCCGCAGAAGCGATTTAGCTATTTAAGGAGTGCCCTCCGAGTCTCCGGAGCCACTTTCTGACAGCTCCCAATTTCCCAAATTCAATCCCACAAGTTGAATTCGGGAGCTGGTGTGGCGATCATGAACTCTCAAAAACGGCCATTTTTAGGAGTAGTGTGGCAAGGCCCTAAGAGGGTGCAGCCCACACGAAAGCTGAGTTTTCCTTCAAGGCTTGAAAAGCCTTGAAATTTAAGACTTGGCTCCACTGCACAACCTTCCAAACATATCTGGACACGGGCTGGTAAAATCCATCACCCTAGCTAAATTGGTTAGGCACGCAAGTGGCATTCAAGTTCAGGAGGTCGTGGTTCCATCCCCGCAGTTGCTTGCAGTCCGCTTGGTGCCAACCAACTGCGATAGTCAGCTGGATCCTCCCTGACCATATTGTAGGGTCTTCAGCAAACACGGGTGCGAGTGCCAGTGTGAGTGGGAGAGTGGTGGCCTTAGACACTGCTGCTGTTACTCGATGGGGATGGGGGAAGATGAAAAGGGAGGCGCAGCTACTGGCAATTTGGCAAATGCACGGTCCTTGTGTTAGCCGGGCCATCATCGGTGGCCCCAAGGGGCAAACATGCAATTACCTCCCTCCCTCCACCAAGAGAGGTAGATAGCTATGCTTGCAGGGGTCCCCTGTATAGCCTTAGGAGCTAGGCTACCAGCCAGGCCGCCCGGGTCACCCTATTTTCCCGGACGGCCAGGCCGTGCAAGGACCAGGGAAGGTCCTAGCAAAAAAAAAAAAAAAAAACACTGAAAAAAACCTATGTTATGCAAAAAACTAAACTGGACAACTTTTGCCTCAGGGTCACATCGAAATTCCTTACCATATTTAAAATAAAAAATAATGTTAAAAAATATTTTTTTTTGTTTTCTTTTTTCTTTTTTGGGCCGGCCGGGCAAGTGGTCCCGGGCCACTCTGGTAGCCTAGCTTAGGAGTAGTGGTAGGTAGGTCGTGCAAGATGAAAGAATTTGAGATAGTGTAGTTTTTGAAAAGGATAATTTGCAAACTACCCCCATAAGTTGAGATATATGCCAGAATGCCCCTAAAAGCTGTGGGTAGAGAGGAATGCCCCTCTGACAAAAACAATATTTTGTGAAATACCCCTGGCGTCAGTTGGACGCCCATCTTTGTAATATACCCCTACCGGGTACCGTCCAACTTTGCAAAATGCCCCAGTACTTGCTAACTTTTCCTAGGCGCTATTGCAAAAGGCCAAGCGCCAAACGAGGAGATCCAGATTGCACAGTTGCACACCCGCCTGACAGGGGCACAACGCCCAAAAGGCCATTCCGCTCTACCCACATCTTTCAAGGGCATTTTGACATATATCTCAACTTATGAGGGTATTTTGCGAATTATCCCTTCTTTTAAACAAAAAAAGATGGATTAAGAATATTCGATCCGTTTGACTGTATGTGGTTGGGAAGAAGTCCAGTTACATGTAAAGAATGCCGAGTTGTGGAACGAGGCCCTTACCGCCTACAGTAGATTGCTTGTCCCGTTTCCGTCTCCCAACCGGTGGTTCGAACTTTCGTTCGGAATCCGAAAGCTTGACAGAGTTTGACTTCGTCGCTGGCTGACTGATAGGCCCGGAAGCGCGGTGCATGGAGTAGTAGGAGTACAGCTCCGCAGCGGCGGCATAGGGAGAGGGAGAGGGAGAGGAGGGTACTGGTACTTGTTGTAATCTATGACGAGTACAAGAGGTACTACTGCTACTACTGAGGCCATGAACGTGTATTTTCGTGAATCGCCCAAAAGTTTGACCGAGTTTGACTTCGTCGATGGCTGACTGATATGCTCGTAGGCGCGGTGCATGGAGTACAGCTCCGTAGCGGCGGCATAGGGAGAGGGAGAGGAGGGTACTGTTGCTTATGCTAATCTATGACGAGTACAAGAGGCACTACAGGCACTACTGCTACTACTCAGGCCATGAACGTGTATTTTTCCTCAATGAGGCCGAATCTCCTAGCCACAGTCGTGGGCATATTCAGTCACGAAATCTCACTTGCTTTTTGGCTAGTCTATTAAGAGCAGATGTTATTCTAATACAGCAACTTCTAGCGCAAGGACTACCCTCCTCCTACTACTACTACTACTACTACTACTACTACTAGTAGTAGTACGACTGTTTCTACTACCAGCCCTACTGTTAGTACTACTACTGAGGACAATGATGGGCTCTCAAGTCTATGTAGTGAAAGAAGCGTGAAATGAAGTGGTAGAGGTTCGGATGTCGAATTGTTGCTGGTAAGGAGCAATACGAGGGCAGCGCAGCTCTTCGATTGGAGATTGTCTTGATCGGGATTCGGGAGAAGTAACGTGAGAAGTACCTATGTGATTGAAAAAACTACTCGTAGAAAACTACAAGCACCTTTGTCTTCGATTGGAGATTGTCTTGATCGGGAGAAGTAGCGATACTACTTGATCTCACTTGCTTTTTGGCGAAGATCAAGTACTATCTGTTGTGATACAGTTTCATGTGATTGAAAAAAAGAAAAACAGACGAGAAAGGACCCAACGATGACTATTACCTAGCGGGTCATAGCGATTCTGTACCATAGTTACAGGAGTATCAGTGGAGCTCGATCTGTCTAGTCGGCGATCGGAAACGAGAGAGAGAGAGAGAGAGAGAGAGAGAGAGAGAGAGAGAGAGAGAGAGAGAGAGAGAGAGAGAGAGAGACGGGGGAAGGGGACGTTTATTTCACAAGGAAGCATTCAATTGGATGACCAGGCGGAATCGGTGAGGAAGGAGCTGGAGGAGGAGGAGCACAGGTGGAGGAGGAGGAGGAGGAGGAAGAAGAAGAAGAGCAGGTGTGTGGGATTTGAAATTCAACGCCACGCTGTTTCGTGGAAGTGGAAGAGGAGGAAGTCCGAGAGAAGACGAGAGGCCGACGAAGAGTAATCTCCTCTGCAGATATCGTAGAAAAACTCGATCCAACGCCACGATGTTCCACAAATGTTTCGAGGATTGTGTCTTTCATTCGGAAAGGATCATGTTGAAATGTGCTACCACCCGCAGCGATGGAAGCGAGTGTTCTTTGTCTGTCGGTGAAGAGGAGCATAGCCATGACGTAGAGAGGAAGCGGCTATGGCGGAAGCGTCGTGATGGTGATGGTGACGACAACAGTAGGCTCCAGAGCGCATATAGCCATGCCAGTCCTAGTAATCATACCATGGGCGACTCTCTGCTAGAATACCTGCGGATGAAGGTGCACCCAGACGTAGAGAGGAAGTGGCTATGGCGGAAGATCATCGTCGTGGGCCGTCATGATCGAAGCTCCAGTTCGCGTATCTCCACCAGGGAAAAGACTAAGAAGCGATTCAACTGGCAGCGACCCACGAGCCGTATTAGTGTTTTCACTGGAGGTAATCATTATGCCGGTGTTGATGAAAGCGGTGATGATATTTGTGTTGCCGCCAACGCCAAATGCCATCACCCTCCTGATCATAATGATGCCGGTTTTGATGATAGAGCAGCTGCTGTCTATCTTGATTGCTCTGGCAAAGCCGAGCACGAAGATGGTGGTGGTAGTGGTGATGATGGCGCTGGCTATGGCGGCGATCGCAATCGCGATCGCGATCGAGACGAGTCATCATCGAGCTCACGACAACCTCAAGAAGATGAACATGCAGAAGAGGAAGAAGCAATCGCCTCCATGAATCGACACGTGTCGGTGTCAAGACATGAACGAGAAGGAGAAGGTGAGGGTGACGAAGGAGAGAGAGATGGAGAGAGAGGAGGGGGACAAGGAGGCGAAGAAGAAGAAGAAGGAATGGAGGGATTCAAGCTTGAGCAGACCGAACTAGAATCTGTTGACGTCGTGCGTATTGACGGTACTACCGGTAGCCATCCGAAGGCAACGTTGATTTTGCAGTGCTTCCCTGGAAAAGATTACGTCTTTCACTACGCGGCTATGGTGGCCACTTACCTCAAGCTAACCTCCAGCGATCGCCATAGCTATGGCTATGGCTATGGCTACGATGTTCCATCGTTTTCGTTGTCGTCACTCACATCATTAGCATCCGGCGGCAACGCTCAGCTGACTCCTCCTCCTCCTCTCCCTGCTCGTAATCCGGCGTTTTGCAAGATTGCCCCGCCTCTGCCTCAGGCGTTTTGCACGATTGCCCCGCCTCCGGTGTTTTATAAGATCCCGTCCATAGATGAGTGTTCCCAGGCGATCGCGACATCGAATCTCGCCTTGATGCCATGCGTGGACATCGTTGTAATGGGTGTAGTCGATCGACTACCGAGTGTGGTGAGAGATGGCGATGGCTGGGATGGAGGAGAAAGAAGAAGAAGAAGAAGAAGGCCGGAGAAGGAGAGATATGGCGTCGACGACTGTGGTTGCGGTCGTCTCCCTCCTCGCTTTCCCGCTGTGCCTGCTACTTCTGGTCAGCACATTGATGACTCAGAGGTGGAGGAGGAGGAGGAGGAGGAGGAGGAGGAGGAGGAGGAGGAGGGGCAGGTGTTCAGCTGGTATATTCGGACGCTCCGGGAAGACGATGATGGCTATGGAGCTCGCCGGAGCTCGAGCCGCCATAGCCAGGAACGACGGCTTGGGGGAGGGAAAGATGATGTAGATAACATTACCCATCCCACGCTATTGCAGGGAAGCGGACCCAACCCCGCCGCCGCTCTTGGGGTTCACCACAACCCTCTCTGGGAATCGTCAGTCCCCATCCACGACGACCACGACGAAGAAGAAGATGAAGAAGAAGAAGAAGAAGAAGAAGAGGAAGAAGAAGAAGAAGAGGAAGAAGAAGAAGAAGGAGATCGGTTCTTCTCCGCCGAGAGAAGAGGAATTTCGGAGGAAGAAAGTGACAATGCGTTTGGCTATGGATGTCGTTTTCCTCTTCGACGGCCAGATTGCCATGAGCGGCCTCGCACTGTGGCCTTCCTGGGGTGCCGCTCTAGCTTCTGGGGCGAGATTGCTGGGACTATAATTCGTTTCCTCGCTGGTGATCGTCGTCGATGCTGCAGCTGCCGTACGCGTTCTTGCCGTGGAGGAATGACTAAGGACGGCTATGGTGGACAGGCCAAGGAATCCAACAGCCTCGAGAACAAAAGGAAGAAGGAGAAGAAGAAGAAGAAGAAGAAGAAGAAGAAGAAGACGATGATGGTGGAGAGGAGCAGCGAGAAGAATATCCGAAAAAATGATGATCACGTTGTTGATGTTGACAAGCCAGCAACGCCGACGGCTATGGTGATTACCATGGGTGAAGGTGAAGGGGACGATGACGAGCTGGAGGACGGTGGCGATGGCGACCAGCTTCCTGACGATCGAGATGCAGAGATTGAGACGAAGAAGAAGGAGAAGAAGGAGAAGGAGAAGATGACGGGCGTTGCGATGCATCACGTAGACGAGGCGAAGGAGAAGGCGAAGGAGAAGGCGAAGGAGAAGGCGAAGGAGAAGGCGAAGGAGAAGGGAGGTGGTGGAGATGATCGCCGCTGCTGCAGCTGCTGCCTGCAAGCTGTAATCTACTTGGGGAAATTAGGAAGCTTGAGAGAGAACCACCTGCCCAATCGATGCCTGGCAACCGGTGATGTCAGCTTTGTGGAGGGGAAGATGGTGACGTGGCACAATCTGCTCGCTGATGTGGTGGCAGGCTGCGAAGATGTTGTCTATGGAAGACACATCACCCTGCCCAGCGTGCTGATGGAGACAAAGGAATGGCTAGCGCATGTAGAATCGAAGTACCAGCAGCAGCAGCAGGAGGAGCAGGAAGAGGAGGAGGAGGAGGAGGGGCTGCAGCAGCACCAGCAGGAGCTGCAGACAGTGACTGATGTTCACAATAGAGATGATCGTGGAGAGGAGGAGGATATGCATGATGATCTTGGGAAGGGAAAGGTGAGGGAGAGGAAGGAGGAGCAGAAGGAGGAGAAGGAGGAGAAGGAGGAGGAGGAGGAGAATCAGAAAACGGATGTGTGTGTGTCGTTCGTTGACCCTGAGATTGGTCACATGGCCCAAGCGGCAAACGAGAAGGGAATTGGATTTAGTTATCTGCACGTGGTGTCCGATAACCTGCGGCGTAAGTTTGAGGAGGATCTGGCCAATGAGAGGAGGGAGGAGGTGGTCCTTGCAAGGCAAAATCTGTATAGACGAATGGACGAAATCTTGGAAGCATATTTTGTTGACGTCATCCGGCGGTGGAGCGTTGTGCCCACGAAAAGGAAGAAAGAAACTTAATAGATTTGTCAACATCTGCGTTCTTTGTACTCTCTCTCTCTCTCTCTCTCTCTCTCTCACACACACACACACACACACACACACACACACACACACATGCCCTCCCTGGCGGCGCACTTTCAATTTCGGTTTCGTTTTTGTTTTTGTTTTTGTTTTGTTTTGGTTTTGTTTTGGTTTCGATGTTGGTTGGTGTTCTGTTTTGTTTTTAGGTTGGTCTTATGAGATTGACTTTTATAAGTTCCACTTCTAAGGGCCTCCCCACACCACCTTCGAAATAAAAACGAACGAATGCATCTTCCCGTGGAGGAGGGCAAGATGCATCCGGTACTATGAATAGCAACCGATGCATCTTACCCCTTTCTGCAGCAGATGCATTCCTTCTGCTTTCGTTTCGACAGTGGTGTGGCGAGGCCCTAAGGAGAAGAGTTTAACCCCTGTCGGAAATAACATCGATGCTGGGAAAAGATTTTGACTCATTTTGCTTAGGCTGGCTTTCCCACACAAAAAAAAAAAAGATAAAGATAAGAGAGAGAAGAAAAGAAAGAGAGAAGGAAAGAAAGAAAGAAAGAAAGAAAGAAAGAAAGAAAAAAGAAAGAAAAGGGAAACAAAGAAAGAAAAGGACCTTATGGTTCTGGCTCTGTCCTATGGGACAGTTTCCCTTCTGCAACGACCGGGGGGCAAGTCTCACTAGCAGCTTCGAGTTTCCTCAACGCCCGAATCTGGGAATCTGGACGTGCTTGCGGAGATGTGCAGAAAATGGCGCTGAGTTTTCTCGACCGCACCTCTACACAAACACGTCCAGATTCGGGCGTTGAGGAAACTCAACGCTGCCGGTAGGACTTGGCCCCCGGTCTTCTTTCCCCGTTCCAGCTGCGTCTTATTAACTGGAAAAAAGACGAAAGAAACAGCTCGGCCTCTACGGTAGCTGCAAATCTAGTTGGAGCCGGCTGGCTCTGCAAGGGCTGGGTCTTCTTTGCCCACTAGCAGCCTTAGCTATATCCGGGGCACATGAAATAGTTAGAAATAGAAAAAAGAAAGAAAAAACCAGGTTCCGTTTCTAGGTCTGAGAGGTTTCTTGAAAATGTATCGGGCGGTATTACGGGCCTGGTACACTACAGTGTTGTGCCAGCCTCTGATGCTGAACTTACCCCCGTGGAAGGACGGCGCTTCCCATTCTCACAGGGCAACCGCCAGTCACATTATTTTCCAATTTCTTTACTTTTTTATTCACTTTTCTGAGTTATTTTTCAGGGAAAGATGACCGCCCTCTACCCAAAAATAGTGTGCTCTAGAGAGAAGACGCCCCTTGCATGCATTTTCTTTTCTCTTTTCAATGCATGGCCAATGGGAGGGCGGTCCATTTTCATTTGGAAGACATCGAAAGAGTGAAACAAACCAAACAATTGAAGAAAAAAGCAGAGCCGTAAGATCTACGTAGAATGGCCCGGCCCTTACCGATCCGCCTACAATGTTTTACAGAAAACACATGTGCCCCGGATATAGCTAAGGCTAATCCGGGTGCTAGTGGGACCATGCCCCGGGTGCTAGTGGGACCATGCCCCAGTTGCGCCTGTGAAATTCTTTTCGTTCTTTTTTTTTGGTTTCAAGTTTCAACCGCCCCTCCGAGTTTTGCTTGTGGCGACAAAAACTATCTGCAAGGCTGGGGCCGTGTACTTGAAGTTCAAGGTCATATATGAAAACCCCTACCATATCCCAGAACGGATATGGAGCTAGGACCATAAGGGCCTGTTTCTTACAAGAAAACAGGCGCCCCCCACCCACCCACCTTTTCCTACCTGGTGGGTGATGACGAGGGCAGTAGTAGGCCTTTCATTATTCCCTGGCACTGGTGCCTCTGGTGATAGCTGGTTTACCCCACCGATAACTAGGGTGCGAGATATCTGGGAGTCTGGGATGCCCCTAATGCTTTATGGGAGTCTCTTTGGCAGTTGCGCTTGATTTTGCCAGGTCTGTGGAATCAAGCACATCGTCTTCGTCGCAGCATACAGGCAATCTCACAGCAGTGGAAGAGAGCTTTCAGACGAAAGTGTTTTCCTTCCATGGCACCTCAGGCTGGATGAAAACGGCCTACCGCGCTCCGGCACACGCTGGCTGACAACAACTTTGGGCCGCTCAGATAGAGAAATCTCAGTCGTCAAAGAAGGCAAGAGGACTCTCGCCAGGCCTACAAAAGGCTGGCCTGCTTCAGCCGGCTCATTCAGTCAGCCTCGGGCTGCTGGATGCTGGAGCACTGCAATAGAGCGCTAGCACGAAAGGAGACATGGATGGTGTGTCAGGCCTGTCGGCAAGGGAGAATGAATGCCAGGAGACATAGCCATTGCCAGAGTAGAGGTGCCCTACACCATAGCTAGGTGTAGGGAGAGATTGTGAGGTTGAGGGTGATCAAGCTTGTGAGGTGTGAGGGAGAGAAGGGAGGCGTCCCCGACTTACCTGGTGGTGCTGATCATGATGAGACTGTGGGCTTGCTTCCGGAGTTTGGCGGTTTTGAGAACCAGCCTCCACTCCTCTCGATACATCTCCTGGCGCACCCCCACTACATTTCTATCTTACCTCATGCGAGGAACATCACTCTCTACTGGAGCAACCTGACCAGACCGCGGACGCGGGCACTGACGCTGAATGAGCTCCCCCATTCAGCCCCAGTTGAGGCACTAGCATACAAGCCTCGTTATACGGGAACCTTGGGAGCTAGGCGCATAGTTCTCCACTAATCCCGTGAGCAGTGAGGGCACTTATAGGCAGTGTCTAATGGTCGGCTAACCAAGGTCTTCTTCATGTTGGAGTTGTACCTGGTTATTGGCGAGAGACTGGTGCAGGGAGAGACGGCACCAGTGACATTGGTTGCGGGTAGGGTGGATTGTGGAGGTGACGACCGTGGCGAGGTCCGAATGGGAGAGACCTGGGGGATGAAGGGGAACTGGAAGAGCTGCACCTTTGTATTCATTGATTATTAGTATTGACGCTTTCCTCATCTCCTCTTTTTCTTCCCTTCCCTTGTTTTTTTTTCTTCCATCTATATATATTGATGATATATATCATCATATATATTTTACTATTGTGTTTTTTTTTTGTGTGTGTTCATATTTTGGGAGAACTATGCAGGTCAGCCTTGCAGGCCTTTTTATTATCATTCATATACTGCATAGTTCCTCTCCCCCCCCCCCTCAAAAAAAAAAAAAAAAACACAAGGTTCAAATCACCAGTACACGGCGCCAGCCTTCCAGAAATGTATTTTTCGCCTACTCCGAAAATTTCACCGCTCGGGCCTATCAGACCACAACGCCTGGCTGTACCAGCCAAAAAAGAAAAAAAGTGTGCCACCGACGGTTCAGAAAAGCTTGGCATGCAGTGCAACGCCTCCAGGCCCGAGTTTACTAAGGCGGTTTCAGGCCGCCAGCACTAGCACCTGAAACTTTGGGCCAGCCACTGTTGTGCCCATCTGATTGTCAATCCAATGGCCCAATTGAAAAGGGGGGGACCTTATAGCAACCAGGGAACTTGCAAGACGCGTAGTGGTTTACGTGGTTGGTCCTGCGTCCAACAAGACAGGGGAAACAAAAAAAAAAAAAAAAAAAAGACACACAGTCCAATCAACTTGAATCAAAGGGCTGCATCAACCAAGAATGCAGGAGGAGCTGGAAGTTGTGGAATTAGAGACTGTGCATACGGAGGTGTCTATACATCGGCATCAACAAGGGGCTAGGCTGTGACTTGGCACTGCTACGCTGTGACTTGGCACTGCTACTCAAGTTGATGTAAAAATAACGCCGGAGTACATAGAGGAAATGGACATGAACTGAAGTAGCGGTGGCAAGGCATAACCTAGCGGACCTTGTCGGTGAATTGTACACTCGAGTAACTGTTCTGCTTTCTTTTTTTTTTTTTTTTTTTTTTTTTTTTTTTTTTTTTTTTTTTTTTTTTTAATGAATCGGTCCTGTGGGAGCAGTCACCTCAAGCTGTCCGGGGGCGGCTCCATCTATTCGTGGGGAGCTGCACCTGCTGAGAACCGGGCCCAGCGTTGGTTTTTGTTTTTGTGATCTTCATGCACCCGTAAGCCTGCTTAACGGGGTGATACATACTACCATCCCCTTTATTAAGCTCGAGTACACTCGAGTAAAGGTTCATACACAGATGATGAGAAGAAAGGGACGCTGGACCCGGTTCCCAACAAGGGGACACTTGGCATTAACCAACTGTACTACAGTAGATACAGGAGTACCTGGTCCAGTAACAAACTGTATTGAAAGATGGGATGCAATAGAAAGTAGAAAGGGCTGTGTGGGTTTGGTGTTGAAGAAAAAAAAAAAAAAAAAAAAAAAGAAGATGGGATGCTGACCGGGTTTCCAGCATAGGGATGCTTAGCATCGACCAACCAACAGCGGTTCAGGCGACACAGAGCAGAGAGACCGTATTCCATAACTTGCCCCGAAAAGGGACTCTGGACCCGGTTTGCAGCAGGTGCTGCTCCACACCAATAGATGGAGCCTTCGACAGAGGGTGGGAAAGAAAGCTTGGACGCATTGGCATGGGGGTCTTTGAGGATCCGGTTTAGGGTCCTGTCGGCGGGACTTCTTGTTTCCTTTTTTGCTTTCTGTTTTTTGTTTTTTGTTTTTCTTTCTGTCCTGAGCGAGATTGACTCGGTATTGGCTGTTTTGAGATCTGGCATTAGTTTTCTTTGGGTTTGAACCGTAGAATTGATGAGGATTGACTTGGGGCCTCGTTAGACACTCCTTGGGGACGTGAAATACACAAGGAGGCGCTCGTTCCACCTGTCCTTGGGGACGAAATTGAAAAAGAAATGTGAAAACGCCACAAGGAAAATTCTTTGTGGCATCCTTGTGGCCCCAGCCATTTCTTCCTTGTGCCCAAGGGACCTCACGAGGTCCCTTGGGCACAAGGAATCCGCGTTTCACGGAGAGGAGAGGACACACGGGTAGATAGACGTTACAGCTGAGAATCTGGATCGTGGCGGCACCCTATTGGCTGAAGGCCTGAAGCACAACTGTTTTTTTTTGTCTTTTCTTTTTTTTTATCTGACATCAGTCTTAGGAAATGTCCTCGGGCGACGTCCCCAAGGACAGGTGGAACGAAGAGCCCAAATTCCGTTACGACTCTTACGAGCCACAAGGAAAATTCCTTGTGGCTCAAGGAACTCGTAAGGAGTGTCTAACGAGGCCCTTGGAGTCTAACGATTGGGAGTTTTGAACAGTGGACCTGGATTTTGGAAAGTGTCCCTGTGACCTTCTCATGACGAGTTTTTGAATCATGGATTTGGGGATCGAGGATTCCGTAGTAGGGCCCTTGCGTTAGGACTTTTTCTTTTTCTTTTTCTTTTTCTCTCTCTCTTTTTCTCTTCTTTTTCTCTTCTTCCTTTTGAAAAATAGTGGTTCGAGCCTTAGACCTGGAATTGGTTAGTTTCTTTAGGCTATAGTCGATTTCTGTAGTCTAGTACCAAGTCTTCTGGAACTTTGGCGTGTGACGATCGATCTCAGATTTAAAGCCTGGCGTGTGCCATTCTTGGCACCGACTTTCAAAGACCCCTGATGAGCGTGGTTGGCGGCCACGCGAAACCGGTCGGGTCATACGCCGAGCGTTTCACGTCGCTATTCTGCGCTTTATGTTATATTTTTCAATAGTCGCGTTCGGGATGCATTTGGGGTACATCTGTTTTCTTTCGTCTTCCTTCTCCCTCTTACCCCACTGCTTCCTGTTTGGCTGGTCTATGTCAGTTGTGTCGTCAAGTTTGTCTTACTATTCATGATTGCTAGTGTAGACTTCGACAGGACAGCCACTTTACGGGTATGATCTTACAGCACAGTCCTTCGTCTGAAGATCACAGACCGAAAAACACACACACACACACACACACACACACACACACACACACACACACACACACACACACAGATGTCGAGTTTGAAATCTGAATCCTGCTTGGATCAGAAGGATACAACAGCTTGAGGGGCTACCCCTTGCGCACCGTCAGTACCTTTCCCAGCTATATTTTGCCCCAGCACGACCGTTAATGGGCTGCAACCTTCATGGGTAGGGGCAGCCAGTTCAGCTGGACTTCGTTCGGTATTCTCGCGGGCCTTAATGGTACCGCCCTTGGGGGGCTGGCAGATCTTATGACAACCGTGGAGGAGAGGGGGCTGCCCCTTATAGACCAGCTCTTGCTCCCATTGTTCACCCACCTCTAGCCAAGGAGATGTCAAACCCTAAACTACACCGCATACAGAGGAGAAGAGAGGAGGGACGGAAAAACGACGGAACATGAGATAGCAGATTACATTCAGGTTCTGTTCACTCTGGCCCTTAAGCTCAACACCCATCTGTGCCTCCTTTTTTCTTTTTCCTTCTTAATTTTTAAGAACAGAACCATATGAAGGATGCATGCTTTTGCCTTCTTTTTTTCACTTTCTTTTCTTTTTCTTCTTTTTCTTTTCTTTTTTTTTCTTTTTTCAAAAGCAGAACGATATGAAAGAATTTAAAGGATTCATGTTTCTCATTGTCCAATCCTGGTACCAAGTCCCACAGTGCCTTGTTTTCTGTTCCTGCCTCTTTCTTTCCTTCTTCCCCCTATCCAAGAACGCGGGAAGGGATCTGGTCTTCGAATCACTGACCGAACTTGAAGAAGACTGGGAAAAATCAGTCAATCTCCCAGAGGCACCCGTCAGGTCAGAATCCGTCAGGTCAGAATCGTCAGGTCAGAATCCGTCAGGTCAGAATCCATCAGGTCAGAATCCGTCAGGTCAGAATCCATCAGGTCAGAATCCATCAGGTCAGAATCCATCAGGTCAGAATTCTATGAGTAACCCCAAAAAGACATCCCACGACCCCAAAAAGCTGACCCCCTAGTTTCTGGATGGCAATCGCAGCCAGATGCATACAGGTCTGCCCGTAGTGATCCCCTAGCTGGTTCGCTTCTCCCTACCGCTACATGCCGCCATCTTGCATCATCCCCCAATGTACCACCGAAGCCGTTCTCCCTCTACCTGCCCTCCTCCCTTCTCACCACAAAGACAACACATCTAGTGCACTCTTGCCGAACGTGAAGAGCACGGGAGAGGACAGAGGAGGAAAAGAAAGGAGGGAGGAGAAAAACAGATGAGAGAACGGAAAGCGTTCGCAAATCCGCCAGGCACCCATTTGCCCTTCATAGGTTAATGCATGCGTCAGATTGGCAAGGCAGGGAGGCAAACATCCTCGCCATAGGTTAAGCATGACTGTGCCAGACTGTTCCCTCAGACTTCACCACTCATCAGGATGTTTACGAGCCACAGAGAACAAAACACACACACACACACACACACACACACACACACACACAGAGAGAGAGAGAGAGAGAGAGAGAGAGAGAGAGAGAGAGAGAGAGAGAGAGAG
>BFEA01000101.1:541886-552625 GCA_003427395.1 Chara braunii
AAAAAAAAAAAAAAAAAAAAAAAAAAAAAAAAAAAAAAAAAAAAAAAAAAAAAAGACAATAAGGCACACTATTGACTTGCCAACAACGTTGTAATTAAGGAAAAGGCTGCACAGTGCACAGACTGTCCTCAGCTCTGATTGGCCACTCCATGCCCGCGAAAACTCTCCCTCCTCCTCCTCCTCCTCCTCCTCCTCCATCAAACAACACCTGGTTTCTGTCACTTGCGAACCTGGGCCACATTCACGCCACATTCATGCACAAAACGCGATAACACTCGATCCACCTCCCACAAATTCCAAAAATATCGGTGTCATCCATTTGCCAACAACAAGGCGAATTGAATGACCCCCTCATATCCTTCATCCCCTCTGAAGGGGGTAAAATAATACACACATCATGACTGACGGGGAATAATTTGGATGCCTTCCAGCACTTGAATACAGCGCCATCTACTTCTTCTCCCTCCTTCTCCTCGTTTCGACCATCTGCTACCGGTCCTTCTTCCTCCCAAAACCCACCGGTAGCTTAGCTGCCCAGCCGCCTACCGGTAGCTCAGCTGCCCAACCGAGGTTTACTATACCTGCTGTCGTTCGAACAACATCAGTGCGCTTGGGCCTGTCGCGCGGTTGCAGTCCCATTCTCCTCTCCTCCCATCCCGTTCCATCCCGTTCCGTTCCGTTCCGTTTCGACTCGCTCGGTTCCGTTCCTCCCATCTCCTCCTCTTTTGTGTACTTTCCGTCGCCTTCCAGTCCGTTATTCTCTTCCGTTCCTGATGACGTGTTCTGTTCCGTTCCGTTCCGTTTTGCATTTCAGTCTATCACCCCCGAGGGGAAAAGAAAACGATTCCGTTCCGCTTTCAGCCAATGATGCCAACAAACCATCTGGTGCACTGCACTCAGTACCGTTCCGTCCCGTCCCCTTCAGCTCCGTTCTGCTGCGGTCCGTTTTCTGTTCCATTTTCTGTTCCGTTCCGTTGCATTCCGTTCCGTTCCCTTTTGGATTTCAATCTATTACCGCCAAGAGGAAAAGAAAACGATTTGGTTCCGTTTTCAGTTGATGACGTCAACCGTCTGCTGCAGTGCACTCACTCAGCACAGCAAAAATGAACAAGGACAAAGTGAAGGGTCCCCCCTCCCTTTCCTTCAACACTCAATCCATCTATGTCTGAATGTATATATATATACGTATATATGTAGTGTGTGTATGTGTATTGCATCTCTATCATCAAGTAAGGGCGAGCGGCACTGGCAAGAAGTAGGAAAAAGACAAGAAAAAAAAAAAAAAACACAACGCCCAGGAGTCTTGTGTAGCTATATATGTTATGTATGTATATATCGTCATATATATGGTCACATGTATATATATCGCCACAAATAGAACTGCCCGGTAAACCGTAGGCAGAGAGAGAGAAGAGGACAACAAACGAGGGGCTGTGACAAACTGTATATATATATATACCTATCAAAGGATGATGATTGCTCATCCTACGAACGACTCAGTGCACAACAGACTTACACAAAGTACTGAGGTACCTCATTTCCCATTTACATTAATCTACACCTTATTCACTTCCTCTCTTCAGCCTTCCCCCCTCCCCTTCCCCGTCTCTCCCCCTCTCCCGCCCCCCCCTCCCCTCCCTTCTCTCTCTCCTTCCATTTCCATCTCACCACCAATCAAGCGGCAACAGAACTGCGAATTTGAGAGACGTTGACGTCATCAAAGAGTCGTTCGATGACGTCAACGTCTCTAACGAGGAAGATTGGTTTCTCCTATACTCCCATCTCTCACCTCGGACTACCGAAATTCCGTACTACGCGCGAAGGAAGTAGGGCCGCCGGGGAGAGGGCCACTCCTCTCCCTCCTCCCTCTCTAAATCTCTCGCGCTTTCTTTTCCCAATTGAACTCGCGAATTTAAGACTAAAGTAGCCTGTGAGGAGATCGCCTCCTCTCTCTCTCATCTCACTTGCAAATCTCCAAATACAACTTTTTCAAGACTGAAGTAGCTTATTAGCTTATCAACGCTGGTATAAAAATTCCAACTCTTCTTCTTCCCCTTCTTCCTCGTCCTTGCCATCATCATCATCATCATCATCATCATCATCATCATCATCATCATCGCCAAAACCGAAACTACTACGATGATTATCATCACCAGAAACGAAACAACCACCGTCGACATCACCATCAACCATCAAGGATCACAATATTCAGCAACGCGAAAGAATGGCGCCGCGCATCACTCTCAACGAGCGCCCAACACGTGTCCAGAGATTAACGAGGGAAGGCGAAGAGATAGATGCACGGCACCCCATAAGGATCCTCTTCTTCTCTCACCCACTATGTCAAACAGTACCGTCTTCCTCCTCTTCTTCTCCTCCTCCTTCCTCCTCCTCCTCCTCCTCCTCCTCATTATCATCATCATCATCATCATCATCGTCGTCGTCGTCTATTCATCATGCAATCTCTCGTCTCTCCCACTCTCTCCCTCTCTCTCTCTCTCACACCGACAAGACGCAGTCAATGTAACTCGCCAATGAAAATCGATTTTGTTCCTACCCTCCTCCCCTTCTTCCACTCAATATCCTTCTCCTCCTCCTCGTCATCATCATCATCATCATCATCATGGTCTCATCGTGAAAGTTCACAACTCCCTCCCTCTCTCCCACCTCCTCCTCTCTCTCTCTCTCTCCCTCTCTCAGTGCTTCCTTCCTCTCTCCCTCCTCCTTGGCACTCGCCCATCGGTCAGAGACGGAACCTGGCAGACGGAAACGACCAGGGCGATCAAACAGGTCAAAGCCGTTCTCCGCTCTCTTAAGCCCTCCGCCCTATTTTGCTCTTTCGTTGGCCTGCTCTCTTCAATGTCGAGGTCGCCGACCCGACGCTGAGGGGAGAAAGACAAAGTGGTTCACGCAAGGACCAAGAGAGAAGGACCAACTGGTTCAAAAACCAAGGTAGAGAAGGACCAGCGTGTTCGAAAACCAAGGTAGAGAAGGACCAACCCGTTCGAGAACCAAGGTACGAGAAAGACCAGCTGGTTCGAAAACCAAGGCGACGAAGAACCAGCTGGTCCGAAGACCAAGGTAGAGAAGGATCAACCCGTTCGAGAACCAAGGTAAGAGAAAGACCAGCTGGTTCGGAAACCAAGGTAGACAAGGACCAGCTGGTTCGAAGACCAAGGTAGACAAGGACCAACCCGTTCGAGAACCAAGGTAAGAGAAAGACCAGCTGGTTCGAACAAGGACCAGCTGGTTCGAAGACCAAGGTAGACAAGGACCAGCTGGTTCGAAGACCAAGGTAGACAAGAGGACCAAATGGTTCAAGAACGAAGAGAGAGAAGGATCACGTGGTTCAAGGACCACGAGAGATAAGAGAACCAAGTGGGCCAAGAACCCCCCAACTGAGGACAGGACCAACGGCGGGGTCATTGAAGGACAAACCGGTCCAAGGATGGAGAGAGAAGAGGACCAAGTAGTAGGGGTTCATGGTGGGGGTTACGCAAAGCAGGAGAGAGAAACAAAACCATCATCATCAGCATCAGCAAGGCGGTATAGTGTACTAGAACAGCTACTTCACTTGGTAGTGATGATGACCGCCGATCCTTCCGTCTTGGCGATCTCGCTGTACATATCGTCGATCTGCTTGGCAAACATAGCCTTCGCTTGCGGGCGTTTGATCTTGAGTGTGGGAGTGAGGAGGCCGTTCTCCACCGTGAAAGGTTCTGCAGACAAGTACACTCTCTTTGCTAACTCGAATCCCCTCAGCTTGGCCTCTTTCGCAGCTTCATTCATGGACGTCAACACGATATCATTGACCACCTTCTTGCCGCACAAGGCGGCGTGATCTTCTACCTTGCCTATCCCTTTCGACTTGGCCCACTTCTCCAAGACCTCAAAGTCGGGGACAACGACGGCTACCAAGTAGGCGTTCAAGCTGTCGCCATGGATGAAGCACTGAGCGATGAAAGGGCTGCGTATGTACACGTTTTCGATCTTCTCCGGGGCGATGTATTCCCCCTGGGCCAGCTTGAAGATGTTCTTCTTGCGATCGATGATCTTCAGCCTGCCACGTGGCAGCCACATCCCGATGTCCCCCGTGTGCAGCCATCCATCCCCATCTACCATCTCTGCCGTCTGTGCTTTGTCCTTGAAGTACCCTTGGAAAATGATCGGACCACGTACGCAGATCTCGCCACGTGGGTACGGTTTATCGCCGGAGGTGTACTGCATTTCAGGGACGTCAACGAGCTTGACCTCGCACGAGGGGCTAGGGGATCCCACGTGTCCCGACGTGGTATCACCATCATCCGTACACGAGATAAGACAAGAAGTCTCGGTCATCCCATACCCTTCGACAATTCTGCCGCCAAAACACACCTTCAAAAAGTCAAACACTTCCGGCGAGATGGGCGACGCCCCTGTCACCATGATGCGGACCCTGCCTCCAATCCGCTCCCTTATCTTGTTAAACACCAGTTTGTCCCAAATGGATGAGGGGGTCCTGCCTTCAGCCAAAGCACGCCTTTTCGCATTGAAAGCCACGTGGAACAAGCGCTCTTTGATACCCCCGGAGCTCTTCACCGTGGCCATAATCCGATCGTAAATCCGATTATAAAGTCGGGGCACGCTGGTGAAGATGGTAGGCCGGAGCTCAATCATGTCATCAAGCAGCTTGAGCGGGTCGCCCTGATAAAACCCGATGGCCATCCCGACATGGATCATTCCGTGAATGTTCGCCCGCTCGTAGATGTGCGCGAGGGGGAGGTAGGACATGTGGACATCCCCGTGGTAGACCTCGATCGTGGTACAGATCCCGGCCGCTCCCGCCACAAGATTGGCGTGAGTGAGCAACGCGCCCTTGGGATTGCCGGTGGTCCCGCTGGTGTAGCAGATCGTGGCAAGATCGGACGGCTGGGGAGGGGCGAAGGGGAGGATACTAATCTTGCCTTGCGATTCCAGTCTGGAGAAGGAGACGATTTCACACTGGTTCTTCAAGTGGGGCTGCGGGACCACCTGGTCCGGCGGGCCAATCACCACAACCAGCCGTACAGCGGGGCACTCGTCCAAGCACTCGACAACGGTCTGCAGCTTGTCCCGCGTGCACACCACCACCGTCAGATCGGCATGATTACAGATGTACTTGACGGAATCAGGTCCCAACGTGTCGTACAACGGGACCGGGACCATTCCGTACGCAAAGCAGCCTTGCTCGGCAATCAACCACTCCTCACGATTGATGAAGTAGAGACCCACTTTGGCCCCCTTGGGGATGCCGAATTGAACCAGGCCTGAGCCGAAAGCAGATCGCGCAGCCCCCCATTCCGCGTACGTCCGCCATTCGTACTTACCAAGGGTCCCGTCGGGACGGACACGTGTGCCCAGCGCGGGCTCGTTGGCGAATCTGCGCTCCGCGTACTCGAAATTCTCGTGGAGGGTGGAGATAGATGGGATGTCGACGAAATGATGGACGAGGTGGAGGGGAAACTTCGCGGACCTGTAGACGTTCCACTTACCCTCAGCAAGCTTCTCTGGAAGCACGACACTGTACCCGGCGTGCTGTACGAACTCCCCGCCCCCGCCGCCCTCGCCGCCCCCGCCGCCGCCGCCGCTGCCTCTCGTTGGTTCCAGGGATAAACCTCCTCCTCCTCCTCCTCCGCCGCCGTGCCTATCGAGAGTAGTAGCATCAACAGAATGATGATCAGAAAATCGCCTCTCTGTTAATTGGTCGTTCAGAACTTGAAGGCGCCCTTCCGCGCGAGCCACGCCCCGTCCCGCCATATCACCCCGCGCTACTCAGTGAAATTGCGCGAACGCTTTCCCTCAATCAATGCCTCTCTCTCTCTCTGTGTGTGTGTGTGTGTGTGTGTGTGTGTGTGTGCGTGTGTGTGTGTGTGTGTGTGTGTGTGTGTGTGTGTGTTGCTGTGGGTCGATCCTCTCTTTTTCCCGTCGGCCTAGCAACAAGTACAAAGTATCTAGCAGATTACTCAAATCGCGCGTAAGAATTGGAAATTTCAATCAGGAAAAAAAAAAAAAAAAAGAGGAGGAAGAAAACGCGCTCAGGATTGCGCGTGGTGACCCGCGTAATGACGTAGCGGAGGTAAGGGATAGGAGCAGAGAAAGGTCCGACGCGACTGAGCTGTAGGTGCTTAACAACGGACTAGAGAGCAGAGCGGTATACTTTTGCGCAGTGAGTCACGTTTGTTCAGAGCGAGAAGAGGAGGGGAGGAAGTTGTATGGTCCTTCCTGCCCCTCGAGAGGAGCCCTTCGGACGGCTGTGAGAGCGCAGGCAAGATGAGGGGGAGAAGGGCGAGACAGAAGCGAAGGACAAGAACTGGACAGAAGAGAGAGAAAAGACAGAGCGACAAAGAGAGGGGAGAGAGGGAGAGAGGGAGAGAGGGAGAGAGGGAGAGGGACAGAAAGAGAGTGAGGACGGAAGGAAGGAAGGAACGCATGCAGTCGCGCACAAAACGACAAAGGAACTGGATGACGGAGGGACAGACAAGACACCCCAAGGAATCCCGACCAAGCTGAGCGGCGTGACGCTAAATTTGCATCACTGTTCTATTTTGGGTATCAATCAACCTGCCTTCTCTAGTAAATGAGAGGAGAACAGAGGGAAAAGAAGGGTGCGGAAGGGGGGCGGGGCAGCCTAAGGAGTTTGGTATGGGAACGCAGAGCAGAAGGGGCACACACCCACCCACATTCGCGGGGGGGGAAGCAGGGTTGGAGAAGGGTTCAGCGTTAACAGAGAAGCTTATAAACGAGACACGTGAGGGGGGGTGCACCAAACGCAAGCGAGAGAGAGAGAGAAAGAGAGAGAGAGAGAGAGAGAGAGAGAGAGAGAGAGAGAGAGAGAGAGAGAGAGAGAGAGAGAGAGAGAGAGAGAGAGAGANGAGAGAGAGAGAGAGAGAGAGAGAGAGAGAGAGAGAGAGAGAGAGAGAGAGAGAGAGAGAGAGAGAGAGAGAGAGAGAGAAGGGGTCAAGGGGTGTAGAGGGTGTCAAGTGAGTGTCAGACGTCGCATGGGATGCGTGGCGGAAGGTGAAGATGAAGATGAGCTGTTAAGTGACGTGGCATCTGGATGCCAGACTCGCTGCGAGGATAAGCCTGAGATAATTATGGCTGCGCGCACGGTAATTGGCGCGCTGTGAAGGAGGATGAAAAGGAAGGGGACAAAGAGTTAGACCAAAGAGTCGGCCATGCACGTACTACTAGTAAGTACGCGCAGTAGCGGCGGCAAAGCACGTAGTTAGTACATGCAGAATAGCCCTGGCAAATCACGTACTAAATGAGTACATGGAATAGCCGTGGCAAAGCACGTATTGAGCACACGCAATGGTCATGCCAAAGCGCGTATCTATGAAGTACAGGCACTATTATTTTTAACGATAAAATACATGCACTATGTACTGCGCGCCGATATCTGTTATGAATTACGGCGATCTTATCCAATTGCGCTTTGCCACGTGACACGTGCACTTGATGATTGTGGTTATATAATCACCAAGTCCGGCTGCCGCCCTCATTTTTACAGGCGGCCATCGCTCCCATCACTCATGCGTTGTGCATTTCTTCTTCATCCTCCCCCTGATGACGGACCTATTGTTGAAGTCAACCACCGTCCTCTTGTCCTTGTCGTCTTTTCCATGTTCCCCTCCTCCTCTCCTCTCCTCTCCTCTCCTCTCCTCTTCTCTCCTCTTCTCTCCTCTCCTCCTCCACTCTCCTCGCTAGTGGGCACCTCTCACTCTCCCCTCCCCTCCTAAATAATCCGCCCGCTTATCTCTTTTCCGTACATTAAAAACATGGCTCTGATTACCATAGTAATGGGTGTGGTTAAGATTAGAGTACAATATACAATGGTGCTGACTCACGGGTGGGTTCGTATTTGCTGTCTTTCTTCTTGACCGTCGATTCAGCTAATCGATGGCTGAGATGGAGCTCCTGCGTGGTGGAAGTCCTGAGATCCTTACTCAGCACTTTATCGTCATAGACATACACACAATGACGCGCCTATGCGGATGTTGATCACCAAATCGAGAGTTCAAAACACCCTTTGGAAGGAGACTTAACGAAAGCAAAACGCAGCAAATAATACAGCGAGAGTTCATAAGGAGACTTAACGAAAGCAAAAACCACCAATAATACAGCCTACACAGGATTATGAAAGGGAAAAAGTACTAAGTGAGAGAAGAACATAGCTTTTAATAATTACAAAAAAAAATAAAAATAAAAAAAGTACTAACTACACCAAGCATGATGCCATAGAGAGGGGGTACTCACACTACCCCCTTCTTCCCCCGAATACAACGTACGGTCATTATAGCTGTATTTGACGCATATTTCAGTCTAGATACAGCTGTAATGACCGTACGTTGTATTCGGAGAGAGAAGATAGCTCCATCGCAAATTTATCTGAAGGCATTTACGATGCGTCGGACCTCAATTACGTCCACAGATATAAGCAATATCGGACGGCATGTACGACCGGACCTGGATGCATCTGACCTCAATCACGTCCAGAGACACACACACACACACACACACACAGAGAGAGAGAGAGAGAGAGAGAGAGAGAACGCTCCAGACAGCTCGGTAGTGGTTCCTCCCAGTCCTCTTTTCCACAGCGATTTTGCCTTCGACCATCAAAATCACTCTACCCAACCTCGTCTCAAACGGGGGCCCAGCGTTGAGTTTCCTCAACGCATGAATCTGGACGTGTTTGTGGAGCATGTGCAGAAATGGCGTTGAGTTTCCTCGACCGCAAATCACCACAAACACGTCCAGATTCAGGTGTTGAGGAAACTCAAAGCTGCTACCGGTAGTGGGACTTGGCCCCAGAGCAGGGCCCACTACCGCTACCACCAATCTTCCCCTGAGCATAACGCATACTTACTCCCACGAGCACCTACAGTACTGTGAGTATGCCCTGAGGGTGCGTGGGCCAGTGCGTGGGCCGAATTAGTGTTGTCTTAGGAGATGCTCACACTTTGGACTTTTTCACTTATTTGGGGATGGAATTGAAGCCAGATGCATCCAAAGGCGGCCGTAAATGCAGTCCGATACATTTAAAGAGAGCGCTACGTAGTTTGAGTACGCCCTTAGCATGAACTTAGCATCCGCAAAGCCATTTCTTTCTTTTCTTTTTTCTTTTTTTCAAAAGAAAGCAGTCCATATATTCAGAAATAACAAACGATGCCATTTCTGCCATTCTTTTTTTTTTTTTTTTTTTTTTAACAATTGGGCATTATTATATTTCAAACCAATTAATCTTCACCTCACAATTCAACCCAGAGTTATCCTGGTAGCATCAGCCAGTTTAGCTTACGGTCCCAGCCGAACCGGGAACCCATCCCTCAATATTCAGACATATAAACTGCTTCGAACTCTAACCTCACCTCACCTCTTAGACACTGTTAGACTTCACCACACTCCAAAACGTTTCTGCCATTCTGCCCACAAGCAGCATGGTGTACTGAAAGTTTTTTTTTTTTTTTTTTTTTTTTTTCTTTCGAAAGACGTTTCTTACTTTCCTTGTGTTTTCGGGGGTACGTGGCTGGATAGGACCATTTTATCCGTTAAGGACGGGTTATCGCCACGTAGGCCTGGCGATCTGGGGCGTGGTCCCACTAGGGTAGCAAAGAGGATCGGATCGAATGCCTGAATCTGGACAAGTTTATGGAGATGTGCAGGAAATCGAGATTGAACTGCTTTTCTGCATTCTGCTGAAAACACATCCAGATTCAGGAGCTCGATCCTATCCTTTTTGCTAGTGGGACCTCGGCCGTGGGCTCAGCGCGTGGTTCCTGGTTTGTATTTGACAGTTCACAGGTGTACCGACTGAGGGCGTACTCACACCACCGTAGGCTTTAGCACTTTTCAAACTGCATCTGACGGCCACTACGGCCAGACCTGTATGCATCTGGCTGCGATTGCCATCCAGAAACTAAGAAGATAAATAATTTTGCTTCAGCCTCCGGACAGGCAGGTGCACCGTTGGTGCCAAGGCCAACTGGACCTGTTGTTGCCCAGAACAAATCGAGATAGGACGAGTAAAATGGATACCCTCTATGATGCCAGGGCTTGTAGGAGCCCTCACAAAGATGCGCTGGAGGCCCGCCCGCACACAGCGGGAATCTCGACGGGCGGGCTGCACCAAAACTTAGGGCCTTGCTTCACAACAACAACCAAAAACAAAAAAAAACAAAAAAAACAAAAAAAAAACTTAGGGCCTTGCTGCACTACACTCTTGTTTGAGAGTTGTTCGCAGCCCGTCAGGGTTGCGTTTTCCCCCCCTGAGACATTCCAACGTTCAACGTCGATTTCAACGTCGGTGGTCGTCGGGAGGGTGGGCATTTGAGGTTTTGGGGCCTTGCAAGGGCCAGGAACGCGTAGGACCGGTAGCTGCCCGTAGGAGGCCGAGGTCCTTAAGCCATTTTCAAAATTGAAAGGGTGCAGGTGCACTTTTTGCGAATAGCAACGCTCCTCGAATAGAAAACGTACACATTGTATTCGAATTATAACAAGTACCAGGTGCACTTTTCGCGAAAAGCAAAGCTCCTCGAATAGAAAACGTACGCATTGTATTCGAATATAACAAGTACCCTTTCTATTCAGATTTTGAAGAGAGAAAACTTGTGTATTCCAATAACATTACTTCTTTTTTTTTTTTTGGAGGTCAGCGCCTGCCCTTGTGCTCCCCGCCACTGACATGCTGCATGCTGCAGGTCTCTCTCTCTCTCTCTCTC
>BFEA01000101.1:553554-565516 GCA_003427395.1 Chara braunii
CTCTCCCCCTCCCCCTTCCCCCCTCCTTCCAGATGGTCGCTCACATGGCGGATGCTGTCTCTTATACACATCTAGATGTGTATAAGAGACAGCACACACACACGGCCTCACCACAGCCAAAACGAAACAAGCTACAGGTTGCGCACCCGTGCCCTCACGGTAAGTCAATCGGGCCCTCAGAATGCCCGAACGTTCAAGAATTGTGCGAGATCTGTCAGGCCCTCAGCAAAAGTTCAAGAGTTGTGCGAGAGCTGTCAGCCCCTCAGAATGCCCAAAATGCCCTAAACTCTTGAACTATGAAGCACTCTTGAAGATTAGGGGCCTCGCTGCACTGCTTAGGGTCTCGCTCCACTACTCTAGACTCTCAAAGATTTTCGAGAGCAAGTCTAAAGCCGTCCGACGCTATAAACGACTGAAAAAGAGAACATCGCTCCACTTAGTCTAGAAGGTCAAACTCAAGAAGGTCTCTGGGATGTCAGACCCCCCTCTTTGAGAGAGCTACACGACACGGTCAGCACATTGTTGTCCGCCTACGTAGACTCCAGGTGCACTCCATAAAAATACTCAACTTTCGAAGGTCCTGGATGCCTCCCTTGAAATTCCCACCGCTGCAGGCAGGAGCTTTCGAATCGTCAAGAGTGTCACGGGAGAGGAGGTTCTGACAACTCAAGAAATGCATTTTCCTGAGTGTGTTTCATAAGGTAGTGGAGCGGCGATGGATTCTCTCCATTTTCGTGAGTAGATACTGACAGCTCAAGAACCCGAATTCCAGACCTAGCGTCTAGAGTAAGTGGAGCGGTGCAGCACTCAAAAAATGGTCGGTTTCTAGAGTAGTGGAGCGAGATCCTTAGTCTCTCGAAGTTTCGAGAGTGGGTCGTCATTGCACTTGCTCTCTATCGGGAAAATCTCAAAACCCAATCGAGAGTTGTCAGAAGGCACGCTATAACGCCTCTCTTAAAACGTCGAGAATTGCCCGCCTGCAAAAAACGAATTTGCAAGTGTGCTCGCAAGTTGCCCGCCGACCAGCTCGTTTTTCAAGAGTGAATCTCATGTCTTGGCGGCCAGACCAGCTTAGCGTAGTCCTGTAGCGTAGTGGTACAGCTCTTCTGTCGAGTTCGACGACGCCCAGGGTTTGGAGAGTGCAACTAGTGTAACAGGTTCTAGAGTAAGTGCAGCGACGACGGGTATTTCGAGAGTCTCGCCTCTCTGACAATGCTAGTCGAACTCTCAAAATATTTCGAAAGTCTCGAGTAGTGCAGCGCGACCCTAGGTAGCACTACCCGATGCAAAATTGGAAAAAAAAAAAAAAAAACACTACCGGCAGTGCCAATGTGGTTTGTCTACCGATACTAGAGACCGACTCTCAAAAATGCAGCGCACGTGAAGGGTCCCAGCGACCACCCTTGAAAAAAGTTGTGTTGCACGGGGAAACTATGGGAGCTTCAAACGTTCTCTTTGAATGGGCGTTCTGACACCTTATGAAACAAAAAATTTTAGAGCTCGTTCCGATAGTTAGTGCAGCGATAACGCACTCTCGACGTTTTCGATAGTGAATCTAAAACTCTCGAAAAGTTTCAAGTGGTGCCGAGTCTTTATGCAGCGATGACGCACGCGTCAAAACTCCAAGTTTCAAACGTGGTATAGTGATGCCCTTAGGCGAGAAGAAAGACTCCTCTTCGTCATTGATGCTGACTGTCGGTGCTGTGGGTGCTGGTTCACATGCGTGATGACTCCAGCAACCGGCTACACTCTAGAAGGCGCAACACGGGAGGGATCCCAACTTGCTGTGGTTGGGCAAATGCCAGTCACATATACTGTCGCGTGGCCAAGTGTGGGAGCATGGAGGACCACCGACGTAGTTCTCGAACCTTTGTGAGTTCACATGTCCCTCATACACCAGTCGTAGATAGTGAGTAGATTGTTGTCTTTCGTAGATGGCATTGAATATGAAATGTCGATGTCGCTGATGAAGAGGATCCACGACTCAACAGAAAGTCTCATGAGTCCCATCACAACCGAAGAAGGTCCCAACAAAGAAAATTGTTTATAACCGTAGGAAAAGCCCTTGGGCGACCATGAAGTGACCAATCGGAACAACTGAAACAGGGCAGTTGCTGCACAGGGCAAATCAAGATAAAATGAGTAAAATGGACACCACCGATGATGCTAGGGCTCGCAGGAGGAGTTACAAATATGGACCGCATGCCCACATACCTTTGAAACCATCCTAACTCCCTCCATCATCCCACAAGTGATTGTCGCATCTTGCAGGGAATAACGACCATTTCATCAAAATGGACATTTTTTATTTTTTGAACGAAATTGAAACTGAGTTTTTTGGCCGAAAACTCGTCAAAATTTGTTGTTCCTGAGGGTCCAAACGTTGGACCCCCTGGCTGTATATGAACCTAGCTTGAGACCAGGCACCTCCAGGCAGTACCTGGTCTCAAGCAAGGTCCATGTACAGCCAAGGGATCCAGCGTTTTACAAACGCCAGACCCTCAGGAACAACAAATTTTGACGAGTTTTCGGCCAAAAAACTCGGTTTCAATTTCGTTCAAAAAATAGACGATGTCCATTTTGACGAAATGGCAATTGAATGTTGGAACAAGCGCATGAGCGATGACAGTCTGGTGAGAGCGTTTCAAAAGGCATACAAGGAGGATGCCTTGCAGCGGAGGGTGGTAGACGAGTCATTGTGTTCCTTGCCATAGGAGAATTTACCGTACTTATAACATGCGTGCGTAATAAGGTGATGAGGTTGAAGGGGATGCATAAGGTGGAGGCTTATGAAGATGCAACTGCCTTATCGTGTCTATGGGAGAGGGTGCAGAGATCTGGATAAGAAATAAGATTCCTATATAAAGAGATAGGTGTGGGAAATTTTGTGGTACGGCCGAATTACACAAAACGGGACCAACAAGGGGGGTGTTTTTTAAACCACTACCATCTTTAAGTACAAGGACACTTCGAATATAATGTATTTGCATTCTATTCAAATACTATGCATATGTCTTGCATTCGAATTTCAAGACGAGAAAATTATTGTATTCGAATATACCCCCCCCCCCTTTGAAGGTCAACGCCTGCTCCATTCTTGCCCTGATGACCAGGGTAGGCCCATACTCTCTCTCTCTCTCTCTCTCTCTCTCTCTCTCTCTCTCTCTCTCTCTCTCTCTCTCTCCTTTTACTCTGTGTGTGTGTGTGTGTGTGTGTGTGTGTGTGTGCACGAAGGCACTTCTGACAACCAAGAAAGTGATGCGGACAAGAAAGTGGAAGACAGTTCAAGTTACTCACCAAAGCATCGCTGCTACGGTGGTCACGAAGATAAAAATAAGAAAAAAGGGTTGTTATCTTTCTATGTTCTACTAGCAGAAGATTCATTCTCATTTTGCACATTTGTTGAGGAGTGGAGCGAGGGACCAAGAAGGGGAAAGAAATGAACCTCCGATCAGAACATGGAAAGGTACAACGCTACTTTTCGTTTACCCATTTTTTCAAGGCTATGAGGCCCTCAGTCGTGGTCTATAATTGAGCCTACTCAGCCTGGACCCGACCTCCTTGTGAAGGTACAGTTTGTGTTGTTCACTCAAACATAACTCATATGCGTTGTAAACAAATACAATGCACAATATGCGTTGTATTCATTTACAAGGCATATGCGTTAGGTTCGGGGGATGACGGTAGTATCTTGGAGTTTGTTTTTGCCGACCCTTAATTTCACTTTGCACCGAAAGTTGTTGAGCTTGGGTTCCATTGTGTTTGCTTTTCTCATTCTTTTCCATAAATGAGGGGGGGGGGGAACAAGAAAAAAGGAAAAACGCAACAATGTTAGGGATGTGAAAGCAGTCTGACACAAAATTTGGAATACATATGAGAGTATGCCCTCCCAACGGGCGTTACAAGCCTGCCAAAATCACGACAGCAGGAAGAAAAAAAAAAAGACAAAATAAAAAACAAAGCAACAACTCTTTGGACTTAAAAGTAATTAGATACAAAATTTGGAGTTCATGCCAGTGTGAGAGTATGTCCTCCGAACGGGCATTGCAGTCCTACAGTAATAAATATATATAATAAAAAAAAAAGGTAACAACGCTTTAGACGTGAAAGCAGTTGGTTATATAATCTGGAGTACATATGAGAGTGTGCCCTCCATTTCAAAGTGTCAGTTATTTATGGAATGTGCCCTGCCTCGTTTGGGTAGATAGGTTCCTTTAAGTACTGTGAGCACATCTCCTTCACGACCTTCCCCAACATCATTCCTTTTTTTTTCTTTTTTTTTCTTTTTTTTCTTTTATTTCTTTTATTTTCAAAAATACAGCCGATGTTGTGCCTTTGATGCCTCTAAACTCTTTGGGAACTTTGAAAAAACTGCCAGTTTTTCTAATTTCTCAACTTTGGCGAAGGATCTCAAAAGAGGGGGTGAAACCATATTGGGAATATTATATAGCATAATTGTGGTTTATGAGCAGCTGGGTATGAACTTGCGGAGTGGGTATGTTTTTTCATCGGGCCGGGGTGACAGACCTTTAAATTGAGGTGGCTTCCTCGAGCACATGGAGAAGTGGTTTGGTCAAGAAGGGGTATACGAGGGAGAAAGTGGACAAAGCTTTTCACTTGGAGGGGTGCAAGTGAGAATAGACGAAGGTTAAAGTTTAGGGGAGATGATGAGACAAGGAAGTTGGAATAATGTGGGGATGTTTATGAGATCTGGATACGGGATGACGCGGAGATAAAAAAAAAATAGTAGGTTGGTAAGTGAGGAAAAGGGAAGATCAAGCTCAATAGTCATAATCAAGGCCGAAATCATCACCGAAGATCAGAAGACCAATCCGTTATCCACGATCGTGGAGCAAGATCATCAATCAACAATAGAGATCAAAGATAAATCACGAACGACCAACTATCAATAATGAACTACTAACGAACTAAGATCACTTGTGAAGATCAAAATTCAAACCAAGATCAAGATCAATATACGTGATTCAATAAATGATCCAAATCAAAGATTAGTAAATGTCAAGATTCACGCCCAAGTTTAACTCTCAATCTCGACAAGAATGGTCCTGATCAACCAGTGGAACCTCTCTATCTTCACCTGCAGGCTCTTTTATAATAAAAAAATTCATGTGTAACACTTTCTGTCAACCTAAAATTGTGTTGACCGTTCTAATTTTCATCCTTTCAATCGCAAAATCTCTGTGATAAAAATAAACTCATTTACCATTACTTCGAGCAACTATAGTCAAAAGTTGTGTCCACTTTCTCCTATTTTGCAGCTCTCGTTACTCTTGTCTGCTATATTGTTCGTGAATAACGTGAATTATTTTTTTTCTTTCTTTCTCTCTCTCTCTCTCTCTCTCTCTCTCTCTCTCTCTCTCTCTCTCTCTCTCTCTCTCTCTCTCTCTCTCTCTCTCTNTCTCTCTCTCTCTCTCTCTCTCTCTCTCTCTCTCTCTCTCTCTCTCTCTCTCTCTCTCTCTCTTTCTCTCTCTCTCTCTTTCTCTCTCTGACACACACACATACACAAAAAAAAAAAAACAAAAAAAAAACAAGATCTCCATATCGAAAAGGTCAACATATAATACATCCGTACGAATCAAATTTGTAATGGTCGGTGCAACTTTTACCCCTCCATTCATGAGCTCTATGTAATGAAAATTAGCCACAATTACCACTATTTTGTTCAACCCGAGCCAAACACTAGCCAACAATGCCTCACCCCCTTGTATTCAGTCTATAAGTTATCCTTTATCTCTCCCCTCCCTCTCCACCTCCCTTCCTCCTTCCAGAACATCTCACCCCCTCGTATCTAGTCTATAAGTTATATTATCTTTCTCTCTCTCCCCCTCCCCCTTCCCCCCTCCTTCCAGATGCGAGCTCACATGTCGGATGAGGATACAAACATTAAAGATTGACAAGTAGAAGTTCCAAAGAAATGTAAATTTATCGATATTGGGCTCTACGAATCTTGCATCTGTCATACTTCGTTCCTTAAAACAAAATAATTAAGTTTACTACTTTGAGAAACTCGATGTTTATTCGATGAGATGAATACCGAGTATGAAGTCCATCAGTTCAAAGGTTCGAAGAGCCTCATATAGTTTTATAAGAAAGGTGTCAAATATCTTATCGTCGGTTTAACGCTTAGGAAAGTTGTTATATCTCTGACTTTATACTCTGCATTTCAGTTCGAAACAGGGGACAACCCTAGTATTCTTATCATGCATTACATTTAACAAGCCACTCCTCACTTCTAAATTGTTGTTGAAGACCTCTATCCAGCACCCCTGCTTGCATACCACCCAGGATCAAGAAAGAATTTTGACCATGGTGTCAGAGCTCTGCCATTAGGAAACCCTAATGTGCTTTGTGGTGGTGTGTATTGAGCGTTTTCGCACCGAGGCTACACTAGTCCACACTTAGCCACAAATTTTTGATACTTTGAGTTGTACATGTCACTTTTAGGCTAGGCAACGCTAATGACTCCTCCCCCCCCCCCCCTTTTTATGTGTATCATCCTTGTGGAAAGACCATGCTTATTTTAAGTGTATCATTCCAATTTTAATAGATATCCAAAACTTAAAAGGATAACACTCCTAATTTATCTTTTAAATAAAAATGACCTTGAGATATCATTGTCGAATTGACTATCTCTTGGTAATTCAAAATTGTTGTATTTTACTCATTTGCATCTGACGTAGTTCAAACTCAAGTTCGTATTTCAACAGTCCCAAGGTGTACGAACTGAGCTAGGCCAGTTGGTTTCTTCTATTTTTTTTAGCACTATAAATCTATAAAGTAGGTGTACTCAATATTTTACAAAAAGGCACAAACTGTTAGCCAAGCGTATTGGCGCATTGTTCGGAATGATCATGCACTTGGAGGCCCTACTGGTTGCCGCTCTGCTAGTGTTCGCAGTCCAACATACTACCGGGTCGAGGTCCCGGAGCCTGCCTAGCCTGAGTCACATGTCCACGTCGTGTGGGCTGACGTTGCTTGGTTGTCATCTTCATCGCGGTAACTTGAGCTTCTCGCGAAACATGGTGACTAAGGCAGCCATAACTAGTTTATGTGTCAAGCTTGTTATTAGAAGTATGTAGGAGAAAAATACAATCAACTTGATGGCGTAAGGGTTTGTTGTTGGTAGTGCGGTTAATCCTTTAATTTCCTAAGTTAAAAAGTTTTGTACAATAAACACATTTTTTTAGGATCTTGCTGCAGACCGACCATCCATGTAAATATTTCGGAGAAGTTTGTCTTAGTCGTCAATTACTGACTTTTAGTTTTATGTTTTTTGTTATTTATACACGTTTTTGCTTATTATGCTTAGTTAGTCGGACAAGCATAGGATGCGGTAAATTTTTGAAGACGTTGGTTTTTTCCTCAACCATGAGTTTTTGTCGGAATTGTTTGGTTTCAACAATTAGTAAAGCGACTTGGGGGCATCATGGCCAACCTACTTTAACCAAATATCCTCATAGATGAGTTGACAGAATAAGGCACTCGCTCCCCTCCACTCGCAACGGGTGCTTCAGAGTTTGAAGAAGGTATAGTGAGATGACGAATTACTCAATGTTAAGGGGAGGGTAACATCCTTGATGGTGTTCCCTGCGAGGGAGTAGAGATTGAGGGTCGTGAACCGATCTTCATAGTGAATTTTGAATTTGATCAAATCAAGATACGATGGTTGAAGGAGATAACAAAGGTAGTGGTTTTCGAGGATGCAACGAAAAATATTGCAAGAAAGTTGAAATAAAACTTTATTTGTGCTTATAAGAATAACGGGTCGAGAGACAAAGTATTTGATCCTCCTTCTCGAACACCATTAGGTTTGAGGCTTCAAACGTCCTAGCCTACATAGCCAGAGAAAGAACTATAGCTAGTTTTTTTATCGAACAGAGATACAATGTCTGCTATCCTCGGAAGAAACGCGGTTTGGACGTATTGGATTCGTGAAAACATAATCATGTGATGCTCGCCCAATGGGTTATTAAGGTCATCTCAATTGAGGAGTAGGACCACCGGGTGTTCATGGAAAAACTGATTTTCATCGAGGAATGACAATTGCCCAGTACCTAGAGACGTTTGGTTATGTTATATGCTATACTTATTTTTGCAGAGACGGATAAAATCCACCTTTTGACAGAATGTTCTCAATGTCATGGAAAAATGTCACTAAATCAGAAACCCCTGATTAGCCTTTGTTCGATAACTCAATGATTCTAAAGTTAAATGACTTCCCTCTTTCTATTGATTTTAATGTTGATTATTTTGAAAGGGTGTAGGCTTTGTGCTTTCTATTGATTTTAATAACCACAAAGAATACACAGGCTTAACTATTGGTTGCAATCCCTGTTGACCGACACAGTTTGCTACAGTCGATATGCACTGGCCTGATAGGTACATAGTACAGGGAGGACTCTATGTTGGAGGCAAATAATATTTGCCCACTCATTTGATCCAGAGAAATTGTCATTTCGTGAAAATGGACATTCTTGATTTTTTGAACGAAATTGAAACTGAGTTTTTTCAACTTTTTTGGTTGAAAACTCGTCTAAATTTTGTTGTTCCTAAGGGTCCGGCGTTTTTAAAATGCCCTGTGTGTATCTGGACCTAGCTTGAGACCAAATACATCTAGGCAGTCCCCCTTGGATGTATCAGGTTAAAGTTTTGTCCTGATACATCTAGGGGGTCCGGCGTTTTAAAAACACTAGACCCTCGGAAGTAGCAAAATTTAGACGATTTTTTGGCCAAAAAAGTTGAAAAAACTTAGTTTCAATTTCGTTAAAAAAAATAAAAAATGTCCATTTTGACGAAATGGTAGTTATAGGCATATGTTTTTTCAGGAGTGGAAATTAACTAGGACCAACGCTATTATTCAGACGGATTATGAGGAAGAAAATTTAGTCCAATGAGTATGATGACACAAATACGAGTTAGGGAAACATGCAATGACAATAGAAACTAGGCATGCATCTTATGGGTTAACTGTAAGTCTATCAGAGAGTTGAAATTGAACCCGATATGTAGAGATGGTATAATCCAGAGTGTTGGTTATCTAAGGCCTATATTCAACTTCAATTGTTTATTCTTTTAATAGCAGTAGCAACAAAGCGTTAGGTGCAGATGACGGGGAAAAAACTGCAGAAGTATCTAGGTTGGAGGAGGTTTTATGGATTAACATACAATCGATTCCTTCAGGGAGGCTAGCGGCCCCTCTGTGGATGTTCACGATGATGGTTACTCCCTCTTCAATTTGGTTGAGACATAGAGGAATGAAAATTGATATCAAGTGCAGAAGATGCAAATGACCCTTCGAGTCTGTATGTCATTTGTGGCTCTCTTACTCGGGTGTCAAAAAATATTTGGCTGGGGTGAAAATTTAACTAAGAAAAAAAAATGCAAAAACAATTTTGTGTTTGACGATGGTTGGGTTTTGTTTGAAGTGGTTCCCACTTAGACCCACGTCAGTAAGGAGTGAGGGTATGTGGGTTTTTCCATCTGAGCCATATTTGTTTTGGTTATTTGATAGGAACGGAACTTACTAGTGTTTAAGAGCGAATTCTTATGTAAACTGGCCATATAAGCTAAGATCAAACACAATATTGTGTTGGGTCCTATTGGTCATTAGGAGTGACTGGAATAGGAAGGTCTCGCGAGCCAACAACGTGGTAAGTGACCTGCGCTGGTTCGACAAGATGTGGGTTGCGAAGATCAAAATGTCGAAATTTGTGGTGTCGAAATAGTTGCTCACCACCTAGGTTAGACTTGAACGCCAATTTTTTTTTCGCATGGGGAAGGCTATTATTGACAGGTACGTGGGGATGGAGGGAGCGTTATGGTATATTCATGTCGTATAAGGGTCCGTAACCTTGTTTTAGAGATTTTCTTATTCTCAATGGATACCTTCATTAGTGTCGTACAACCTTTTGTTTGACATTTCTGAATAAGAAAGTGTATTGGTAGGAGGCGGTTGTACAATATTTAGGTTATAGTTAGTAGTATGAATGTAGCATGTAGTTGTAGTCTCATCTGTTTCGTTTAGAGAATAGTTTAGGAAGAATTTTGTGAGCTGCAGAAGTTTAGAGATAGAGACTTGCAAACTTTGAGCATGTCAACTAAGCTCAATGATGTTTCCAGTATGTGTGTTTCTCGGGGGTAATGTACAGGTTCCCAAACTAAAATTTGCTTAAGCCACCATTACGTTTCTCAGTGCTGGGAAAAATGAGAAAATACTAAAATAGGATATACCGCAAACTTCAGGTCCCGTGAAGGCTCGACATGAAAGCAAAAAATAAAATAAAATAATAGAACATTGGAGGTCTGCGTTGAAAAAACAAAAAAACAAAAAAAAGTAAACACTTCAAATCCAGTGACGTCGTGGAAGACCCTCACAGAGGTGGAAGTGACACAAGTGCTTTGAGGAATGTATCTGGCTAGTATATGTGGAACGTGATTGCTTCTGTTTTTGTTGTTTCTTTTATTCTATTGGCTTGCTTTTGGTACCCTGCTAGAGCAACAGGGCGGATTCCACGCAGGGCAACGAAATGCCTCACTCACCTCTTACTCACACTTGTGTTGTAGGGTCCTGTATCGGACTGCAATCACAACATAAGGAATGTTTTTTTTTTTTTTTCCCTTCACTACTTCTCGATCGGACAGACACCCTCACTGAGGGCACAGTCCCAGTAACGCCTCATAGGATGTATCTGACCACCATGTTGGGAATGTGATTGCTTTCCTCCCCGGCCCCCAATTTCTTGTCCTTATGACGCCCTACCAGTAAGGCAGGGTGGATTCCACGTGGGGCAATAAACTGCCTCATATTGTGCCTTCCTTTATCCAACAACAATCGCAACATAAGTTTTTTTTCTTCAATTCCTCTTAGTCGGACAGACGCCCTCACTGAGGGCACAATCTCACTAGCACCTCATAAAAATACATCTAATGGCTATGGCGGCGTTAGGGAAGTTTTTTTTTCTTCCTTTTTTTTTTTTTTTTTTTCTTTTTCGCATGTAACTATATGAGTACCAAGAAATAAAATACAATGGGACAGACTCGGCAAAACTCGGTGCGCAGTAAAATCCAGGGTCGTCAAAAACAGGATCGGGAAAGTGGTGGTTTAAACCACCACCACCCCCGTCGTTCTAAAGTCGGGGGAACTAGTAGCACATGTTGAAGAGGGTTACCGGTAGCACAGGGGAGAACAAGGGGAGTTACAATAATGAAAAATGCATTGCATTGTCGAATTGTCAGACAAAACCTAGCTCACTTGGTTAGGCCAGCAAGTGGCATCCATGCGGTTCAGTCCCCACTGACCGCAGGGGCAATCTTGGTGCCAACCGATTGAGATAGTTGGCTTGCTTCCCTCGTTTGGTATTGGTAGAAACTTTGGCCTTCATGTGTGTGTGTGGGGGGGGGGGGGAAGGGGGTTGTGTGCGTTTTGTGGGGGAGTGTTGGCCATAGACACTGTCGTTACTTGATGTGGATGAATGGATGGATGGATGGATGGATTGAATGGTTGTTTGGTTGGATTGATTGATTGAGTGAGCGAGCGAGTGCGCGCGTGCGAGAGAGAGAGAGAGAGAGAGAGAGAGAGAGAGAGAGAGAGAGAGAGAGAGAGAGAGAGAGAGAGGGCGCCAGACACTGCACCAAACTCGGCGTCAGACACTGGCTGACGCCCTCTCTCTCTCTCTCTCTCTCTCTCTCTCTCTTTGACGCCGAGTTTGGTGCACTAAACTCGGAATCAGACACTGGCTGACGCCTTCTCTCTCTCTCTCCCTCCCTCTCTCTCTCTCTCTCTCTCTCTCTCTCTCTCTCTCTCTCTCTCTGTCCCTCTCTCTCTCTTACGAGAATGAATCTTCCTCTTTATCGAGGAAGATTCATTCTCGTTTAAAGAGGAAGATTCATTCTCGTTGGGCATGTCTCTTTTTTTTTTTTTTTTTTTTTTTTCTCTCTCTCT
>BFEA01000101.1:631189-641442 GCA_003427395.1 Chara braunii
TTTTTTTTTTTTTTTTTTTGAAAGGTTGCTCACATGACCCACCCCTACCTACCTCATCTTCCTGCTTCCTTAGCGTAACCTCTGCTTCCTCATCTACGGCGGCACTTGTTTGGCCCTCTCGGAAAGTGATCGAGCAATTACAACCAGGAGGTGGGCTTATACCGGACAACAGTTGCAGACACCAACGCTAGGTTGTGACAAACCTCTCCCAGCCCTAGTTGAAGCACTATCGAGCGAGCCTTGTCGCATGGGCACTTCGGTCGCCAAGCATAATCGTTCGTTGTCCTTTTTCCTATGAGCACCAGCCCAGGTTTGGTCAGGCATGGCAACTGCTGGCAAGGTTTGGAAAAATAGATGGGATACGAGACGCTGGACCCGGTTCCAGCACAATGGCGCCACTCTCAAGATGTTCTTTCCAAAAAAAGAGTGTAAAGACACAATAAGACACAATAAGTGCCATGAAGATAGTAGGTGGATGGCGAAGGCTAGGGGATTGTGGGAGACCCCACCGGTGCCCCCTGGTGTTCCCCCCCCAATACCCGACCCTGTTGCAGGCTAAGGTTGGAAAAATAGATTGGATATGGGACGCTGGACCCGGTTTCCAGCACAATGGCGTCACTCTCAAGATGTTCCTTTTGTGAAGATGTATTTAGGGACGCTGGACCCGGTTTCCAGCAGGTGTTGCTCCCCACCAATAGATGGAGCGGCCTGCCAGGCAAAGCCTCAATCCCGGTGGTTCTCTTACCACCACCGGGATAGAGGTCTTGCAAAAAGAAAAAAAGGTTTGGTCAGATAACGAATATTCCTTAGAGCCTTTCCCTAGGCAGTGTCTAGTGGTTCTACCCTAACCAACGACCATTTCGTCAAAATGGACATTTTTTATTTTTTGAACGAAATTGAAACTAAGTTTTTTGGCCGAAAACTCGTCAAAATTTGTCGTTCCTGAGCATCCAGCGTTTTACAAACGCTGGACCCCCTGTCTGTACATGGACCTAGCTTGAGACCAGGTACCTCCAGGCAGGGGGTCCAGCGTTTGTAAAACGCTGGACCCTCAGGAACAACAAATTTTGACGAGTTTTCGGCCAAAAAACTTAGTTTCAATTTCGTTCAAAAAATAAAAGATGTCCATTTTGACGAAATGGCAGTTAACCAAGGTCTTACCTGAGACAACCCTTCTGACCCAACCTGGGCGCCATGTTGCTAGCATAACTTACTATTATTGCCATATTACGGGTTGTGTTATTGTTTCTGCTGAGGGGGCAAGGTTATCGTTTCCATAATCCGCACCAGTTCGCCGCGGGGCCGCTTTCTTCCAGGGATGACCTCCGTCCCATCCCCCCTTGCACCCTCAGTTGGTTATTATTAGTCGTGAGTTTTGATCCCAGGCCAGTCCAGAACCGAATGTTTCCTCAGAGCCACCCTAGGCAATGTCTTACCTAAGTCAACTCTAGACCAGTCTGGGCGTTGTCGGGCGCATCGGTCCGGCCCCGCACATGGCAGCCCGGGACCCTCTCGGCCACGTCACGCAGGAGTTGGACCAACCTCGTTACGAACACACAAAAGGATAGGGCCTACGCGAGGCACAACTTACCTCCACCTTACGGGAGTTGTCACCTCCCTTCGGTGGGCGTATCCCCACCGAGGTACCAGTCCACAGTACGAAAGCTAATCAGTTGCAATCGCAGAGGTGGACCAGCCGAGGGCGTTTCTCGATCGATATAGCATTGGGGGTACGCGCGGTAGTACGCCTCTATCGAACTTGCACGCAAACCGACATCTTGGGGGGTTGAGGTCCCAAGCGCGACTCGTCGCCGGTCGACTACGATGTAACCCACATGCCACGTGAACACCACTATAAAGAACATAAAAATAAAGCACACACACAACATACGCACGAAACGACACAATACAAACAAACGTGACTACGCTCCTAGTCCCTCGGTAGCCATCCCATAACTTTCCGATGCGGAAATCGGATAGACGTCGCGCGCGAGACTTAGTATAAAACCGCGCGGACGCAGGGCTAACTCATATCGACTCGCAATGCAAACGTACGCAAGTGGTCGCAGTGATGGCGTACTATGTAGTACCCATACTCATGCGATCCTCGTTAATTTCGAGGGTCGCGTTCGACACTCAAGTGTCGGCTGACACGCGCCTTAGGGGGTTAATCTCTCGACGCTGGACAACCGCCAAGTGCGGTTGAAAACCACACCCTCTTCTGCACCCTGCGGAGAGTGGGTGGTACACAAGTTCATACTTGTGGTGGCAATCGTCTCTTACTGCCCTGGAGACCAGCTCCATCATCAAGGATCTGGGGAGAAGTCAAGGGGCTTGACTTAAACGGCTGCCACAAACTATAACGTCCAGCTATAAAAAATCTAAAGAGCAAAGGCTAAAAGGGGATCTCCCTCTTCTCTCAACCACACGATCTCTTTAACCCTTACGCGTGGCCTCAGTAGGCTGCGCGAAACACTCAAAACATATATATATAACGTAAATATAAAAGGTCATTAATATGTGACGATCACTTCTCACAATCATCGTGAAGCTCCTCTCAACCATATATATATGTATGTGAGCGCAGACAGTCAAAATCCAAAGTCCGAATCACCAAACATACCTGCAATCACATCAAAGATCCAACAAAAGTCCGCACACTACACGGGGTCAACTTCAATCATTCTCTGTACTCATACCCTTTGCTTTAGTCATATAAACCTCACTCTTGTGCAACTCCCCAAAATAAATACTGAGTACTTTTGTTAAATGGCCATTCAATAAAGTCCGGGTGAAAACACAATGAAACAATTCAAACCACAGGGCCAAAGCCTTTAGGTTGAGTGACAATAGTGAATTGGAGTTGAATCGTAAACCGACGAATCGACAACCGACCTGTTATCAGTGATAACAGAAGGTGATCCTCGTAGGATCAAGCTGAATCTAGTCCAAATCCCGAATCAATCGGTCAAGAAGACCTGTAAGACAAGAAAGGTCAATCCCCAAGCTTAACCTATAAGTCATTGGAGAATAATCCCCATGTCACGACCTCACTCAAATCACCCTAAATAACTAATCCTGAATCTACCTTTAAGCAGTGCCCATAGCAAAGGTAGACCCTGACATAATCTCCCCTATACAGAGTGGATCGCCAGAATCGCCACCTGTCAGAATATAATCCATCTCCTCTAAAGTAAGAAAATTTCGGCAGCGTTTCCCGTAGGAAAAGTGTCTTTCCAGAATTTATATCAGCCCGAATATGAAAACAGAAATAGTCTTTGACTTTCCAAAGTCCAATTTTGTCAAATTCCCTGAATTAGCAAAAATTTGGGCAGCACTCCCTTTAGAAAAGGAGACTTTCTAGATTTTTACTAAGTCATATATAAACTTTAGACAAGTTGAACTTTGACAAGTCAAAATTTGACCAACTCCTTGGATTTGTAAAAATTTCGGCAGCGCTTCCTGTAAAGAAAGTAGCTTAGTACCAAAATTTATACAAAACCAAGTATAACAAAAGATCCCAGAAAATGCGATAATTGACCTAAGTAAAAAAACTTAGCTCAGAAAATGCAGGAATTGAAACTAACTCCCATGACATTAGCATGTGATGAGCGACTAAAGCGACTACCTATCAACCTGAAACTCAGACCAAGTAGTAGCCTCACTCAGTCACATTCATACCAAACCACAAAGGTAAGTACTCTCGTCATCCCAAAGTATGTCTGAACAAACAATAGTTCATGATCTTTCAATGATTTATCCCTTTATACCCAACTTACATAAGGCATAGGTCAGACCACCTGAACTTACAGAGCGCGCCCAACTTAGCCAGGCCTAAAGTCGAGACACCCAAACTTATGGAATGAGTCAAACTTAGCCAAAGTATACACAAACACAGGGCACAACTACTTTTCTCTTCTTTGGGCATAAGACTAGACTATTCTAGTCGCCCTGAACTGTTTAAGGTATCCAAGTTATATATATCTCTCTGAACCTTAATCTTCAGGGTGAGCGTAGGACTGAGCCATTCATCTTAGAAACAATGCTCCGCCGACCCAAGTTACTTTCAATTATATTCTTAATTATACTCTCTTCAATTTACGATAAGTTATAGTCAGACCATCTAATCTTATGGAACCCATGTCTGACTAACCTGTTTTTAATAAGATAATAATAACGTATAGCCAAATTATAACCTTGGGTTCCAACATGTGCGAGGCTTTGAGTCAGACCCCCTGAACTTACATAAGGATCCAACTCCCTGCCAAATTCGTTTCTCTCTGAACCATCACGTGTGAGGCATTGAGTCAGACCCCCTGAACTTACAGAAGGGTCTGCCCTTTGTCAGGTTCATTCTCTTAAATAAGGCAGGAAGAGACTGAGCCACCTAAACTTATAGAACAGCTCCGGCCTCCTCGTTCAGAGACGAAGGAAACTTAAGAAAACCCAAGAAACAAGGCAACTTAGGGTACCTAAACTTATAGAGCGCCCTTAGCTCCAAAAAATCAAACACAATCAAACCTTCACAAGTCAGAGCAGTCAGGCCACCTAAACTTATAGAGTGGCCCAACCCTCCATTCAAACCACAACATCGGGTCTCCCCAAACTTATGGGGACTTCCCAGCCACCAGAGGAGTCAGACCCCCTAAACTTATAGAAGGGTCTGACGCCCTACTCAAGTCAAAATAAGCATAGCGCTGAGTTTCCCCAAACTTATGGGGACCTCCCAGCCTTAATGACCCAATCAAACTTCACGCAAGACTGCCTTCCCATCCTGCCCTTTCCCAGATGCAACTCATTCTTACAATCTGCCTTCAATCAATCAACAACCTGAAACTGAGATTTGCATGCATTCTTTTATTTAATCTGGTTTGTGTCCTGAAAGTCAAACCCAAAGTCAAAGTATAATTGCGTGCAGAATACTCAGTCAACTCATAGAAGTAATACAGATAGGGAATATAATCAGGGTTTATAGAGGGAAAGCAATGGTTACCTTACAATTCCTTGCCTCCAGAACTCCTCCTGAGTTCCGGCAGAGCTCCCGCAATCGGTGGGCGGACTCCCCACAGAGCCTTGATGCGGACTTACGGGCTGCAATCCCACCTGCCACCTTCCTCTCAGAACCAAAGGACTAGAGTTAGAGTAAGAAGGACAGATAGAGATAGTTTTGAGACTCTCAGATCCAATAGGGGTGCTCTCAAACTCGCAGGAGACGACCTTGATGCTTTCGATCGCCTGAGGGCCCCGCAATGATGGCCAGCTAACAGCTCGATCCAGGAAGTCAAATCTGCTGAAATAACCTTTCCTAACGACCTCCTAGTTTACAATGATAGTCCCCCCCCTCGCTGTCCAGCCGCTCCCCTCAAGCTATATCTTCGCTTCCCATAGTGAAACTGCAGTCAAACAACTCTTACACAGCTATACTCAAAGCAGCGCTGCCTTCCGCAGTAGGCTCAGCAACCGCTGCTGCCGCCCAGCAGCGAAGACAGTCTGCGGACCCCACATCAAGAGACGGTAGGGGGTCTCGCAGTCTTTTGATACAGAGTCAATCAGCAATCTGCCCCGCGCAACAGCAGCGCTGGCCTCCCCTTCCCAACCTTACGTGCACCTGATTACTCTCCGGGGACGATCTCAGAAGTGTTCGGACCGGATTAGTGACGCAAGGTTCGCTGCGATCTCGGCAGCTTGTTGCTGCTTACCAACTGTGCAACAGGGAAGTGAACCTTCCCAGAAACGAGGGCGGATACGCGCGAAGCTAGCCACTGATTCACCTCGTTATTAGACACTGTGGTTCAACTTTCCGTTATCCCCGCAACGCTCGGTCCTCATCATAGAACTCAATTATGTCCAGGGATGAGGACTGCTACAGTTCAATCCAAGATCCATAACCCATGGAGAGCACAGCAAACGCACCAACTGGCCGAAAACCACGCCCGAAGCCAGCGGGGCACAGGCGGCAGGTCAACAGCGTAGCGCAGGCTAGGACGTCCTCACACCCAACACAGAGCAAAGTTGCACTCGGCCTACTCCCATCACGAATGTGAGCCCGCTGGCTGTTGGTTCCTACCACCCACTGAGCCAGGGGGTCACTCCGTCAGCCATCATCACCTGCAGGCAACACAAACATCCCGAACCGAATCAGCCATTGTCTCGATGTACCTGACCCGCAGTAGCGGCCAGGTTGGCTTCACTTCGTGATCCTTGATGGCGGGCGAACTACGTACCTCGTCACTGATCCCCACCTTCACTCAACCCATTCGCAACCGAAAGATTCACGCCCCCTTTCCCCGCTCGTTTCCCTGTAGGAATGAGGGAGATACTGATTCTATACTCTCGCTCTCTGTTACCGCCATAACTCGGCGCCACACGCTATCCTACTAATCTTTCCACTCTCTACTCTCCTACTAATTCCACCTTCAGCATTCAGTTCGCAAGGCTTAGAAATCCCAGCTTACCACCTTACCTCGCTCGATTTCGTTGAGAATCGAGCGAGGAACTGCCTTTCATAGTCCTACCATGGTCGGCTCCCTCCACCTTCGCGCGGACCTTTTCTCGACTAACTCCTTCCCCGCTAATCCTCATGCTAATTCGACCTCGCCATCCGACTCGCGACAATAAAAAACCCCAACGTACCATTTTGAATCACTCTATTCCGTCCCGAATCAAGTGACATCTCATTTTGTTATCCTCATCGCTTTTTCTTCTGCAATCACTCCGCACAACTCATTTCTATTCTAACTCCCTAGGCAGTAACTCCCTCGCAAATCTGACCTTACTATTGCGTTCGCCCGGGGCAAAAACCCCGGGATCGCCCCTTTCCCCTCTCGTTTCCACGTACGACCGAAAGTGTAGTGCATTCTTCGCTGCGCCCGACTCCTGCTTCCGCCAACCCCTTCCTTGCACGTACCCGGCGTGGCCCCCCGTCCAGGTTTATTCCCCTTCACTGAGCCCGTACCTCGTTCGTCCTGCTCACTCCTCCTCGCCTCCTTCGCTCCTCCCTGCTGCGCATGTACCGGGCCCCTTCCGTCGCCTAGGTTCGAGTTCAGCCTTCTCCCTCCCCGATGCTAGCGCAGCATCCTCTAGCGCCCGACCCCACGGAAACCGTGACAAACAACACTGGTTGACGACCTCGATTATCCTAGGGAAGCCTCCGACAGAAGATGGCTGTCGTACACCTTGCTCAAGCTTTTGCCCCCTCCTACCCCGGTCCTTTCTGCTGCACACGCACCTGTCCCATTGTCTCGTCCACGTTCGGCCACCAGTTCACCATTTACCTCCCTCGTTACTCCGCTGCCCACTTCCCCTTAGTGCGGCGCCTAACAGCCGTAGTGGCCCGACCCGACTTATCCGACAGCCCCGGCCACCCCGCTCCCACACCCAAGCCCCACGAACGATTTGCACATCCGTATCACTTCACGACTCCACAGGGAGTCTCCGCCCCCCCCCCCCTGCTCTGCCCAGGCAGAGTTGGCCGCCCTTTCGGGTCCCCAGCGGGCAACCCCCACATAGGCCGTCCTGCGGTTGAGGGCGCGGTGTGAGGAAACCCGGGGAGGGGCGCCTACCGTTCGCTAAGGCCAAGGGCAACAGCGCCTGTCACTCGCTGCGCCCACATCAGAGGTCCTCAGCGATCGGTAGGGAGATGAGTGTATGTTTTTCCTGTCACTACCTTTCCGTGAAGCGAGTTCGAAAGCCCTTTCCACTGCGCTGCAAATTTAGAAATAAAATAATCATCATTCCAAAATATTCCATTTCAAGAGTTCTTTTCACTGCACGACAAATTCAAAAACAAAACTATTACCAATTCAAAGTATTCCGCTTCAATCTGATCCAGCATACATCAACACTTGTCGTCATAACGAACAACTCTCTCATCGGAGGACAATGGCAACTGCCATTGTGCTCAACTGACCATTACTGTTTCACTATGCCCCCATGAATGCTCGGTTTAATAATTGGAGATGTACCCCTTTGCTGCTGAGATGTTCAGAATGAGCCTTCTTCACTGGTGAGGGCAGGCTGGCAAATTGAGCATTTTCATATGAAATAGTAGGAGTTCTGATCCCCCCCTTTTGGCGTATCGCTCACACCCTCCTCTTGCCAAAGCCTGCTCGATGGATGATACTCGATCCCTCTCTTGAACCTTTCACTTTTTCGATGCTGAAGCATGGGGGTTGCAGCACCAGATTGGGCGCCCAAGTTGGCGGCAACTTTAACCAGTAGATGACAAGTACCGTAGACTCACAGAGGGCGCACGTTGTTTGACATCACCCGAATCCCGTAAGGCAACAGAGAGTTTCAAGCCAGATTCAAAAAGTGCTAGAGGATTATCATTGCTGATGCCACATTTAATTTAATCAAACAGATATTTGGAATTGCACACGGCTACCAGTTTTCTCAGATGCGGGCTCAATGACTCGCATAATACAACGTTAGCCAGGGCTCAAGGGTGCAGTGCACAATCTGCGCCATCTCGCTTTAGGTTCTCATTTACATATTTGCGCGCTCCCTTTTTCTATAGGGTCGAAGGAAACGAGCATTTTTTTCCCATTCACTCAGTGCGAATGCATCCGGCAACGCGCGTGACCAGGAGCGTCTAAAGAGAGGTCCACAAATTAGCTCCTTTCTCACTCTCTCTCCCGAGCCAGCACGCCCTCCCTCTCTATCTGCTTGTAATCGCTGCATCCCACGAATTATCCAATCCGGTGCTTTCACACTTGGCAGCCTCACCACACACCTCGCACCCACCGCGTGTGAGCTCAATCATACCACATGGATATACAGTTGAGTTCTGAACTCTTCATAAAGCCCGTAGGAGAAATCAATGCCCCTTTTGCTGGGGCTGGAGCTGATACCAACATGCATAGGATCAACCAAGTAGAAAGATTATCAGTGGGACAGATACCAACATACATAGGATCAGGGAAGTAGAATGATGATCAGTAAATTCAGCAGCGTTATGTCCAAATCTTGTTTACTCGCGGATCCGAACGGTTGAAACCTGCATTTTCTAGCCCCCAGGAACCCTTCGCTGTCTGATCTCCAGTTGAGCTCTCCGGGGGAGAGAAACTATACCGAAGCAAACCTCCACTTTAAAGTTCATGCAAGAAACTTCAGCCTCAATATGATCATTAATCCCTCTGATGGACCTCTCGTGGTGCGCAACGGTTGATGGTTATTCCCAACAGGGGGATCTGACGGGGCTTTGCTCTCTCTCTCTCTCTCTCTCTCTCTCTCTCTCTCTCTCTCTCTCTCTCTCTCTCTCTCTCTCTCAATCTGCACTCTCTCACAATCTCCGTACTCTCCGATCTGTGCACTCTCCCAATCCGTGCACTCTCTCACACTCTCTGCAGTCTTCCTCTCTCACCACAGACTCTCTCTCTCCCTCTCTCCGCTGTCTCTCTCTCTCACTCAGTCCGCTGTCTTTCTCTCTCACTCAGTCCGTTGTCTTTCCCTCTCACTCAGTCCGCTGTCTCTCTCTCTCTCTGCTGCGCTGTCCCTCACTCTCAATGTTGTCCCTCACTCTCTCTCACACTCAGTCTTTCACCCTCTCCCACTTTCCCTCTCACATACCCGAAGCCACTTTTACACACTCTCTTTGAACATACAGGCCCCCATCAGATGCCCTGTCTACTCATGTCTCTCCTGAATAGAACACTCCGCTATCAAAGGCTGCTTTAGACGCGGTAACCCTTGTGCACAGTGTGCTGTATTCGAGAGAGGGGCTGCAGGGGATGCGGTTTTCAACTAAAGAGCTTCTCTCTGTCTCACAATAGTTCCAATTCAAAGGCTCTCAAATGCTTCTGGACCTGGTGCGTGCTAATAAGAAAAATAATAATAACAGTAAAAGTGATAATTGATAATGATAATAATAATAATAATCATAATAATAATAAATCAAATTTTGTCTCCCTCTTAGTCTCGCCTTCTCGCTGTCCACTTGCCTGTGAACAGACACGAAGGAGAATAAAGAGAGGAAAATGATAATAATAATAATAATAAAATTAAAATTTGTCTCCCATTAGTCTCGGTTCCTTACTCAAATGCCCACTTGCTTGTGAACAGGCACGAGAGAGAATAAAGAGAGGAAATAATCACACTCAGTCTTTCACCCTCTCCCACTTTCTCTCTTTCTCACACACAGTCTCTTCCTCTCACTCTCCCTCTCTCGCACACACAGTCTTTTTAGCTCACTCTCCCTCTCTCGCACACACAGTCTCTTTCTCTCTCTCTCTCTCTCTCTCTCTCTCTCTCTC
>BFEA01000101.1:669754-685890 GCA_003427395.1 Chara braunii
GTGTGTGTGTGTGTGTGTGAGAGAGAGAGAGAGAGAGAGAGAGAGAGAGAGAGAGAGAGAGAGAGAGAGAGAGAGAGGGGAGGGGGAGGGAGGAAAACGCTCTTGTTTGCCCTTGGCACCACCATGTCTCAGATTTTGTCTCTGTGATTTTCAAAGAGAATCTAGGGTGAATCTTACAGGGTGTTGCAAAATTTTGAGCCCCAAAACAAAACGCCCAAAAAAGAGCCTACTCACACTATGATACATCCAGTTCAAGCCCCAAGGTGAAATTCCAGTCGGAAGTCCTGGTGTGAGTAAGGCCTGAGAGATCGTTTTCAAAAAATCAGATGTTTAGCTCGTTAGAAGAGAGATTTGGAGATTACGCAGGGTTTCTCTTTGCCTTTTGAAGCCTTTTTTCTTACTTTTGGGAAAAGCCTTGTTTCGTTCTTTTTGGGAAAATCCCGGGTCTCTAAAGTGTAGCAGAATCAGGTAAGGGTAACTTGAATGAAGAAAACATACGGTACAAACAACATACACTGACTCAGGGCGTCGTTAGACACTCCTTGGGCTCCTTGGGGACGCACTCGTTCCACAAGGACGCGCTTGTTCCACCTGTCCTTGGGGACGAAATTGAAAAAGAAATGTGAAAACGCCACGAGGAAAATTCCTTGTGGCATCCTTGTGGCCCCAGCCATTTCTTCCTTGTGCCCAAGGGACCTCACGAGGTCCCTTGGGCACAAGGAATCCGCGTTTCACGGAGAGGAGAGGGCACACGGGTAGATAGACGAAAACAGCTGAGAGGCGGCACCCTATTGGCTGAAGGCCGGAAGCACAACTGTTTTTTTTTTTTTCTTTTCTTTTCTTTTCTTTTTCTGACATCAGTCTTAGGAAATGTCCTCGGGCGACGTCCACGAGGACAGGTGGAACGAAGAGCCCAAATTCCGTTACGACTCTTACGAGCCACAAGGAGAACTCCTTGTGGCGCAAGGAACTCGTAGCAAGGAGTGTCTAACGATGCCCTCACAGCAGATACGTGAACTCACAGCCGGGGTCTCTCAAAGTGTAGCAGAATCAGGTAAGGGTAACTTGAATGAAGAAAACATATGGTACAACCACCATACACAGACTCACGGCAGATACGCAGACTCACACATTACAAGGCTAGGACTCCAGGGGGGGGGGGGGGCAACCCTAACTGCAGAATACAGATTAACCATACACACATACTGCAGACTACAGACTGGCACTAACAATACAGAATCATCCAGACCTGCACAGAGTGATACAGAAAGCAATAGGATATACACTCAGAATCATGCAGACCTATACTACACAGCTGAATACATATTGCATAAGCATGCAGAACACAACTGTGCAAGGTAGGGGGAGGTGCTTAGAGGAGGGCGCTCATAGGTTAGACCTTGGGCAGCCAGATGGCCATTAGAGACTGCCTGGGTTGGTCGAAGCAGGGAACTACAGGCACGGACCCCTTTGTCAAGATGGGCACTCTAGGGTCGAGGAGCGAGGCTGGTAGTTTTATGTGCCTGAATGAACTTCGATCCTCAGAGCATTCGCACACTCCCATACAGGCATGCATTTGCAAAGTAGACTTGGAGGGCTCGGAGGTGAACCTGCGTTATGGTCGGGGAGAGTGATATGCAACGGAAGCCTAAAATACACACGTAAAAAAAAAGAACATAACTAAAATCATGGGGTCATGGCCTTGCGAACCCAAGCGCTTGCGGCCTCCTTTCTAAACAAGGCGCACGCCAGCTGCACGCCTTCTCGGCAGGGTAGACCAAAGCATTGTGAACGCCGTTAAATACGGCTAGCCCGCAACTCACAGGCTACCCGCGATACCATAGACATCTAGCCCGCGAGTCTGGGCGTGTATCAGCTTCTGCCGCACCGCAAACCAGAGCGCACAGCCATGCACCTCAATTTCAACCAACCCCTCGATCTCTGTGGTCGCGGGCATCCCTAGCAAGCGTAGCTGTTGTGCGCGCACGCACTAATCAAGTTTCTTTTACCCATCCGCCTCAGTCACCACAGCCGAGGCATACATACCACAAAATAGTTGGCTCATCAGCACCCTTCTTGCGCATCGAAGGTCGCACCCTATGCAACATTTGAAAACACAAGCAAATGCCTCTTACGCTCTGGCCTAAGGGTATTTACTCCATTAATACAGGGGGGGAAGGGGAACAGTTAGTGCATCTCCTCCTTTTATTGGGGAAAAAGAAAACAAAGGTTTAATAAATCTTCATGACATTGCCTACTTTTTTTCCTGCCCCCTTTTTTTTTTTCCTTTGTATGTGGGTGTGTGTGTGGAGGGGGGGGGGGCGGGGGGGGAGAAGGGGTAGCAGGGGGACGGGGAGGCACAATGGCATTTAGACAAGGCATGGTGGAGGCAATGACCCAAAACACATGAGGAAAGAAAAGTTCACCTTGATGGGCTCCTCGCATCCAACTCCGTAGCTGTTCACATCTCACTTGCCACTGCATTTTGCAAGTGATTGGATTTATGAGCACAAACATTACTTTACTTCAAATTTGGGAGCGAAAAACGTCAGTTTTTAAGAAAGAAATGCGTCTATCTGACCGTCCGGTCGCTATTCAATGACCAAGCCTCTTTCTTGATGTGTCGGGCTTTGCTCCACTACTCACCAAATGCGCAAAATGAGAATGAATTTTCTGCTAAAACATGGAAAGAATCCGAAAGGTATGTATGTTGCCGTAGTTTCTGTTTTTTTTGTGCATGTCGTGAGTAGTGAAGGAGGCCCATCGGTACATTCACTGATTCGAAGAGATGCCACCTTCAGCTGTGTCGGAGCGCCATTCTTCTTTTCCATGGTTTCTTCTCCTTTTTTTTGTTTTGTCTCACTACTTCATGAGACCCCTCCCTTCCACCTCTCGACGTTCCCTAGCGCACCACCACCTCCTTCCATCCAACCTCCCTCGAAGACCATCACTCTCTACTGGAGCAACCTGGCCAGACAGCATTCGTGGACACCAGTGCTGAACAGGAAACCTTTCCAGCACCAGTTGATGCACTGTCGCACGAGCCTTGTCGTTCGGGTACCTCGGGAGGCTAGGTGTGTATCTCTTACTACTGCAATGAATTGCGTACCAGCGGGTTGGATACTAATCTGAGTAGCTCTATTAGTTTTCCTCTTTTGGCTAGCCTTAGACCATTAGGCCTGGTTCATTTGTCTTTTCTGCTGCTATTTGGTATGCTGTAGGTCTTTCTTTTCATTGGGTCCCCTTTAGTCCGGTGCCCGTCCAAATAAATGTAGGTCTTAGGTAGGTCTAATGGGTCTAGTCGAAGTTGAGTCTAGAAGTAGGTGGAGGAAAATTGTTTGGGGATCTTTTCTCATTCGGCTGGTTGGACGACAAGGGAAAACGGACAGGGCTATTTCCAATGTAGGCTCTCCTGCTTCACGAGATCGATGGGCAGCCGTAGCTGGGGTTGCCCAGCTCTTGAAGGCAGGGGAGGATGATTATCATTGTGGTGGTGCTGGGGCTGGTGCCATCTTCGTCAACTTTGAAGGCAGCGGTATCCTCCATCAATGTACTGGTGGATTCATTTTCTTCTTCATGGAATGTTGTTCTTCTTCTGCATTGGGAGGTATGGGCACGTTTTGATGGAGGACATTGTGGATTGTGTCATCTGATAGGCGCCAGATTAGCGCCTGCAGCCTATAGGCTCATAGGGAATGGGAAGCGCCATGCTCTTGGGCTTGGAGGTGTAGGAGGGAGTTGAAGACTCCATGAAAATCTGTTGACTGCTGTTGGGGGGAATGGACGGGGGTGTAGGTTGAAGCAATGGTCGAGATTTGTGGAAGCATAAGCCTCGATTGATTTTGGAGGAGAAATGGGGGAGCCGATGTCGGGCGCATCGATCCCGCAGGGGGACCCTCCCGGCCGCGTCACGCAGAATTTTGCAGGACTCTTTATCACAGTGGAGCTTTCGCCGCTCCGCCTGAGTGTGCCAGCCGCACCTCTCGCAAACCCCTATGATAGGATAAGGGTCACACGAGGCAAAACTTATCTCTGCCCAAAGGGTTGTCACCACCCTTACATAAGCGTATCCTTGCCGAGCTACCGAACCACGTGCGAAAGTTGCTCGAGTGCAATTGCAGAGGTAGCCCATTCGTGTTCTTACTCCACCGCTCACTCTGTTTATCACACAAAAGTTGGTCGGTGACTGTGTCGACTTTACAATCATCAACAATAAAAAGAGATCACGCACACCTTTAAAATTGTGCGCCCACACTTTCTATTTTCAGCACAAAAACTATCACGGCTCAGTTGCCTAGTCCAAACTTTTTTTCTGCCACTTGCAAAAACTAGGGTGGATACCCTTGTAAGGGTATGCGCACCGACAACTTGCCAGACTATATTAAGCGACGTTCCCGTCGCTCTGAATAATCAAATTTTAACAATTCAACCATAATTCAAATGCTGACGAGAGAAGATTGTAGGTGATTGGCCAACAGACTTCCTTTTGAGGGTTTTATCGATCAGTGTCAGACACAATTATATGTTGCTAGGAGTTTAATCTGGATTTTCTTTGTCTTGACATCGGACGTCGGTATACTGGCTGCGTACTACGGCATAAAGTTGGAGCGGTTATAAAACTCTCGATAGTCCTCTCCCTTCGTCCTAGTCAAGTGTCAGTCCATAGTTCGGTGCCTTGTTTAGTCATCGTCCCACGTAAAGCGTTATAATTTAGAACGCGGGCTTTAACTAACTTTATAAGTTTTTTTTGTCCTTTTCATAAAATATTCACAAAAATATCAACTTTTATCATAGATCTCTCATGCGGCCTAGTACAGGAGGGTCACGTCCTCATCTTGGTCCACCATACTTTGGTTGATCGATATAGATTTATGGTCCGCAACGTTGTTATTTTAGCGACAATGCCCTCATTGGTTGCGCAACGGTAGATGACTTTTCCTGATAAAACCTCTACCAGAACCTTAAAAGACAGACTCTGACTTTTATCCCTTCGACATTTCGCGGGAGTACGACTCTCTGCGGCCGTCACATCCCTCAAGCCTTACCCTTTGGTGAGGCGTGAGTTGTTCGGTCTGCAGCCAACATTAGGGGTTGCGCCCTAGTGATGCTAAAAATTACCCTTTAGTTGGACATCATTGCGCATGTCGTAAGATTATCATAATAGTGATTGGACGGTGTATCGCGGTAAACTTAGGCCTACTATGGGGCTACGCAGAGGTTTGTTGGACTTAAAGGTATTTACCAGCTCCTTATGGGATAACATAGAGGGCGTAGCGCCATTTTCAAAAAAACAAAATTCATCTGCAGATTCACAAGGTCGTGGCCTCCCACTTTATCAAAGAAAAGTCGGTCACACATCTTAAAGATCATTTCTCAAAAATTTCACAATACTTGTGACATTTCAAAGTTTCACCAGTGAATAATCATTTTCGTGGTCCTTCTCGACAGACTTTATTGCTCACTCTCCTTTCCTTGTCATTATTCAACATTTAGGCACCTTCCACTTGAAGGGGAGTCAACCACAGAATCATCAAGTCTCCCTTCCACTTATAGGGGAACACCAGTAAATGTATTAAAATAATTTTTGCTTGAAAATGAATCCAAACAGAATATTTAACCACTTTTTATTTTAAGGGGCGTCAACCATAAAGTCATATAACCACCTTTCACTTGGATGGGAGGTAACCGAAAAAAACACTCAACACTAGGGGACCATCTTATGAGTCGTCAACATAACTTGAAAAAAATAAACATTCGGCATGGACAAGCATTAAGTCTTAGAAGATTCACAAATTCATTGGGATTTTTATATCATTCCTCCAATTAATCAGCATTTCTTTTTTTTATACGTAGGTTTTTTCTTTACGAGTACGGCAGACTGCACAAGCATACAGAAGAGTGGATAGTTTACCTAGGCTACTTGAGTAGCTTGGGTCCACTTACCCAGCCGGGCGAAAAAATAAAAAATAAAAAAATATTTATATATTTTTTTATTTATATTTATATTTTAAATTTGGTAAAAAAATTCAATGTGACCTTGAGTAATTAATGTAATGCAAGTAAAAACAGTCGAAATCCAAGTCAAATGTCATCAACTTGAATAAACAAAGTAAACGAATCAGTTAATGCTTGAAGCTCATAGTGAGATGTTGCGTGTCCTCGATTGCTGCGTTTCAACACCTGCCGGTGTCATCATCAGCGAGGTTCCACCATACTTCGTCCCTTGTCGCCGTCATTAATCCATTAACCCACTCCCGTCCCGATTTCGCAACAACAAATGTAGATGTTCCATAAGTCCGTTCAAACCTGAGAGGAAAAACAACTGATTGTACATCTTATTTTTATATCATAACCTACTGTTGACAAAACACAACACAACAAAAATGCGGTGGTCTTAGTGACCGTCGCGTTGGGTCCACGACCCTCAGCACACTCGTGCCATTGGTCTCTGTCAAAAAAACGGGCTCGGGTCTGCAGTCCAGGGTCAGCCTATACCAGGCAGTTCATTGACTCATTGTCTGTTCCTAAAAAAATCCCTACGGCCCATCCTAAGCAGTTCCTGCACTCAGTTTCGATCCACCGAACAGTTCCAAGCTGATGTCATCCATAAAAAACTATTACGCCTTGTCTAATTGTAGCCGTAAAACAGACAAATATGAATGTGCATTACTAACTATTTTTGCAGAACTTACCAAACCACACAAATAAAATACCAAGGTTGAACACCCTATCCCGATGTTTGTGGTATGCAGGCACGCGACAAAGTTGTCAGCCTCAAGAGATGATTGACTAATGGCATCGAAAAAACTATTACTTCTCTTCTACCAGCAAATTTTTATATCTAATTATAGTCGAAAAACAAGAAACAAATGCATATTACCACCGTTCTTACTAAGCACAACACACGACGTACCAGGGTTGAAACTCTCTCTCCCAATGTCCGCACTGGGTCGGTACTCAGACCTATTGTCATCCGAAGCCACGTATTTCTTGCTTGGCAACATCTCCACCTTCGTCGGTGAGTGTCTACATCATTAGGTCGGGCAAAAGGTACTCAATATATTCACTACACTATCCCACATCTCGTCTCTATTCTTGGCGAATCTTTTGAGCACCCCCATAAAGAACTCGCTAGTAAACTCCTTCAATCTCAATTCTCACTTTAGGCTCAGTACCCTCATTGGGATTTCAGTTCGAACCGACGTATTCTTATCGATCCGATGAAGATAACCAGTGATGATTGCGCTCTTCCGTCTCTGACAACCCCACGATTGGAAAGACTACCCTGCCTGATATTCATAAGGTAAAAGTTGTTCAGCTTATTTTTATGCATAACATAGTTTTTTTTTTTTTTTTTTTTTTTTTTTTTTTTTTTTTTTGCTTGGACCTTCCTTGGTCCTTGCATGGTCGGGCCGCCCGAGAAAATAGGGTGACATGGGGGGCACGACTGGTAGACTAGTAGTTTACACATTTCACACCCATAAATATATGAGGTGCATCATATGCATTTCTCTCACAAAAAAAACTATACATCAGGATAAGTCCACACGTGTGATAATGATTTCGATTGCCACACAAAAACCGACAGTCCCATAATTTTCAATATACTCAAAGTGGGGATATAGCGTCAAGTAATATATGTAGTCAAAGTTGAACAATCTCAACGAAAGTTGAAACGACATGTATTCATAATGTCTCCAATGTACTTAGAGTTAGAAAGTATTAACTCAAAAGAATCAGATATGACCACGATATCGTCGGATATAATAAAAAGGCGTCGTGTTCTCATGGATGAAGTAAGCTATAGTTTCAACCGAAATGCTATTACACAACTCATCTCAAAGATGAGTTTTCATGCTAACTCGCAAAACATACATGCCACAAAATTAAAATTTTATCGTCTCAAATAATCAAGACTCAGTCACATTCCTTACCTCGTATCACTAGCACGCAAATCTCACATATCACACTTTTAAGCTAGGGAGTCTAACTCACACACCCAAAAATCATTCCTTATACTTTCTATATCACACATATATGTACAACCAAGGATCAAGAAGGGGAGTAGATCGCATCTCTTTCTTCTCTCAATGTCAGTCCTATATATATTTACGATTTGAAGAGGCATTATCATTTATTCGAATGTGTTCGTGAAATAGATCCTCTTCACTTAAATCATATACTGAAGACCTCTCACTGATCCACTTGCTCGTGACGCTTAATAAACACGAGCTAAGAAAGTCATAACATACCTCACATGGACAATTATTTGTTAGGATTTATCTTCAAAATACCCATATCTCAGGTATGCAACCCATATTGCCTTTGTCGGATCTTATTGCTAAAACTTTTTTTACTCTTCATTTTTTTTTTATGATAGTTATACCACTGGGTTCTCTAACTCATGAATACAACTTATTCATTTCCCCATATATTTTTCATACAATTCTTATTTTTCTTCGATCTTAATCAAAGGGGAGTGCTCGATGCTTTAACTCGTTGTAAAGCCTCATTTTGCGTTTTCCCAGACAGGGTTGGATCAGTATAGTTCCCAGCTATGTCGAAGACATCCCCTTCACAGAGGCAGTTAACGGCAACCTCAATTTTCAGATCACTTGTCTAGCCATTTATAACAAAACACAAGGGTAATTTTGACAAATTTTGTCACCAATTCATAAACTGAATATCATAGTAACTACTTACAAAAAAAAAAAGAAAAAAAAAAACAGCTTAAAAAACTTGTAAAAGAGCAAGGCAAAAGTGTGTTTTCGTGCAAAGTTCATTGTTTTCAGTATTTAGGATTTTGAAGATATTTAAGGGCTAGCTAAAATAGTTAACTCCAAGACCCCAATAACCACCAAACTTGGCACAAACAGACCTTATCCAGAAATAAAACAGGGCAAAAAAAAAAAAAAAAACAGACAAAACTAAAAAAAAATATCCAATGCATTTTTCAAGGTTGAGGGGGTTGATCAGGGATGAAAAGTTGGGATCCCTGTTAACCGCTTATGCCCCTTCAGTATTGGTACTTGTTAGACCACAAACGGTTACGGGGTAGCTAAAAATTCATGAATGAAAATTCTGAAGTGAGAGTTTTTGGCAGTTTGAAAATTTTGAATGGTCCTGAAGTGGTGAAAGGTCCAAAGACCCTGAAAACCACATGTTTAGGCATGTTGTATCCTGAAGTGGTGAAAGGTGTCCTGAAGTGGTCAAATGAGAGTTTTTGACAGTCTGAAAATCCTGAATGGTTGAGAATGCAGCCTGACTAAACAGGTGGTTTTCAAGGTCTTCGGAGCTTTCACCACTTCGAGACCATTCATGATTTTCAGACTTGAATAGTCTTGAAGTGGTGAAAAGTCCGAAGACCCTGAAAACCACCTGTTTAGGCAGGTTGCATCTTGAAGTGGTGAAGTGTGTCCTAAAGTGGTGATGAAAAATACGACTGTTGTTAACCTTCTCTCTATTAGATCATTTGCTTCATCAATCTTCCTTCCATGATAAACTTCATTATGTGTTCCTTTTTGGCACAATGTTCGCAAATGATAATTTCTCAATCTGTTCTTATTTGTTCAAATCCTTATCCATCATCTAGTTCGCTTGTGCTCGAATCCTTGTTCTCTGTTGGGTCGTGGTTAGCTTAGAATGTCCATATGCCTCCTTCTCTACTCAACCATATCATTACCTTTTTCCTTCCCTCAATCATCAAGCCACTTTGTTTGGATTTTCATGAGACAGGTGAGATATTGTCCTTCACTATCTATTTTATCCTCATGTTTGTCTGTCGGCTCGTCCGATATTCCTTCTGGAACTTTTCGCTTGCCTCTTTTGACTTTCTTCAATCATGTCATCCTTTTTTTTAATAACTCCACTTTTTTTGTTCACAGGCTAGTCATCCTTGTGCTCACGCGCCTCCGACAATCGACGCAACTTGGAGGATTTCACGATGTTAGTCGGTACTCCATCTTTATGAAACATTACCATTAGAGAGTTTTTCACGATGTTAGTCGGTAGCTCCATCTTTATAAAACCTTATCCTTAGAGAGTTATCGAGTTCATTCTACTTTCTTGACTTCAACACGGAAGTATGTACTTCCTCGCTCAGGCCTTCACAAACGAAATAATGATAACATATTCTTGACTTCAACACGGAAGTATGTACTTCTTCGCTCGGGCCTTCACAAAAGAAATAATGATAACATACTCGACATGACTCTCTCTTCCCACATTTTTGCGAGGTTAAAATTGAAGTAGTCACGTAGGAAAGTAGACAAACTCTTTCCTCGAAACAACAGGAAAGTAGACATACATTTGTTACCCCCGGTACAATGAACAAACATACAACCCATGCACACAAAAAATATAAACAAAGTTATAAGTTTATAGTAGGGGTTGTCTAAACTGTCGTAATTAATATACTCGCGCTCAGCAATAAGATGGTCATATATGAGCCCCTAAAAATTTTAGTCGAATGATAGGTGTGCTCAATAAATATGGAGATACCTTCTATTGGCATGCTGCTATCCGAAGTTCATCCCAATTTGAACCCTTTTGTCTGGCTCAAGGGAAATGACGTAAGCGTCAACAATATTGATCATATTCACGATTCATTGGCTAGAGGGTAAGAACCTTAAGTCTAGGCGACTTCAAGGTAGCTTCCGCTATTGCATTTATCCTTGCACCGTCAAGGCGGCTTTCGCTGCTACGTTTATCCTTGCTTGTTCCCCAAAAAACTCCTCCACGAGAAACTCGGGCAGGACGTCGTATAACGGGGTGGAAGGGAAAACAAATTCCCACGCACTTTTCTTCTACATGGTTGGACACTTGCTTTTCGCCTTTATGGAACATTTATCTGAGCCCAGTTTACTACAGCTACCTTTGCTATCCTTAAAGGCCTTGCGAGCAGACTCTCATGCCCAAGTGCCAACTCGATCCAATGGTTAACTAAAAATGATGATGAGGCATACGGGGTTATTACCACGATTGCAATGTCCTGGTCATCATCGAGGACGGACTTTATCTAGACAAGGATATCTGCACCTAACGATGTATTCCTCATCAGGAAGAGATATATTATTCTTCCTTAGCTCACTTTGGCAAAGACATCTCGAGGTCATCCCCCCTTTCAACTGGTAAGACCATATTGAGATCCTTCTTAGCATACGAGATCGTGAATTGTCTCTGCACTGTTTGAATTCTGACCATCATAGACAAACGCCCAGCATATGCCCCCCATCACTATATTAACCTCCCCCCTTCTACAACCCTCATTCTTGAAAAGTCATCCCTTACTACAGTTTATCCCTTTCCAGCGTTTAGAACTGTCCAACTCGAAAGGTAAATAGTAACGATAATATACCGTCATTATAACGCACTCACAAATATTAAAATTCGTAATAAAAATGACGTATTACTTCAGTAATGATAACAACAGTAATCATAATAGATGAATAAATAAATATTATTTGTAAATTAGTGACTCACCAAATTCTACGTACGCATCATGGTGACAAAAAATTTATACCAGCAATTACAATAAGTAATAGACATGTCATGGTAAAAATGAGGCTTGCTAACAATAAACACTCTTAGATGCAATAATAATGAGAGCGCTACATTCTACTGTCTGATCTTGACATAAGTATATTGTGCTAAGGGGCAATGTAATCCTTTTTAAAATTGATAGCATCATAAATCTTTGAGCCCCACTCGAGGATCAAGCCTCACTGCTTCTTCCTCCGAGTATAACACTTACTCCTTACAGACCCTTGCTGATAAAGTAGACAACCTCACCATACATACTCTAGGATGGTTTGTTCCCTTGCGTGCAGATGAACCCACTTAACAAAAAATTAGTTGGGAATTCACCCCTTACTTTTTTGTGGCACGAGTAGTTGTTTTTCTCATTGACCACGGTCAAGCAAAGCTAAAACATATTCCTCCTGTTCGGTAGTAATGTAGTCATTTTACCACGAAAGATTAGACGATGACATCCCACTATGGACCAAAAACATAATTTTGGCGCGGAGTTCACTACTACTTACAAAACAATTTATAACTTTCTGAAAGTCATTTTTCAAGGAAGGAAGAACTTAGGATTGCAACCTTCTTTAGGGTAGACTTTCACACATTGACCACTTCTCGAGAAAGTTTATCTCCTCATGGAGATTTTAACACATTGACCACTTATTGAGAAAATTTTTCGTCTAAGGGAGTCGGTCACTCCATTCACCTTCGAATCCTCATCGAACATGGATTTTGCGCAACATCTCTACCTCCTTTTTTAAGAGCAATTCACTCATATAAGCTTAAATAAATAGATGTAGCCGGATAACCCAAATTAAGTAGTTCCTACAAATGGACCCATATGATCATTTTTCAATAAATAAACTCAGATAGATAACTGATATAAATAATCATAAATAAATAATCATACAATAAAATAATATTAAGTATATAGTCTCATATAAATAGTATTAAGCAATCTTAACTCAAGTGAACTTAATGCGAATGAATGAATTTAGACGGATAGATCCCAAGAAATAGCTAAGCGTATAGATTCAAGTGGATGGTTTAAACTTGGCAGGGTTTAAGCGAAGGTCTTACACTTAGATAACTAGGGTGGTCCAAGTATCAGTCTCTTCCCCATCACATTGACTGCACTTAAGATCAATTTATTTTTCAAAGAATGCAACATGCACCATCTAGTACTACCTCTAGCCATTTCCATTGAGATCCTAACACGATGCTCATTGCACTTGTTTACCCTATTACACGCCTAACTCAAGCAGGTCAACTAGCGTGTGAAAAACCTTAACTTATCCATAGCTAAATAATTTACTCAACTATTTATAGTTCAGAATCAAAAATCTCAGTTTGTACTCGTAAAATTGTCGTCCCCCTATGCCTACCCCTCCTCTAAGTCTTGACGCGACAACGAGAACAATCAAATTATTGAAGTTTTGTTTTTAACAATATTATATATAGATATATATACCGTCAAACAAAGTTATCCGGTAAACCATAGGCAAAGCGAGATAAGAGGATAACAAACTAGGGGCTGTGATAAATTGTCTCGTCGGAGTTTTCATATATATATGAAACTCCGACGAAACAATTTGTCACAGCCCCTCGTTTGTTGTCCTCTTCTCTCTCTCTGCCTACGGTTTACCGAACAGTTCTATTTGTGATGATATATATATATATATATTACGATATATATTATATATATATATATTTCAATATTGCTACAGAACTATTGACTAAGAGCATGAGCACGTGAAATAGAAGAAGAAATAAGATGAGCAAAGAAAAAAAAATGAAAGGACAGACAGACAAAGAGACAGACAAACCAGAATAACACTTTGTTTCACAGTATTATTATTTCTTTTAGTGTTTTACAAAAAATATTTACACCAAATCAATGGATAAAAATCAAAAACAAAGACACATCAAAATCATTCAGTTTCTCAGTCTTCTTAACGCTTTCTCCATTGTGCCTCTAACGTACAAGGCTCGCCACGTTGATGAAGTTCAGCGCGAGCTGCCCCCATCCCCGTATGCCATAACAACCCACTTGCACGCTATGGGAAAGAGGAAGAGTGAAGGAAGAGGTGTCAAACACAAGGGAGAGAGGAGCAGAAAAGAAAAATCGATAGGCAGAGAGAGAAAAAATGAAAATAAAACTAGGGTGACACAAACATCTTCTTTCTTTTACTGCATTCTTCTTTCTTTCATAGTTTTGCAGTTTTGGTGAAGAGTCTACCACGTTCATTTTTCAGCGCACCTGCACTTCCTTCTTCATTTTTTATTCTCATTTTCATCCTTCGGACTTTTTCTTTGAGGGTGTTAGGGTGCAGGGTACAAACAAAGTAAAACGACACAAACTTATGTTTTTCTTTTACTGCAATCTTCACTGTTTTGCAGTTTTAGTAAAGGGTTTCCCACCTTTACACATTCTTGTACACTCTTTTTAGCGCACCTATACATTTTTGTCAGGGTGCAAGATACGTCTAAGTAAGACCCTTACGACAGATAGGACAACTGTCATAAGGATGCGGGCGATGGTAGCAGCCCTCCCGCTGATCTATAGGACGAAAACCATTCAGGTAAGCAACTTCGTCACAGCAGGAACCAGGACGACTAGAATCGACCATACCTCTGAAGCATGCGCGGCAGAGGGCATGCCGGCTGCAAGCCATGACCATTGTGAGGCGTTCACCATCACAGTTAAGTGCACATTCGCTATAGCGCCCTTAGGCATAAATGGGATATACTGCATCAGGATGCAGAGGATGCTCACAATCCGGATACAGGTGGCATCCATGCCGACAGCGACCCGAAAAATTATATGGTTGTAGTGATGTCGACAAAGTCGATGCTTTCCACAGCCAAGTGTAACTGTGTCAGTGATCTCACAAAGAAGGAGGTCACAAGGTGTTAGTGCAGCATGTGGGGAAATGAAGACTAAAGAAGGCACGGTGATAGACATCGAGGTAGGCACGGAGACAGACACAGAAACGGGCATGGAGACAGACACAGAAACGGGCATGGAGACAGGTGGGGAGGCAGGCACAGAGACAGGTGCAGAGGCGGGGACGGAAGTACACGAGATATCTATAGGGTCAGTAATCTGGAAGGAGACAAACATAGAAACAGGCACAGAAACAGGTATGGAGGCAGACACAGAGAAAGGCGTAAAGGTGGGCATGGAAGTACACGAGGTACCCATAGGGTCAATGACCTGGAGCAGTTGCAGGTTAGGGTAATTACACACGAGATCATGCATGGCAGTAATAGTTTGCACCATAGCACCGCCATTCCATAATTCCCAAGAACCAGAGGCACGGACAAGAGCGGTGTAGTGGTCAGGAGTAGTAAAATATAGACACAAACGTGCGAACAGTGGTCCGGGTCGCCACCCGAAGGGGCACGCTGCATATCAAGTCGACACCTTATCAAAGCAGTCTCCAAAACAGAGACATTGAATCCCCCATGTCGAGTGTAATTACTATCTTGTGGGGGATGCAGAGCCGGGTTATCGCCATATAACTCACGTTCCTGAGCATCAAGATCAAAAGCAATGGCCAGGAAATAAGAGTGAGCATATGGTTCCCGACAATAGGCTTATTGGCAGATGTTAGTAGCAGCGAGGCCACACAGATTCGGTGGAGGCCGGTCAGGCGGATTTTCTACAGAATCTCCTATAGTCCCCTTGCCAAGTTCATCCTCAGATGGTCCCTCGCCATCATCCCTCCCGTTTTGTGTTTATCAAAAGTATTGAGAATAACAATATTTTTACTAACCAACAAACTTACGAGGACTGTTTTTTCCCCTTTATATATATATATATCATCACAAACAGAACTACCCGGTAATCCGTAGGCAGAGAGAGAGAAGAGGACAACAAACGAGGGGATGTGACAAATTGTTTCGTCGGAGTTTCACCGACTCGTCAGGAGGCTGAACCCTTGTGACGATATATATATATATATATATTCTTATGATAGGAAAATGAGTGAGAACGATAGACAAATACAAATGCAACATGATATTGAAGACCAAATAATCGTATACGAAGCAGAAAAGTAGTATGTACCGACATACAAGTAAAATAAGAGCAATGCATTGAACGCAAATGTCAATCGCCCTCAACTTTTTTCTCTTTTGCTGTGCCAAAACTACACCAATTCCGTATTGGTTTGCATTGGTTGTCTTGATGAATGTTTTCTCATTATAGGGAAGCAACAACATACTTCAAACGCTTTAAGGTTTCCTTGCAATCATTCGTCTACTCCTACAGGGTGTCAGGGCGACTAAGGTCTGTTAAGGGGGTTGCGACTGTACTGTAGTTCTTTGCGAAGCTACGATAGTAGCCCGTCATCCCTAATACTTGATCGCCGTAACATACCGAGGTCGTGGTCAAGTCTCTAATACCAGTCATTTTGGCATTTTTTGTCCTAAGTCTATCCTTAAAAATCTCATGCCCCAAGTGTAAGACCTTGGTGCGGCCAAACTCGCATTTTTCGTAGTTAATCTTATGCTTGTGACGCCGAAGGAAACGAAGCACAAAATCAACGTGTTGCGCGTGCACCTTGACTATCTTATCCGCGTGCTCTAGTGGTCTCATTTGGTTGTGC
>BFEA01000101.1:686005-720154 GCA_003427395.1 Chara braunii
CTCTAGTGGTCTCATTTGGTTGTGCTTTAAGTTGTACTTTATGATTTCAGTTTCAAATTGCTCATGTGTTATCCCTGCCCATCTCTTTTTTTTTTTTTTTTTTTTTTTTTAATTTTTTTTCCTTTTTTTTTTTTTTTTTTTCTTTCCCCCCCCCCCCCCCCCCTTTTTTTTTTCCTTTCTTTTTTTTCTTTTCTTATTCGAAATATATATTACTGTGACTTTTCTCTGTGTCATCCTGAATCCACCATTACTTAGCTGACTTGTTGTGTAATGGCTTGATTTAATTATATGGTTGTTGGATTGTCGTATTTTTTTACTAAGAGTGTTCCACAGCCTGTGGAGGTTTCAATGGATTGTTGAATGAAAGTGTGAGAAGAGTAGGACGAAAACACGAATGGTGAACGCGACTATTGGTAATAGTTATGTTGTTATTCCATCTCCAATCCCATCTTCTACCCTTGTGATATTCGTGAAGACAATAGGGGTATAAGTTCGGCATACATGGGCGCCACAACGAGTTCTCATTCCCAAGTATCAAAACTCGTTCATTCGGGATTTTTCTTAGGGTCAAGGCACGAAGTGCAGCAGTGCATGTTGGACATGAAGGACAACAATTCAACCACCATTACATCTCTCAACCACGTTTTCAGAGTCGCGTTGTGCATGCAGCCGCAAGTCTCAAGAAGTATTCAGGCCGTCGCTTATGCGGTTCGTTTTGTCTTTACGGATATCCAACAAAACGACGCCCCTATACTTCTTGAGAGTCGTTGCTGTATGCACGCTGTTAGCTTAAAAAAATCGTTGGGAAACGTACTGGCGGTTTTAGATCCGACCTGCTACAGGAGGTAGTGGAATGGATGACTGGCTAGGGAGGCCTTAGAGGGGTGGGCAAGGACTGGTTGAAGCAATGGGATGGGCCATTGAGCAGGCCTTAGAGGGGTAGTCCAAGACTGGTCGAAGTAAGGAATTCACTGACAGGACCCTTGTGGTAAGACGGACAATGATATTGTTGCTTTGAATATGATGGGATTCACGATCGGTACGGTAGTGGGCCATCTGCGGTAGCAGTAAGGCAGATACTCGGTAGGGGTGGGGACAGGCAAAGCTCCAGGAGGGGATCTTCAGCCCGAACTGCAATCTCGAGACCGGCCCTCGCCTCGAAGGGGGTGAGGACGATGGACGATCAATGGTTCAGGACTGGCCGAAGCAAGGAATTCACTTACAAGACCCCTGTGGTAAGACGGGCACTGATATTCTTGCTTTGATTGAGGACCGTGCTACGCATAGGGATGCAGGCAGAGCAACTTGTCGGGGGAGGACGAGAGATTTGGGAGGTTTGGTAAGCATGTCAGGTTCGCAGTCCGTATACGGTGAAATCTTGGGACAAAAAAAAGAAAAATCCTCACAGTCGTCGACCCAACGACACCGTAAGAAATAAATACAGGCCCGTAGCCGCCGTCCGTTATGCAATGTGTACCACCAGATACATCAAGGAAGACGTGCCACCCCTTAGGGTATACTCGCGCCGCCTCTTTTCAAAGTGCATCAAACTGGAATTACAGCCCCATCGAGAGGCATCCGGCCGCAATCACGTCCATAAATAACTAAAAAAGTAATTCTGTAAGTATGCCTTGACACTGCCGACGTCCCCTCACCTTCCCACACCCAACGTTTTCGCAGCCGTATATGATAGTCGTCGTCTCGTCGACACAATGGTTCTTCCCATTAAAAACAGCCAGGTACATGCCCGAATCAGTCATCCCTTATGCACGTCCACAACCAGATACATCAATCAACGAAAATGTGTGGGCCTGGCACCTTAAACCTCCTATCACTTCAACTCAGTCGACTCACCCTCCCGCACCTAACGTCTACACAGTCGTATCTGACAGTCGTTGTCCCGACGACACCAGAATGGTTCTTCCCGTAAAAACAGGCAGATACGCTCCCGTATCAGTCGTCTCTTATGCACGTCCACAACCAGATACATCAACAAAAATGTATGGGTCCGACACCTAAAATCACCTGCCCATCCAAATTCGCACATTCCCCCAGCACCCCCCCCCCTCCCCCCCGGCCGCCTCCGCCTCCAGAAAAAGGGAGACCCCACACATCGCCCACACAACGCAGCTAGACCAAAAATTGCAACACGATTCACGACGGCAGGTCCAATGTCCGAGGAGGTGAACGGGCGCAGAGCTACCGGAGCGCTGCGCCCTGGTCCGATTAGGCGCGTTCGTACGGTATGGTGCGCTAGTGACATCAGTGGCGGGTAGTGGCGGTGGGTGGGTATGGTGTTTGTTGCACGCCGCGACAGGCAATATCGGAATTGAACTGCGCAACGATGGAGGCAGACATGGCGGGACGACGACAAGATCAGGGTAGCGATCTGCGGTGGTGTCGAGCGCATCAGTCCGGCACCGCACGGGGCAGTGCGGAACCCTCCCGGTCGCATCACGCAAGAGTTGGTTTAATTCCTTCGCCGCAAATATACATGGAGCTTCCGCAAGCCGCTCCGGCCGAGTGCGTGAGCCATACCTTCCGCGAGCCTCTACGATAGGATAGGGCCTACACGAGGCACGACTTACCTCTACCTTACGTGAGTTGTCACCTCCCTTCGGTGGGCGTATCCCCGCCGAGCGACCAGTCCAGTGTACGAAAGCTGATCAGTTGCAATCGCAGAGGTGGACCAGCCGATGGCGTTTCTCGTTCGCTGTAGCATAAGGGGTACGCGCGGTAATATGCCTCTACCGGACCCGCTCACGAACCGACATCTGGGGGGGTTGAGGTCCCAAGCGCGACTCGTCGTCGGTCGACTAGGACGCATCCCATACACCACGCGCACACCACTTTACGAACACAAAAGTAAAATACACACTCACACACACATCAAACAACGGGACAACCCTCCTAGTCCCTTCAGTAGTTATCCCATAACTTTCCGATGCAGAAATCGGATAGGCGTTGCGGGCGAGACTTAGTATAAAACCGCGCTGACACAGGGCTAATTCATACGGATTTGCAATGCAAGCTTACGCAAGCAGTTGCAATGATGCCGTACTATGTAGTGTCCATAATCAAGCGCTCCCTCGTGAATCCGAGTACCGCTTATGACACTCAGGTGTCAGACTCGAAGTGTCATGAGGGTCTAATCCCTCACGATATTGTACGGCCGAAGGAATAGTCGTGCAGCCGCCGCAAGACCTCCGACCTTTGGTCTGAGCGTCTCGGTAGGCAAGGCCAATAGGCTCTGCATGGGGGCAGATTCCTTCCCTGCAGAGTCTAGGGCTTGGGATGTCCTGGACAAGGACCTCGAATCCCGGCCTAGGACCAACGTCCGACTATAAAAATCTCTAACAAGCAAAGGATAAAAGGGAATCTCCCTTTTCTCTCAAACACATAGTCTGTTTAACCCTTACGCGCACTCACAATAGGCCGCACGAAACACTCGAGACACATACATACACATATATATAGAGGGTTATTAATATAGGACGATCACTTCTCACTGTCACAGTGAGAGTCCTCTCAGCCATATATATGTATGTGATCGCAGGCAATCAACTCCAGAGTCAGAACCAGAAACACACCTGCAATCACATCAAAGATCCAACAAAAGTTCACTCACTACACGGGGTCAACTTCAACCATTCTCTATGTTCATACCCCTTGCTTTAGCCATACAAGCCTCACTCTTGTGCAACTCCCCAAAATAAGTACTCAGTACCTTAGTTAAATGGTCATTCAATAAAGTCTGGGTGAAAACACAATAAAACAAATCAAACCACAGGGCTAAAGCCTTTAGGTCGAGTGACAAGAGTGGATTGAAGTTGAATCGTAAACCGACGAATCGGCAACCGACATGTTATCAGTGATAAAAGAGGATGATCCTCGTAGGATCGAGCTGAATCTAGTCCAGACCCTGAATCAAATGATCAAGAGGACCTGTAACACATGACAGGCCAATCCCCAAGCTAAATCTATAAGTCATTGGAGGATAATCACGATATCACTCCAAAATCTTCCTAACTGACTAAGCTTAAATCTACCCTTAAGTTGTGCCCAAAGCGAAGGTAGACTTTGGCAGAGTCTCCGCTACACAGGGTGGATCGCCAGAATCGTCATCTGTCAAAATATAACCTAACTCCTTTAAGTTAGGAAAATGTCGGCAGCGCTTCCCGTATGAAAAGTTCATTTTCAGACTTTACATCAGCCCAAATATGAAAACAGAAATAGTCTTTGACTTTCCAAAGTCAAATTTCATCTAACTCTATGAATTAGCAAAAATTTGGACAACACTCCCTTTAGAAAATGAGACTTCCCATATTTTTACTAAGCTATATACGAACTTTAGACAAGTTGAACTTTGAAAAGTCAAGAATTAACTAACTCCCTGGATTTGTAGAAATTTCAGCAGCGCTTCCCGTAGAGAAAATAACTTACCAAAATTTATACAAAGCCAAGTATAACAAAAGATCCCAGAAAATGCGAGAATTGATCTAAGTAAAAAAAACTTAACTCAGAAAATGCAAAAATTGAACTAACTTTTATCGCTCTAGCACGCGGCGAGAAACTAAAGCAACTACATGTCAAACTGAAACTCAGACCAAGTAGTAGCCTCACTCAGTTACATGCAGGTCGAACCACAAAGGTAAGTACTCTCACCATCCCAACGTCAATTTAACAGACAATAGTTCAAAATCTTTCAATGATTTACCCCTTTATACCCTGCTCACATAAGGCGTAAAGTCAGGTCATCCAATCTTATGGAACATGCTTGACTCAGCCATCAAGTATACACGAACAAGTTGCACAACTACTTTTCTCTTCCTTTGGGCACATGACTAAGCCATTCATCCTAGAAACAATGCTTACTCGCTCTGAACTTGTTTAATATCCAAGTTATATATATTTGACGATATATATATATATATATATATGAACTTAGTGTTCAAAAGTTGACCGTAGGACTCAGCCATTCATCTTAGAAACAAAGCTCAGCCTGCCCAAAGTTACCTTCAATTATATTCTTAGTTATATTCTCTTCAAGTTTATGATAAGTTATGGTCAGACTACCCAATCTTATAGGACCCTGTCTGACCAGCCTGTTCTTAGATAGAATAGTAATAAAACATAGTCAAATTATAATCTTTCGGGTTCCAGCACGTGCAAGGCATTGAGTCAAACCATCCAATCTTATGGAATATGTATGGTCCTCTGCCATGTTCGTTTCTCTCTGATCCAGCTGTGTACGACATGAGTCCAAAGCCATCCAATCTTATGGAGCATGCTTCGTCCTCAGCAAAAATCACTCCCTCGAAATAAAACAAACAAAAGAGTTGAGTCATTCATCTTACTAAAAACAAAGCTCAACCCTCTTCTCTCAGCACAAAAAAAAAGCAGAGTACTCTGAGTTAAACCCAGAGACTGTTCAGAAACCATCCAAAAATAAACTGCGACCAGACCATCCAATCTTATGGAACAATGTCTGGTCCTCAAATTTGCACAACCATGCCCCACAAAGAAAACAGCCAGGTCATTCATCTTAGAAACAAAGTCTGGCGAAATTAAATAAACACAACTGCCAAGTCATTCACCTTAGAAACAAAGTTTGGTCTTTTCAGAAAAACAAAACAAACACAGCAGTCAGGTTATCAAAACTTATGGAACCATGCCAAACTTTATAAGACCCTTCCAATCTCAAGCAAAACCACCTTTCTCCCAACCCCCCCCCTTGATGCAATCCTTTGTGACAATCTGCTTTCAGGCAGTCAAGAAACTGAAACTGTCATTACACACGCATTCCTTTACTTAGTCTGAGTTGTATCCTGAAAGTCAAACTGAAAGTTAAAGTAGGGGAACAGACAACATACTCAATCAAATATAGTGACGAATACAAGTAGGATTTATACTGGGTTTATAGAAGGACATCAGGGGTTACCTCTCAGTTCTCTGCCTCCAGAACTCCTAAGTTCCGGCAGGGCTCCCGCAATCGGTGGGTTGACTCCCCACAGAGTCTCGTTGAGGTCCTACGGGTTGCAATCCCGCCTGCCGTCTTCCTCTCAGATACAAGGGGGGGTGCTCTCAGACTCGCGTGAGAGGGCCTTGTTTCTTTGATTCGCCTAAGGGCCCCGCAATGGCGGCCAAAAATTCTGCAGCAGCTTGGTCAACTGAAGTCAAAACACCAGCTGCTGACTCCCTGGCGACAATCCGAATCACAACAATAACCCCCTTTGCATAGGTTGTCCACTCTTCTAAGTCTCAATGCCTCTCCTCAAAGCAGTTGTTGTTGCACTGCACCTCTAAGATCAGGAAGGAGGTCTTAATCCGCCAGTCCTTGTAATAGCACAACGGTACGCAACAGCCACTCAAGAGTAGACCGAAGAAAATGATAAGTCAACCGTACGCAGTTTGTCGCACGCACACAGTTTTTGCAGCCTTGTCCTCCAACTGCTGCTCATTCACCCATGCCGAAGACGCAGTCCGTGGTTACCGTACTCCGACATACACTGCAGATCATGTTCTCATGGTAACAACAACCCAGCGAGTCTCTGCAGCAGCAACCCCTCCTAGCTCGCTTAGTATCGACTCGTCACTACACACCGCCGCTGTGCAGCAACCCTCAATAGCGCATGGTCCAAACCTTGCCGCAAAACACAGACTATCCTCGATATCGTAATTTTCAACTATTGCTCCTTGCTATCTCGCTCAATGAGACGACCGACGTAACATTCCATGGGTAAACCTCCAGCTCATATCAGTAGGGTGAGTGGTGCACTAACCATCAGATAAGTTTTGAATCCTGCTGCTCAATCCACCACCTTAACTGCGAAAATACACCAAGTCAGAGCGAATCTTCCGCTAACGTAAGCGTCGATGCAGCGTTTAATCCTTTACTGTTGAACACTGCCGGTTTGGCACCTCAACTCGGTTCTCGGTCCGCCCTGCATCGGCTACGGCATGCCAAATCTCTCCCCCTCACCTGCCGGAATGCAGCATGCACCGGTACTTTCCGCTATAATACAGAAGGAGCACTCCACTAACAACGACCAATCCGAATCCACTCCGCAGGGATGGCGTGTGCAAGCCAGTCGCGTTGCCTTAAACTTATGTTAGTTGATCCCACTACTCAAATCCTCTTAGGCAGTCGGTGAGATCTACTCCTCCCATCCCCCTCAATGCCTTGTTCATGCTCGCGCCCAGTTCATCGTAACCTTTCACTTCAGCAATGAATCTTGCTCCAAACACCGACCAGGTACAGCGACCTGCATAGTTCAATAGGCTCCTCCAGGATGGCGTTTAGCCATCGAAGAGGAGGAGGGGATTCTTCCGCCAAATTCATGAACCAGGTGCGCCTTGGTCAAGTGAGTATACTTGTCCCCGACTTATTTTCGCCTTGCTACACACTCAACATGCGAAGGGTGAATGAATTTCCCGCTAAAATGCGGGGAGATACATTCCCCCTTTTTCCCAGGCGCGGCTGAAAACCCACTCTACCGTTGATACCACGCCCTTAACCCAAAATCCACTGATGCCATCATCCTCGCAGCGGCCAAAAACGTTCGGCTAGCCGGCTAGCCGCCTCTCTCGCTCGGTTTCATCAGGAATCGAGCGAGGTTTCCATTTTCTCACGCAACCATTCCGCCATTTTCATAGCTCCGCGCGGACTCTCTTTCTTTCTAACTTCCAAAATACTAACTCTTCACTCCGGCTGACTATAGATTCGAAATCGCCCTATCCTAAAACATCAGGATAGCATCTTTCCCCGCCTAAATCCATCAAGGATTGAACGGGATATCCGTTTTTCTCATTTTTCCTCCTTCTTCGTTCCCGTCATCCTCACGCAGTCCCTACAACTCACACCTCCAGAACTAACCCTTCACTACCCAATCTAACACCGCCATCGCACTCGCGTCGCCCAAAAACCCTCGTTTAGAGCCTTACTTCAATGAAAACGGTCAAGTAATGGCCGAGATACACCAACTTTTGTCAGACTTTAACAACTCAAACTTTGCTTACCATGCCCTTAAATCTATTAACCACCTTTCACCCGAAGGAGGTCTCTTCCAATAGGTCTCCCAACCATCCCTCTCTTTCTAGGATGAGTTATCACGCGACCCTTTTTAAAACACCTTCCTTTTGAAGATGAGTCTTCCAATAAACGACATTACCACCTTCCTCAATCTGAAGGGGTTTCAACCATAAAACAACTCAAACTGAGAGGCCTACTTATGAGTCCTCTCCACAAACTCAACCACGAAACAACTCAAACTAAGGGACCTGCTTATGATCCCTCTTCGCAACTCAACCATAAAACATCGGGCATGGTAAGTATTCCAGTTTCAGAGACTCGCAAAATCCCTTAGAATTCTCACACTTCTGTCACATAACAAACTGCACTGCCTCTCCTTATACTTGGCCCTCTCATGCCTGTGAGCAGATCGCACGAGTATACCGGAGAGTAGACAATTAACATTCATTTAGTCTCACAAAATCCACACAAAATCACCATTCATCAGGATAAAACCCACACATGTGAGAGTGATTGTGATCGTCATATACAAAGAAATAGTCTCAGACAACACTCCAACTCAGACACCCTCAAGGGTATAACATCCCAACTCAAGCGAACAAATATAGTCTCGAACTACTTGTATACACTTAAAGTCGAAAACTCTCAACTCAAATCGACACCAATATCACACAAAGGAATGCTCTCTCTTCCTGGCTAAAGTCTTTAAACTACAACAGGTCCACATAGGGCATAATCGTACCCCTCACCAGTGTTCACCACCCGTTAGCGCCCCGACACAGCGGTCCGCCTGCTGCTACTCCGTACGGTCTGGCCAGGCCCGCTATCCGCCTCCTAGAAATAACACGTTGGTCCTGAGGATACCAGCTACCAGCAGGGGCCACCTTGCCCACTACAGCAGATATCGGCTCCCCCTGCTGGCAGGTACCGCTCCCGCACGTTCCCACGTTGGGGGCTTGAACACGGATGCGGCTGCTACGGAGATCCTTGAAACACTATAACGGGGTACTTCGGCGCAATCCCGAAAATTGTTTGTGGCTGCGCTCCATGCCACCCTGCGAATACACCACACCGCCGCGCGACCTCATCGGACCCGAAACGTGGGTCATATACATGACCGTGTCGTGGTGGCCATTAAACCCGGCGATGGTCCGGGTCAACAGCACGCTGGAGCAAAAAAATCTACAACAGAAAAAAATTTCAAAATTAAATAATCATTTTATAGTACAATTACATTCTAAATTCTAAATTTTTATTCCATCTTGAAAAATGTCATTACAATTTTAAAATTGTCTGTCTTACTTGAAAATTTTCATTCCAAGTATCGGGTATCTCTTCTTATTTGAATTGCATGATGGAGATGGAATGAAAGTCTKGATGAGTTCATGAAATATTTTAATTGGACTGTCATTCTATGTAAGGATTTTTAGTCATAAATGAGTTAATCCAATTTAAATTAGTAGGTATTTGTTATAGTATAATGAAAGTTTAATTAAGACATTTCNTAAATTAGTAGGTATTTGTTATAGTATAATGAAAGTTTAATTAAGACATTTCATAAACTCATTCAGACTTTCATTCCATCTTTGATCAAATAGATGTAGTTGGAASGGAAAACTCATATTTAGACTTGAACTCATCAAATAAAACTGGAAATTTTAGAAATGAACAACATTGGAATGATAATTTATAAATATGAAATTCTTTTTTTGAATTGAATGTTTTTTCAACTTTCATTTCTCGTGGGAATTTTTCTGTTGTAAAATAAGATAAATAAATAACTAAATGGATAAACAAAAATACGGCGTAAAAAGAAATACTTAGAAAGTGTCACCACCAATCGGACGCCGCGGACGACAAGACCGAGGGGGATATCCCTGCCAGACCCTTAACCCCTCGCTCCGTCCGCGCCACTCTGATCCTCGCGTCGTCGCCGCTCAACCTCGTTCCTCGAATCTCCTCGCCGAAAGTCCGACGTCGTAACCGCTAGCGCTAGGCCCAAGTTTGGGTTTTGGCTCTGACAAACGCCTAAATAAACGGACATTGCGCGACACGCGGGCCTACCGAAGACGCATCAAAACCTCCCTGTTGTCGATGTCGTTCTCCCGTACGTACACATAGGCCACAAGCAAGCACATTAATCAGCGAGACATAATCTCTTTAACCCCTGTTTAATCAGAAACAAAAACTCCGGCCGGCGATCACGCCGGCTCCTCGATAATCAACAATTAAAAAGATCACGCACGCCTCAAGTCTGCGCGCCCACCCACTCTTTATCCTAGTCAACCATCAGCCGCATAGACAACGAACCCTGTCGCGACTCGCGCGGTATATTTAATTTTTAAACCAAAGTTATTTTCTGCCACTTGCAAAACCAGGGCGGATACCCTTGTAAGGGTCTTCGCACCGACAACGGTCTATGGTGATGGTGGATATGACGATTTTCGGATTGACGCTGGCATGAGATGAACGGTGACGGGTTTCTCTCGTCCTTGCTCTGGGCACGTTCTTTTGGTACGGTGCGCTGAGATGTGAGTGGCGGGTAGTGGCGGTGAGAGAGGTATGATGGTGCTGTAAGTCGCGACTGGTGATGGGAACTGAAATGCGCGATGATGGACGTAGGCATGGCGGGATGATGGTGAGATCAGGGCAGCGACCTACATCGGTCTACGGTGATTGCGGCTATGGCGATTTTTGGATTGATGATGACATGAGATGAAGGGTGACGGTTTCTCTCGGTTTCGCTCTCTGTGCTGTTCTGGACGTGGAGCTTGTGAGAGGGCGAGGTAAATTGGAGCTTCCTGGTATAGATGAGCGTTATAATATGCAATAAGACGATAAGATTATATGGGCGTTGCAGTCACGTCAAGTCTCCCCCCTTCCTTAGTAGGGTAGTAATGGTATGGATGCTCGAACCCCCTGTAGCGACTCACCAACAGGTTTGGTGAGGAGACGCCGCACTATCGTTGGACTTTGACAATGGTCGTTATGTCTTCGGTGCTAGTGTTGCTCCCAGCCTTAGAGGCTAGCAGTGGGAGGAGGGGTGTTACTTCTCCCCCGAAGATAGAGGGGTAGGGTTTGAGGAGGATAAGGTAAGTGGGTGGATTGAGGAAGTAGGGCAGGAGGATGGGCTTGATCTCCTTTTGCGTTTGTGTATGTCGTTTGGCCACCTTTCCTGAACTGTACTTTCATAAAGAGTTAGAATCCCTCTATGATACGTTTCTTACTTTCCTTTGATAGAAAAATGTTCAAACTCCCATAGTTTTTCAAAGTTTTGTGTTTCAATAGCGTCTGATAGTATTTCTTGTTTTGGTTCTTTCATGATAAGTCGGCTTGACTTTGCACTACTTGTTTGTCTCTTCTATATCGTAATCCTTGATGATGACGATCTAAATTGGTGTTTCTGATTGGGTGTATTACTCGTGTGTTTGTTCTATGTTGTAATTCTTGATACATTCAATAATGACGATCCGATTCAGTGTTTTCTATTTGGTGTTTCCATCAGATGAAAACAACTTCTTAAACCAATACATGCCATACATTTTTGTTAAACGATTCTCAAACCGTGGTTTGGGAATCTGATTCGAAAATCCGTTATGAATATCTAAACCTGAATTTCATATAATTCTCGTGAATTTGGCCATTGAGTAACTTTTTGTAATCATTGATCTTATTTTTGGTCTGGATTGGAATTCTGATATTCGTTAGTCTTAAAACTTTAGATGATTTTGCAATTTCGTTTCTGATCTCCGATGCCTAAAGTAGGCTTCTCAAAGTATTTCAAAAAACCTATGTTTGTTAACCTCAATACCGTGTGGTAAAATTTGATTTGGATGGCCTTTATCTGTTTGCTAATCTCAACCTCCTGGTCCTGAGTGGTATAATTTGAGGCTTGCTGTGCGTATCTGTGGGGTCTTCCTTGAGGGTTGGAGCCTCCCCCCGTAAGGGTTTCACAAGGTGGGAGGTGTTATTATTGAAGGGGGGAGGCGGTATTGGGGGATTGTCGTCTCTTAGCCAGACTGATTTAGGGACGGATCAGTACTGGCGGGTGAGGAGAAAAGGCAAGGGGGTGGCTGCTTATGGCAGAGTGTTAGGGTTTTGTTTTTTTAGGGAAGGAGTAACTTCGATGGCTACACAGTGAGCCGAAAGGGGGGGAAGCTAGAATAGATGGAAGGAAGGCAATAAAGGGATTTTCAACAGAAAAAGGTTTATTGTTAGGGTAGGTAGGTTAGAAAGACGAGGTTGGGACGACACAGGCCGGTGCTGGAGCATCTGCTCTGTAACCTAGGGGGAGCTTGAGGCTGGTGAAGTTATGTCGAGGGAGGCATAACCTGATCGTCCGACGTAGTTGGCGCCGGGGTATTGACCTTGTAACCTGCTTAGGGTTTGCCGCTAAGGGAATTGTCGAGGAAGGAAGGCACTTCCCGTCCGTCAGAGCTAGGTTGATCGGTATTGGGGAGGGTTGTGGTGCCCTGCTATCCTAGCAAAAGGGGGTATGAGATCAAGTGAGTTCTGGTACGAGGACTGAAAGCCCGGAACGACGTCCCATCTATTGGAAGGGGGAATCTAGGATTGTAGGTAGTTTTAGTCTCGCCCCCCGGTTCGTTTATTTTTCTAAAAGTTTTTTGAATGTTCCTAAAAGAGTTAGGTGCTTAGTGGTCCTAGGACTGTTTTTTAGGACATTGGGATCCCTACTAACTCATCTTAGGTGACTTCAATGCTGTTATACTCAGTGATTTGTGGTTGTTCGATGTGAGAACAACGCTGACCGGTGCTGGGGTGTTGCCCTGTAACCTGCGATGCAAGAGCGTGAGGTCTGGTAGAGAGATCTGGGGAGGTTTTGGGGTGGGCCTTCCACGGGACAACCAAGGGTTTCTGCCGGGACGACGCCGGTCGGAGCTGGGGTGAGTTGCGTTGCCCTGTGACCCAGCAGAAAGTGGGGGTGTGAGACCTAGAAGAGATCGGCAGGGAGTAGGACAGAGAACGTTGGAAGGGTTTGTGTAGGATGTTGAGGTTTTTGGAACAATCGTAATACCTCTGTGGCCTCCTATTCTCACTTCTCTTGAACGAAGGAAAGGTGGGAGAAGATGGTGGGTTATCACACGTCCTACCAGTGAGGGGGCTAGCTGGTAGGATGGGAGTATGGCATAGCTGCAGCAGAGATGGTGGCTCTGCTGCAGTCAGTCTTGCCGGAGTGAGGTAAAGTGGATTGATAGGGGCTTTCTGAGTCGTTTTCGAGTTTTGCTTAATCATGAAGTTGTCGTGGATGTGTCTGAAGTAGCTCCAATTCCTCCGAGCCAAAGCCGGGTAATGGGAAAAGCAGTTCAGATGCTGCTGGAGCGCAGCGCTACCGGATGCGCTAATTCGTGCGCTAATCCTGCCAGGGCCAGGCGCTGCCGAACTAAGGAGGATTAGGGTTTGGGTTAGAGAGCTGTCCGACAAGTAGCACGTCTGCTTAGCTGCTGGCGATGGAAGATGAGGAGTCGTGGCGACATGTTGTTATCAAGGCATAGTCTGAAAGTAGTGGGCACCTTGAGCCGGTCAGGGGAGGAGGCTGGGGTCAAGGGGTGCATATGCAGCTTGTCAGGTATGTAGGTTTGTGAGAGCTTGTCACCCGAAGCTCGGATTAGAGTGGTCGGGCGGCAACGCCTTGAAACTTGGAGGGAAACGGTATATACTACGGACGCTGCTTCAGCGTAGGCTCGAAGGCCTTGGTGTACGCCCCGACAGCAAGGAAGCGTGGACACACGGAGACGTTTAAAGGTGAAAGGCATATAGCAATGAGGAGGGATGAATCAAGATGAAATATCTGAAGAACTGTAAGCGAAGGTCAACGACCAACCCCCTTTTTGGGGGAGGTATTAATTGATACTCCTTTGCCTTTCAAATTTCGTTTTCCAGTGTTAGCTCCTATTTATAAAATCTGGGGAAGGATTACAGAGCTTCGTGATTTACTTTTGGGTTTTGTGGTTTTCACTTTGTTCTGTTGCGATGGCATCCGCCCCCCCCCCCTGCGTTGTTCTCCCCACCCTCGGAGGCTGACATTGTACGGATCCATGAGGTCTTGAAGGCGTGCTTTAATGAAGGCATTCTGCCGCATAAACTCGCCCCTAGTACAGTCACATCCGGGGAGGATTTTATGAGGGTGGTGGTGGACCTTGAGTTGTCCAAGATCCAGGCAGGCTGGATGCAGGAGCATGCAGTCTCCGTCTTCTTTGGTGAGGAATCGTCTTCGTTGTCACCGGAAGTCAAAAGCCGGCTAATTAGAATTTACGAAAACGGGTTGGGACGCTCCGGTGAAACGGGCGCCCCCCCCAAGCGAGGTCTACTTAGAAACGAAGGACGAAATTTGATAACGTACGTAGCTTCTGCCAAAGAGATTGCGACTTGGATGTTGAAGAAGAAAGAGGACCGAATTCAATTAGAAGACAATATTGTGTACTCGGTCTCTTTCCGTCCTTGGATGACAGCAAAAGATTTGTCCATATGGAGGGATCTGATGGCACAAAACTTTTTCTGGATTCACTACATAGATGTACCAGTCACTGTGCTAGGGCTGTTAAAAAGTGTTGTGGAAGATGCTTTTGGTCCAATACTTAGGGCATCCATTCCATACAAAGATCCGCTAATCCCGGATTTGCGTGACGTCCGTTTTGACCTTGATTACTCTGCGAAACTGAAATACAAGAAGAAGTTGATCTTTGACCTGGGGGAATATGGTGAAGTAGAAGTTTCCGTGGTCTGTGCCTCCACACCCTGGTGTTCAGCTTGTCGTCGTCACTTTCACAAGGCAATTGATGAGTGTTGCCCAGTTTATCAGAGAAAACAGGGTAACGGTCGCGAGAAAGGCTCCTACTGTCCTTAAACAAAAGGACAAGCCCACCCAGGTAGAGAAAGATAAGGAGAAAGGACAGCTGGAAAAGGGGAAGGGGAAAGAAGGAAGAAAGGAGGGGGTAGAGGAGGAGGGGGCAGGGAAGGAGAGGGAGCAGAGGACAGAGAAGGATAAGGGTATGAAAAGGGTGATGGCTAAGAAAGGGGAGGTCAAAGAGAAGTTGAAGGACAGCGGTAAGGATGCAACAAAAGGAGGGAACCAAGTGGAGAACACAGAGAGGCAGAAAATTGTCTTTACGGAAAAAGGGAAACTTGTGGGCCAGGCTGCCCTACTCTGCAAGGACATAGATCAGTCGTCCCCATTCGTTTTTGGCAGTGGAAAACCAAAAAAGAAGAAGGGGAAGAAGCACACTAAGGGAGGAGAGGCGATAAAGGATGGGGAACCAAGCGAAAAAATTGATACCCCAGCAGAAGGCCCCTCCCCAGATGCTCAAGAACGGGTGGAACAACCACCTTCTCATGCGGACTCTGACTCAGACTTGGAGATGCTTGAGGAAGAGACTGAGCAGGTTTTCAAGCCCCCGGGCTCAGAGGCTGGATCGGAACAGCATCAGGCGGCGGGGGGGGATAATCCCGCCCTAGACCACATGGATTTTGCGATTCCCAGCCTATTCCAGGAGGGTCAACTGTTATTCAATCCTGAACTGATAATACAAGGTCCCAATAAGAGGATTAGGACAAATGACAATCGGGCGATCCCTACAGAGGAGAGGCTGACGGAAGGGGAGCTAGAACACAAATCAGTAGAACACAGGCAGTTGTCCCCCCCGAAGAAAAAGAGACAAGTTTCGTGGTCAGCCAATAAATCCTTAGTGGCCTCCGAACCAATGGTAACGTTGACCAAAGCGGATAAGGACAACGGTCCGATTCAGGAATTTTTGGTCCCACTTATCTGCACAGTCTCTTCTCTGAATGTCTTGGTAATGACATTGAAGGATGCAGATGAAGCCTTGCGTGTCTCAACAATCCCTGTGCAGACAGGCCCATCAGACGAGGAAATGGTTGACCTGGCCAATGACCAGATACTTAAAAACCTCAGGTCGTGCGTGATTTTGACAGTCCCAAGGAGAGGCCGTCATGTGGCTTCCCTCCCAGATGGCAAAAAGGTTATTTTTCATATAGCCTTTTTGGCCCTGAACACAATCTCTGACTCTCTTGTTGAATGGAGTACTTTAGGGGCCCTGTGGCTACCCCTGCAATATTTTTTTGCAAATAAACTGGATTTGATGACATCGATTCGTCTTACCCCCGGACTTACTGCTAAGGAAGTTGCGGATTGGCTCTGACATATTGGTGCCGCTACCAGTTTATCCACAAACCAATACAGAGCTAGAGTTTTGAAACATAGTGGTCAGTGGATAATTCCATTAGAAATTGTATCTCCCTCAGGAGTGTCCACGGCTCCACAGCTTCCTGCCCGCATCCAAACTCCCGGCGGCGCTGACTACTCTGATGGTTCTACCATCTAGAGTGCGCCTGGCTAGCTGGAATGTTAAGGGACTGGGCGATACCTCCGACAGACAGAAAAGGTCAAGGCTGTCTTCCTGGGTTTTCTCAGAGAATGTACAGATTCTTTGCCTGCAGGAAACAAAATTGAACCGAGTAAAAATTCAAGAAGTCGCCGGCTGGTGGCATGGACCTCAATTTTGGTCCCCTGCTGAGGGGACCAAAGGTGGAGTTGCGATCCTAGTACATAAGGACTTAGAATGCGATATTTTGGATTACTATGTGGATCCAGGTGGTCGGTGAGCCTGGTTAAAATTAGAGTTAGATATGGAAGAGTGGGTCATTATGTGTGTATATGCTCCTAACGCTCTAGGGGAATGAGTGACTTTCTTTTCAAATCTTACGGCCTTTATCCCCGACACAGAGAACTTGGTGATCTGTGGGGATTGGAACACGACAATGAACCCGGGCTTGGACTCACCAGTGGCGAAACCCCTAAGACCGGATAGCATTATGATGTCAGCCTTCTTTGACTCACAGAGTCTGATTGATACATATAGAGTAATGAACCCAGAGGAACATGGGTTCACATGGTATGGGTCTCGCCCAGCGGACCCTTTCCCTCAGCCCTGTTGCAGGTTGGATTTTATTGTAGCAAGGGGTGTCCTTTGGGATAGATGCATTCTAACTGATTATAAAATTTCTTATTTGTCCGATCACTACCCAGTGATTGTTGACATATTGGCTAGAGATAGACTGCAGAGGGTTCGCCCACCGTTTAGGTTGAACACGAACATCCTCAATGACAAGGGCATTCCGGATTGGGTAAGAAATCAGATGGCTGCCTGGATGAACGCTAAGGAATTATTTGAATCTGAGGATCAGTGGGCCGCAACGGGCGTTGGGATTGTCAGAGAAGCCCTGATGGTTTTCTCCAGGATGAAGGCCGCCAATAGGCGGTGGACAAAATTGAAGGTCACTCGTGATATTGAACAGGCCGAAGCCCTGATAGACACAGATCCCTTTACAGAATATTATTGGGGTGAGCGGAGGAAAAAAACCTTGTGTCTGTTGGAGTCCCTGGAGGTGCAGAGACAGGCTGAGTGGCTCGAGTGGCTCAAAATTCGTGGGATAATAGGGTACGATCGAATGACAAAGTTAACGTTTAGATCACTTATCATAAAACAGGCTAAACCATTAGTTAGAGAATTAGTCCATCCTTTTGATATAAAGGCAGCGGTAGCCACGGACATCCAAACAATGTATTCTTTTGCGCTGGAGTATTTTCGGGATATCGTTACTACCCGCCGCCCTTTTGACCAGTTTGACTCAGATCTCTCGGTGAGCTCCCGTTTTTGGGACAGAACGAAGTCTTGTATTAATGCTGAAACGAGAGCACGCCTGGACTCCCCACTAACACAAGGTGAACTACATACAACAATAAAGCAAATGGCCCGGGGTTGGATGATCTTCCTGTGGAGTTATTCTTGTGTACGTGGGAAGCTTTCGCCCCCTTTCTATGCCAAGTCTATAACACAACACTTGCAGTGGGCTCCCTTCCTCAGGACTGGGTGAAAGGAGTCATCTCCCTTCTTTATAAGAAGGGGGATAAGGGAGAGGTCCGAAATTATAGACCCATATCGGTTTTGAATGTTGCGTATAAAATATTGGCTAAGGCTCTAGCGTTAAGGCTCGCTGCAGAACTCCCACAGTTGGTTGGTTGGGAGCAAGGGGCCTTCGTAAAGGGTCGTTCCATCTTTGAGAATATCCTGACAACTGTACAAGCCTTGGAGATCATTAGCTCAGAGAAAAGAGAAGTGGCCATTCTCTTGTTGGACATGGAGAAGGCCTATGATAAGGTGGGGTGGGCCTTTGTTTCTACCACCTTTTCCAAAATGGGTTTTGGTCAGGGTTTCTCCAATTGGATAAGGGCCATGTATGCACATGCAACTTCAGTAGTAATGGTCAATGGGGTCCTTTCTGAGGAGTTTCAGCTTACTCGATCCCTGCGACAAGGTTGTCCGTTAGCGCCGCTCCTGTTTGTTCTGCAGTTAGAGGTTTTACTTTACAACATTAGTCATAATGAGGCCATTAAGGGCCTTCAACTTTCCACCTCGTTACAGTGGAAGGAGGGCGCATTGGCTGACGATCTGACGGTTGCCTGTGGGAATACTACATCTTCCCTGACAGAGTTAAGAGTTGTCTTAGATGACTATTGTTTGTTGTCTGAAGCTTCTATAAATTGGTCGAAATCGGTTTATTTTCTTCATCCGATGTACTCACTAAAAGTAGACTGGGGCCTCAGAGTCGTTCCCACCGGTAACTCTGAAAGATTCTTGGGGATACAGGTGGCCCTTTCCAATTGCTTGAGTGTACAAGATCAGATATTGTCCGGCAGGGTAACGGCAAGAATTCTCTCATGGGTTAGGAATTACAAACTCTCCTTGTATGGAAGAGCCTTAGTGATTTCGGCGGCAGCCTTCTCGATTCTCTGGTTTCCGCTGTCAGTCTGTTTACTGGGTAGTGAAGCATATGCGGATATTAAACGAGTGGCAGCTCGGTATTTATGGAAACCTGCGGCTGCGGAAGAACAGGGTTTTATATCGAAAGTGGCCTGGGAAGCAGTAACCCAACCTCGATCAGAAGGGGGGTTGGGTATCCTGGATCCCAGGGCACAAAATTTGGCTCTTCTGGCTAAATGGTTAATTAAAGCTTTTTTTTTAAGACCGCTCTAAGCTCTGGATACAGCTTGCTGAGTATATCTTGGGTAGGGAGTGGTCCTTAGCCAATCAGGGTGAGGCTTGGCTATGCTGTTTGGTACCCTCCTTTTGCAACAGGAGGATTAAATCGAGAATCTGGCATGACATCCTATATGCCTGGCATAAACTACACCCAGAGCTGCTGCACATCCCTGCTTCGCGAACAGAAATTGCGAATCAACTGCTCTTTGATAATAAGTTGATTGGCCCTCTTAGAGGGAGCACCTTCAGTGCAGGTACTGGTAGGGGTCAGTTTGGACGGGCATGGATGGAAAAGGGAATCCTACAAGTTAAACATCTGTGGAATGAAGAAGAGGACCGGTGGAAGTCCGTGGAGGAATTTCGGTCCATGCTCCCCCGGTCGAGGAATATCTCGATTAACTTGAATATGCTATTAGGAGCCATGCCCCCTCACTGGACGAACACGTTGAAGAAGACGACAGAAGGAGGGGTGGGGGCCTGGTTTCTCTCCAAGGATGATCAGTATTGTGTGTGGGAAGTACTGGGTCCGGATTTGTCCTCAGGGATTAAGGTGCAAGAATGGACTCTGGGGATTAGGAGTGAACGGAAGGGTCCAATGGCCCGGCAACAGGAAAGGATAATAGAGAGTACAGAGGGCTTGTCTGAAGTCATAGTACTTCAGAGTAATAAACAGTTTGTTTTGCTGGGTGAAGCTAGCCAGTTCAAAGTGGAACCAGCGCTATGGGGTTGGCAACATAGTTTACTGGGCTCAGAGGCCCGCACCCAGACTCCCCTCATTTTTTATAAAGCTAAGACTGGGGCGACGGTGATCTGTTCTCAGGCCAGGTGTACTCCAACTAGTTTGGCCTCCTCCCGTTTCACAAGATTGAAAGGCACAGAAATAAACCAGCCTGATTGGCGCCTGCAATGACGGGCTCTGCAGAAGATCCCTTCACAAAAGTCGGCGAGCCTGCTGTGGCAACAGACGCTGCAAGTGATTCCGACGGCTCAATGGTTGGCAACTAGGGGAATGAACATTGCTACCACCTGTACCCGTTGTAACTGGAATTGGGAGTCCAACTCCCATCTCTGGGTACAGTGCCCTTTAGCAGACGAAAGTTGGCAGTGGTGGATCAATCTGTGGAATGACCTGACCAATAATGCCTTTGAATGGACTGAGAATTGGATACTATTTGGAATCCTCCCCTCTGCAAGGTTTAATCTCTCGGAGGGTTGGGGCTACGTGGCCTTAGTCTGTAAAGGAGTTCTGATGCAAGAGATTTGGAACTCAAGAAACAGTCTGGTCTTTAAGGGGGAACGTCTTACAGCTATGCAGCAAAGACATGTGGTACGAAGAAACATCAGGCTGATGATCAAGGCTGATTGGAGAATAAGTTCAGGCCGTCTGGGCAAAGGAAAACCTTGGTTCCTGAAAACATGGGCAAGAGAGGACCTGATGGCTACAGTCTCACGAGACGGTAATTTGGTAATTGCCGGATGGTTGAAGCCGCCTTGAGTGCTCCAGTTCGCCCGGATCAGTAAGGACTACATGGAAGGAGTACCTGTAGATCCATATTGTTTAAAGGCCTCTCACTTGAGTGAGGGGATAGGATGGGACGCTGGACCCGGTTTCCAGCAATAGGATACTACCTTCAGAATTGAAGTGCGTTGCAATTTTTTATGAGCTTCAAGTTAGTTTGGAAAGCAGTAATTTTGATGAAGGGACACTGGATCAGTTTTGTCCAGTAGTCGGGGACTGTTTTCTTTTCTTTGTGAGTAGGGGGTTGTCCAACGAGCTTGGCTCGAAAGCGAAACTGGCTGAGGCTGCCAGGATAACTCCGGGTTGAATTGTGAGGTCCCCGGCCTCGTCTCATGATGTATTTTTTGAAATGAAATTTTGCAAGCTTTCCACAAAAAAAAAAAAAAAGCCGGGTAATGGCACCGGTATCTCAATTTTCAAAATTTCATCCTTAGGCTAACTGGATTTTTTCTAGCAGTTCCTTGTCTAATTTTCATGAAATTTTCTGATGAGTTTTCTGAACGTACTCGTTATGGGACGCTGGGCTCGGTTCCCAGTTTGTGCCAATTTGAGAGGAGTTGGTTGTAAAAAAAAAAAAAAAAAAAAAAAAAAAAGAGTACCCTGCACGAAGACCGACCCGCCCCCAAATTTGCGCCCACCCACCACCCATATACCCCAACCCCAACAAGCACCCCCAAAACCACGAAAGAACAAAACAGTGGTCCCCATCCAGCGATACCGAACAACGACCTCAACACCCGACCGCCAGTCACCCGCGCTCCAAGCTGTACAAGGACCGCTCCCCCCTACCGGTCTTACTCCCGACGCTGACCTCACTCTTTCCCAACCCCAAAACACACCCCGTTTCCTGCCCGCTGTACCGCATCACATTTCCGGATCCCGGAAAAGCCCGCTCCGCAAAACGACAAAAGACAACCAGCATTTAGACGCAGCCATCCTGGCTGCAAAATGTGGTGGGATTCACGACCAGCACGGTAGTGAGCCACTTGGTAGCCGTAGGGCCCTCGCCTCGAAGGGGGTGAGGATGATGGACGATCAATGCCCGCTCAGACAGAGGGGTAGGCCAGGACTGGCCGAAGCAAGGAATTCATTGACAGGACCCCTGTGGTAAGACGGGCACTGGCACCGCTACTTTGAATGTGTGGTGGCATAATGGCATTCACGACCGGTACGGTAGTGGGCCACTTGCGGTAGCGGTAGGTCCGATATTCGGTAGGGGTGGGACAGGCGAAGGTGCAGGAGGGGATCTTCGGCCCGGACTGCAATCTCGAGAGGGGACACACGGCATCTGCACCACTCCCGGAAATGTGAGAAGGACAAAACCTACGGCGAGCGTATCTTTCTATGTTTTGAGGAAGATGCATCCTCCATTTTTCATGTTTTGGGAGTGGTGTGGCGAGGCCCCGATTCCTGGTGTACTGTGCCCGAGGAAAGAAAGGTTGATCGCTAACTACCTTGGGGGATACCTTGGGGGTACGAGTTGTGGTTATTGTGGTTTTGGAAGAGCGTACTCCTTTAGCCACCGATTATCAGAGGGTATTCATTGCACGTGTGGACAGACTGGCGGCGGATGTAGTTGCGAGTCGGCTACAAATTATCTCAACAACCGGTAGGTAGGGGGTGTGGTGTGGTGTAGGTGACGACGTGTTGTTGCTGTACGAGTTGTATCATAATCGTAAGCAGGTCCATACGCCGGGTGGTTTTATCAGGGTAATGATGCGTGGTGCTTGGGGTGAAGCACTGGGTGTATGTCGGTGTTATGGACGTGATGGGTGACTCTGGTTACGGCCGAGCCACGTGTCCGCAGTAGCACAGGGATGAGCCGGCGGCCAAGCCTGGTGGTGGTTCGGAAGCTACTCTGGGTATATGCGTGCGTCCATGTGTGTGTGTGTGTGTGTGTGTGTGTGTGTGTTGTCTGTGTGTGTGTGTTTGTTTTGTCAGTGTGTGTGTGTGTGTGTGTGTGTGTGTGTGTGCGTGTGTGTTTTGTCATGTTCGCTATACACATCTCTTCGAAAGAAGCAAGAGTCTGTGTATGTGCGTGTGCACAGAGAGAGAGAGAGAGAGAGAGAGAGAGAGAGAGAGAGAGAGAGAGAGAGAGAGAGAATTGGGCGCATACACAAAAACACACACACACACACACACATACAAATGCACATGACTACGTGTATAAGGTGCGGACAGAAGAGATGTACACGCTCCCACGAACACCCGTATGCACCCACTCACACATGCTGACGCCGGACCAGTGCTCTGGAGGGTATCGCTGAGTTCGGGCGAGATGGTGTGTCGGAAGATACCATAATATTCGATGGCATCATGGAAACCCCCCTGATGATGACGATGATGATGATGATGATGATGATGGTTGTGTGTGGCAGTTGAACGGTTGTCTTGTGAAGTTGTGTTGAAAGAACATCACTGCATTCACACATACCCACACCCATACGCACGCTCATACGCGCACTCGTACGCACGCTCATACGCACACATTCGCACACATACGCACACATTCACACACGTCGCAACCCATACACTTACACACACACACACACATAACACACGAACACACACACACACACAAACATACACAGACATGCCAACATTCAAAAACACAAACACACCACACAAACACACCACACAAACACACCACACGAACACACAACACAAACACACACACTAAAACACACAAACACAGCCACCCGCGCACGCGCACGACAGACGCGCAATAGAATTGCCGATCGTCCTGTAAGACACTGTCGCGGCCACCATTTCTCTCTGAACGGTGCATTTGAAGGGGAAGGAATAAACGGCGCGCGCGCGCGCGAGAGAGAGAGAGAGAGAGAGAGAGAGAAAGTGACCTTGTCGACCATAGCTACCAACATTATTATCTGAATTCCCTTAAACAGGTGTCAAACGGCCAAGGTCTTCCACAACATCGTCGTTGTCTCGTCTCGTCCTCATGAATCATCGTACAATATATACGATATATATATATATGTATATATATATATCTTCTACATTTATATATATATATCTTCTACATTAGTTGATGAAGATCGGCATCGTCTTCATCAGTGGGCCATCACCACGGCCGTCTTCATTGCCTTTGTTTTCCTCTTTTTTTCTTAGAAAGCGGCGGCCTGGAGATATCATCGTGAAACTGACCGGCCGTATGCAATTCGGGAATTTCGTTCATCTGGTTCCATCAGGATTCGAACGTGAGTCTGTATTTCAACAGTTCATGGGTTTACCAACTGAGCTTGACCCGCTGGTATCATTGTCCCTGCTTTTTTTTTTTTTTTTAATTTTAAATTCTAGCTTTCTCCAATTTCGGCTTTCTCCCAATCGCTCCCCCCCGCCCCCCCATCAGACGTACAAGAAGTTTGAGGGCCCTTTCCCGTACAAGCTTGCTTTCACCATTGCCCTTCCTCCCTCTCATTAACTACCGTGCGCCTGTGTTTTGGCCGCGCGATCACTACTTTGTTTCATCCGTATTCAGACCGCTATTCAGGTCAGATACGTTCGGAAGACAGCAGCAACATCTTACTATTCTTAATCGGGTGCTCTACTTACCAGCTGCAACACGTAGGGGGTTATCCACGTGTCCGCACTCGGAGAAAGTCATGGGCCTTTTTCCGAAGCCCACGTGGACTTTTCCTTTATCCGTTATCCATCCACGTGGTCGATTCCTTTATCCATCCCCTTGGACGATTCCTTTATCCGTCCACGTGGACGACTCCATGTCAATCCTTGCCATGTCTGGACCTGGTGAGTTTCTCCGTGTTGAGTCAAATTAAGCTTGCAAGCTCTACTACGCCTGCTGGTGCCTGGTGGTGCCCTTCCCACAAATTTGCGACCATACTCCCATCGGAACCCGTGAACCTTGATTCCTCACAAGGTGCGGGCAGAAGAGTCATCCATAGACATCCGCCGGTCCCTAGTCAGCATCGTTTATGGTTGAGACTTGGGGGACGGTATCCGACTGATCGTCTTCGATCCCCGGTGGACGTGGAGGATTTGTTTGTCCGTCCACGTGGATCGTCCACGTGGACGACTTGTAGTATCCGTCCACGTGCACGAATCCTTTACCCGGTGACGTGGAGAGTTCTTTTATCCGTCCACGTGGACGAGTGGTTGAAGTGTCCACGTGGACGATTGTTTTATGTGTCCACGTGGACGGTTGTTCTATCCGCGTAACACGTGGACAATTCCCAGCTGCAACAGCAGGGGACATCCACGCGTGTGCGTGGCTTTATCCACGTGGGTATTTTCTGCACGTACGTGCGCTTTATCCCTGTGCATGTGTTCGGGGTACTTGCATTATGTCCACGTGAACGGCAACCACGTGGGGCACTTTTTGGGACGGCGCGATCCAGCGCTCCTACCGTCTTCACCCGAATAGAACGCCGAGTCATTGTAGCCGTCTTTGGAGCAATTTTCGGTACAGATACAGATAACGACCTGGCCGGGCGTTCTACTCGGGTGAAGACGGTAGTCGGGTCTTACGTCCTTTCTCTGACTGCCACGTCAGTGTTTCTGCCGCGGTCGCGACTTCCTTAGTGGCCGTCGGCACGTGCAAGGCTGCTGCTGCGTCTTCCCGCGCTACGATGCGCACAGCATTTGCCACGTGGAATGTCACCTCTGAGGCGTCTGCCTCGTGGAATGTCGCGTGTGCGGCGTCTGCCGCGGGCCGCATCCTCTTCTTCCCGTGCAATATCAGGTTGGAAGCGTCTGCCACGTGAGATCTTACTTCTGAGGCTCCTGCCACGTGGAATGTCAAGCTGGAAGCATCTGCCACGTGGGATATCAGGCCTGAAACGTCTGCCACGTGGGATGTCCGGTCTTGCAGGTCTACCACATGGGATGCCAGGCCTGAGGCGTCTGCCACGTGGGATATCACGCCTCAGGCCTGAAGCGTCTGCCACGTGGGATGTCCATCTACCACGTGGGATGTCAGGCCTGAACCGCCTGCCACGTGGGATGTCCGGTCTGAATTGTCTGCCACGTGGGATGTTAGGCTTGAATCATCTCCCACGCGGGAGGGCGGGTCTGAAGCGTCTGCCACGTCGGATGTCGGGTCTGAGCGTCTGCCACGTGGGATGTCGGGTCTGAGCGTCTCCCACGTGGGATGTGAAGCCTACTGCTGCTACGTCTTCTGTCGTTTGCTCGCCCCTGTGATGCTTGCAGGTAAGGTTCAAATAGGGTAGCGAGCCGCATGTGAGCGCAAGAACATGAGGAGCCTTAGGTTTGGCGGGGGGGAGGGGGGGGAGGAGGGGGGAGGAAGTCGCACCGGTTGCAAAGTGTCCCACGTGGTTCACCCGTGAACTGTTGAAATACAGACCCAAGTTCGAATTGTCCCACGTGGTTTATTCTCATAATGATTCTGAATTACCTGGGATACAGGTAAAGAGAATAAAGATGCCAGGTGTAATATATTAGTGTAGTTTTATTAAAAAAAAAAAAAAAAAAAAAAGAAAAGAAAAAAAAAAGTAAAGATGCCACGTGCGTAAAAAGAAAAGAAAAGAGATGCCACGTGTAAAGCAGTTGCATTTACGGGCAAATGGGGCGCGCGTCGCGGCGCGCAGCGGAGAAAGGGTCACCTTTTCTCATTTGGCGCGCAGCGTTGTAGCATGATCGATGGGTGAGACAAAAAAAAAAAGGAAGGCCATTCAGATGGGAATGTGCCGACCGTCGATCGGATCAGGCAAAGTTGGAATGGTGTCTCTCTGGTGAAAAATGTGTTGAAAAGAGTGCGGACAATACTCATGCTACGAGTCCAGGCCATCTTTTTCGGCTGCTCTCTGGACGTAATTGCAGTTAGATTCATCCAGGACCGGCCGTAATTGCGGTCAAAAGCATCCACGGATGTCCTAGTGCGAGTATGTTGTGAGACAATTCCTCATGACCAGAGGAGATTAGAACGACGGACGAGATCGTTGATGCCCAGGACGGTGACTTCTTACTAATTTTCTTCTTCTTCTTCTTCTTCTTCTTCTTCTTCTTCTTTTCTCACATGATGATTATAAAAATGAGAGCAGTATGTTCTCGTACGATGTGGGAAGGGAAAACCGCGTCATGATGATGAAACAGAGGAAATGATGATCGGTGCCGCTGTTGATGATGATGATCGACCGATTGATGCTGTTCTGTTGATGGGTGTGGTGATGGTGGTGATATTGGTGATGCTGGTGAGGGGAGGACAAGGAAGTCACAGACGATAGTTATAGTAGTAGTATTAGTAGTAGTAGTAGGAGGAGGAGGAGGAGGGGGGAGAGGAGGAGGAGGAGGAGGAGGAGGAGGAGGAGGAGGGGGAGGTCCTAGTAGTAGTAGTAGTAGTAGTAGTAGTAGTAGTAGGAGGAGGAGGAGGAGGAGGAGGAGGAGGGGGAGGTCCTAGAAGTGATTGATGGATGATTCCGTTAAGCGATTGGGTCGTTGGTGATGATGATGATAATGATTGCTGATCTTGATCATTTGGATGATGATGATGATGATGAGATGATGATGAAGACGATTGTTGATCATGCTTGCTGCTGCTGCTGCTGCTGATGATGATGATGATGTTGTTCGTTGATGATTACGGCGGTCATGGTCATGATGATGATGATGATTGCCAGTGATCAGGATGGATGGTGATTGATGATTGTAATGGGTCATTAGAATGCACATGGGCTAAAGATGACCGCGCCTTAGCGCTGTGTAGCGGAGACAATACCTACGGATGATTGCTGATCTTGATCATTTTGATGATTACGATGATGATGATGATGATGGTTGTTGATCATGCTTGCTGCTGGTTCTGCTGCCGCTGATGATGATGATGATGTTGTTCGTTGATGATTACGGCGGTCATGATGATGATGATGATGATGATGAGGAGGAGGAGGATGGTGATGAATGATGATGGTGATGATGATGATGGTGATGATTGCTGGTGACCAGGTGCGCATGCGTACAGGGAAGGCTGTGAGGGAGCCATTATAACCAGTCACCCCCCCCAGGCTGGCTGTGTCAAAGAAAGCCTGACCCTGCCACTCGCAACCCCTTTTTTGTGTTTTTAAAAAAGGAGAATGCACATGGCCCTCTCCACGTCCTGGTGCAGATCATGTACTTGGGCATATTCACTTTTCCCAATATATCTTTTTACGACCCAGAGACCGTCGGGATTTGCTTGCCGGAGATCATCTTCTCCTGCGGGTTGTCCCGATCCCATCGTTGTCGTTTTCTGCGGAGATGTGTTCATTTTACTGGATTTTTTTCTTATTCTTTTCTTTTCTTTTACTGAATGGATGGATAATAGTCCATAATTAGTAACGGGATTAGTTATTAGTTTATCAACTTCATCTATTATTAATGAATTATAAAGTAGTTAAAAATTACAGTATTAGTTAATTAATGCACGTGGAATCCTCATTAGGTGATTTTTTTTTTGTGTGACGTGCTCCTTGTGTCTCCGCGCTCAGCAATTGCCCGTCGTCCTTTCGTTACTCTCTCGTGTGGATAGGGGTGAATTCATTGAATGGAGGAATTCCTTTTTCGGTTTTTTTTTTTTTGGGGGGGGGGGGGGGGGGATGGGGAAGCCGGGAGGGGAAGGGGGGGGGGGGGTTGTTCCCTACAATTTTTCGCGGGGGGGGGGAAGGGGTTGTTCACTACAACTTTTTGTAATGGAGGGATTCAATCAGATCAGCTGTGTCCAATTTTTTGGGGGGTTTGCTTTTGCAAAAAGAAAAAAAAGAGAAGAGGGGGGGGGCAGGAGGTTTGTTCGTGGCAATTTTCTGGATAGAAGGGAAGTGCATTCTCGTGCGTCGGCCACGTGGCAGTCGTTGATGAGCTGTGAAGCTGACGTCAGATTTCTCTTGGATTCAGCGACTCGTTCCTTTCCTTTTTTTTTTTTTTTTTTTTTTTTTGGTGACTCGTCATAGTGTACCAAAACAATAAACTTCAACCAGTGCACTCGGTTGGATAGGGCCGCGGTGGGCCACTAGGAGAGGGCCAGTGGGCTTGGGACGAAGTCCTCTGGGCCGAGTTAGTCCCAGAAGTAGGACCAGATTAGGCCAAATCAGGGTTAACACCTGCATCTGGGTAATGCATTTGTGGAAGTAGTATCAAGAGTAAGAGTCTAAGAGTCTTTTCGGTTTAAGCTAAGTTGTCCTCTTTAAGCTAAGTTGTCCCTCTCAGAGGATAGAGGATTTTCTATCCGTCGGTAGTTGCTCAGGTAATTGAATTGAAAAGAGGGCAAGGGCGCCTCTGCGCAGGCTTGTGCCTGTAAGCTAAGCTGGCTGATGCTGTCAGATACTCCGGGTTGAATTGTGAGGTCCACGGGGGCCGGCTCGGTTTACCATTTGAAATGAGAAGAATGCTTTTAAGGGCGAAAAAAAAAAAAAAAAAAATCTCGCCATGTGGCAGATGCATGCGCTGTTTCTGCATCATTCCTAAGAAAGGAAAGAAAATGTCGTGCTATGGAGTACACACTTGAGGAAAAGGAAAAAAAAAAGAAAAATTCGATGATCATGATGACGAGGCGCTCCCTCACTTGTCGTCTCTTTCTCTCTCTCATTCTGTTTAATTATAAAAAATAAAATAAAAAAATGGTGATCACAAATAGACGGACCACCATTGATGACCAGATTCAGATAGCCAAATTCACGTCGTACGCACGCTAGCACCATCTCAAATGTGTCTGACCGCATTTAAGGCCAGACGTGGATGTCTCTGACCCCAACTACGCCCAGAGTAAGAAATAAATGTCCTAGTGTGAGTATCCCCTCAGATGCCTAACCCCCCTGTCTGGTCATCAGCCGCCATGAACCGTCAGTGACAAAAGATGTGACGTGGATCTGCATCTGTGTACCTTTGACGGCCAGATTCAGATGCTAATCGACCCCATCCATTGTCACTGATAGTTCATGATCCTGTGAGTTTATCATCATCGTCATCATCATCATTATCATCATCATCATCATCAGTTCATCATCATCAATTCATCATCATCGTCATCAATTCATCACCCTCAATTCATCATTATCATCATCATCATCATCGTCATCGTCATCATTGAAAGGCATTCCGCGATGCAGACCCGAAATTCGAATCTCAGGGTCAAAGTCTCAGCCCGAGAGGGCCCAAGTGGGCCAGTTCCAGAAAGGTCACAGTGGGGTACCTTAGGAGTCGAGTCCCAACAGGCACCAGTCACATCCCAGAGGCTCCCTTATTACTTGCATCCTCTTCCTCTTTGTCATCTCCTCCTCCTCCTCCTCCTCCTCCTCCTCCTTCTTCTTCTTCTTCTTCTACTTCTTCTTCTTCTTCTTCTTCTTCTTCTTCTTCTTCTTCTTCTTCTTCCCCACGCCGGCTGAGACCTGACCCTCCCTTATCTTCGTTGTCCATATTGGGACGTCGGCAGGCTCGTTCATTTTCTCCTCCTCCCAGTCCCCCTCTTTCTCGACGTCGTGTTGATGGTAATCTGCGGGGTTCTTTGTCTTACCGGCAGCCTGCTCTGCCACGCCGACGGCGTTCGTGATTTACGCACAGACCCCGCCAGATCAGATCTAGCTTTCCAGTGGTGACCGATGCGGATCTGCCGGCAGACCTATCAAATATTTGTGGTTTGACAGCCACAAATGTCTGCCTACAGGATTATCAGCGTCAATGTTATACTGCATCCCAATTTGTTACGATTGCTTATCAGCTTGACGCTCTTGAAAATCAGTTGCTGTATGATCATAATAGTCCACCTCCTGAAGGCAGTAACTATACTACCTCAGGAGGCTTTACTGTAAATGTCTTACAGTTAGCGTTTCACGGCCGCCACCTTCTTATGCATCATGCGACACCAGGCGATGACCTGAATAACCATCCGCATATTTCTGCCTGTATTTTACACAGACCCGGGCATTATATGGGACTCATTCGTGCAGCTGCCCAGTGGGAACTGTGGGACGGTGGGGCGATGAGTCAGGCTATCTTCGACGTAAATGAAATTTTGCGTGCATTGTCGAATCATACTTTATTTTGGATCATTGACCGACTCTCGTGTGACACCTGTTGGGACAGAGACGCGGTGCGCCTTGGCTGTGGAATGCATCATCTATGCCATAGCCATTATCAATCTATTGTGACTGCTGCCGTCTGTACTGAAGGGTGTCCAACATTTCCTCACTGTACACATCCCTATCACCCAGATATACGTTGTCCCTTTTGTGCCCAAGGACGCTATCAGAACTGCATGATGTCGCACTGTGATGAACGTCCTGCTGTTCTTTTGACATGTGGACAACATGTCCTCTGTCAGGACTGTTTTGATGGGTTGGTTCGTGCTAGCCGTCCTGCTGAATGCTGTGCTGGCGCAACTCTCCTTGGGTATCCTTGTGAACATCCACATCATCCTCACCGTAGCTGTCCTATCTGACGAGGTGGGAACAATTAAACAAAAAAAGAAAACAAGAAAAAAAAAAAACAAGAAAACAAGATAGAAAAAGAAAAAAAGAGAAATAAAGAAAAAAAGAAAAAAAGAAAAAAAGAAAATAAGGAAAAAGAAAAAATATGTTGCTCTGTGATTTTGTGGGATGTGTTATTTGCTTTGTGACAATTGGATTATCTGCGGGATGTGTCATTTGCTTTGTTTCCCTGTCAGGTTTGGTTTCCTCCTCCTTTTCTTTACCTCTTTGCCTTTTGGTTGCGTGCAAGTGGGTCCTTGTGACACACGGGGATGGGGGCAGCCAGCGCTCAACCTGTCATCCACGTGGCTCGCCTTGTACGTAAGAGGTGATGAACAGGTGGGGTTTTCCTTCCTTCCTTCTTTTCCTTTCCCTGTCTTGCTTTTTTTCGCCTTCGCACTCTGATTTACAGTGTGACAATATATGTATATATACACCGCAGCTGTTGTGTCGCTCTTGGTCTCAGTGTGTTCCTCCATGGCATTCGTGACCACCGTAGCTGCTTTGTCGCCCTTGGTCTCGGTGCGTTCCTCCATGGCATCCGTGACCATGCCTGCATTACCACCTGCAGAGTCCCCTCTTCGGGTCTCACCTATGACTGCCCCCCCTGTCTCTGCTTCAGCCACTTCACCACCCCTGACTTCATCCCCCCCGTCTTCACCGCCTATATTTCCCCTGGTTTTATCGCTGTCTGTTACCCACCTTCCGACAACTCTACCACCCCTGTCTTCACCACTCCTACCGCCCCTGGTTTTGTCTCCATCCATTACCCCTCTTCCTAATCCACAAACCACTTCGTCCACACAGACTCCGTCATCATGTTTTGCCCCTGCAGAAAGCCTACTTCGTCGTCCTAGACGCCGACTTCGACCTACTGCCCAACCTCAGCTTACTCCCCTTTCCTCCATCTCTGTTCTTGGACAAAGAAGAACCCGTTCATTCTCCCCACCACGGCCCTCCCCAACATCCCGTCCTCGTCTTTTGCCGCCCCAAGCATCCTTACCACGCCTGCAACGCTCCTCGACTGCAGACCTTCTGCAACGCGGCAAACACAAAACAGGAGGGATGATGGCGAGGGGCTATCCGAGGATGAACTTGGCAAGGGGACTGTAGGAGATTCTGTAGAAAATCCGCCTGACTGGCCTCCACCGAATCTGTGTGGCCTCGTTGCTACTAACATCTGCCTGCAAGCTTGTCGTTGGAAACCATCTACTCACTTTGATTTCTTGGCCACTGCTTCCGATCTTGATGCTCAGGAACGTGAGTTATATGGCGATAACCCGACTCTGCATCCCCCACAGGATAGTAATTACACTCGACATGGGGGATTCAATGTCTCTGTTTTGGAGACTGCTTTGATAAGGCGCCGGCTTGGTATGCAGCGTGTCCCTTCGGGTGGCGACCCGGACCACTGTTCGCACGTTTGTGCCTATATTTTACATGCTCCTGGCCACTACACCGCTCTTGTCCGTGCCTCTGGTTCTTGGGAATTATGGAATGACGGTGCTATGGTGCAAACTATTACTGTCATCTGTGATCTCGTGCGTAATTACCAACCTGCAACTGTTCCAGGCCATTGACCCTATGGGTACCTCGTGTACTTCCATGCCCGCCTCTACGCCTATCTCTGTGCCTGCCTCCGTACCTGTCTCTGTGCCTGTTTCTGTGTCTGTCTCCTTCCAGATTACTGACTCTATGGGTACCACGTGTACTTCCGTCCCCGCCTCTGCACCTATCTCTGTGCTTGCCTCCACACCTGTCTCCATGCCCGTTTCTGTGTCTGTCTCCGTGCCTACCTCCATGTCGGTCACCGTGCCTGCTTTAGTCTTCATTCCCCCACATGCTGCACTAACACCTTGTGACATCCTTCTTTGTGAGATCACTGACACAGTTACACTTGGTTGTGGAAAGCATCGACTTTGTCGACATCACTACAACCGTATAATTTTTCGGGCCCGCTGTCGGCAGGGATGCCGCCTGTATCCGGATTGTGAACATCCTCTACATCCAGATGCAGTATGTCCCATCTGTGCCTGCGGGCGCTATAGTGAATGTGCACTTAACTCTGATGGTGAACGCCCCACAATCGTCATGGCCTGCAACCGGCATGCCCTCTGTCGTGCATGCTTCAGAGGTATGGTTAATGCTAGCTGCCCTGGCTCCTGCTGTGACGAAGTTGCTTACCTGAATGGTTTTCGTCCTGTAGATCAGCGGGAGGGCTGCTACCATCGCCCGCATCCTTATGACAGTTGTCCTATCTGTCGTGAGGGTCTTACTTAGACGTACCTTGCACCCTGACAAAAATGTGCAGGTGCGCTGAAAAGAGTGTACAAGAATGTGCAAAGGTGGGGAACTCTTCACTAAAACTGCAAAACTGTGAAGAATGCAGTAAAAGGTGTCATCTTACTTTGTTTGTACCCTGCACCCTAACACCCTCCAAAGAAAAGTCCGAAGGGTGAAAATGAAGATGAAAAATGAAGAAGGAAGTGCAGGTGTGCTGAAAAGCGAACGTGGTAGACTCGTCACCAAAACTGCAAAACTGTGAAAGAAAGAAGAATGCAGTGAAAAGTCACATCCCACCGTCAAAAGTCTTGTTCCACAGGCCAAAAGTTGCGCCTGACAGACCGAAGCAGCAGCACAGCAATGAAAATTCGGGAAAGTACAAGGCCTCCGCATTTTCTGAAGCAAACAGGCCGCGGGCATGTGGTACCGGGACCAATTCAAACCAAAGGAATCACAGGCTGGGACGAGTTCAGGAGGCTCAGTCCAAGTCAATATAAAGGGGACTGGCCAGACACATTTCAGGCAGACACTGCTCATTCGTGAGAAGTGTGGAAGTGCTGCTGGAGCGCTTGTGCACTATCTGCGAGGCGTGACATGCGCGAGATTCTAGGCATCGAGGGCTGGGCAGCGCTGTGCTGAGGAGGGAAGGCGGCCATAGCTGCATAGTACGAGATCGAGCTGAGTGGTAGCGGATGGATTTCAGAGACAAGATCCTCAAGTAGAGAGAGAGAGGGAGAGAGAGTAGAGGGAGAGAGTGAGCGCATGCATGAAGAGAGAGAGAGAGAGAGAGAGAGAGAGAGAGGGGGG
>BFEA01000101.1:771110-781145 GCA_003427395.1 Chara braunii
CGTTGTTTGCAATAGGATAAAGACTGCTTTGATTCTGAATCTATTCACCTGGGTGGAATTGGGGCTGTTGTGGGGAAAATCTAAAACACACACACACACACACACACACACACACACACACACACACACACATGCAGATGCAGATGCACATGCTCGCAGACATGCAGATGCTATAGAGGTGAAACGGTTTCAATGTTGAATTTGCTGAACTTTGCTCATCTTTAGTGTTCTTCATTGTCTGCTATAGACGTAAAACTGCTTCAATTTTGAATCTACTCATCTGGGTGGAAGAGGGGCTGTTGTGGTGATAATATACAACACACACCCACACACACACCCACACACACACCCTCTACACACCCACACACCCACACACCCACACCACACACCCACACACCCACACACCCACACACCCCACAGTGCCACACCCTCTACACACCCACACACCCTCTACACACCCACACACCACACACCACACACCCACACACCACACCCTCTTCACACACCCACGCATACAAATGGTTCAATTAATGCAGATATGGCCAATGATAGTTGATGGACTGCATTTTGCAGGGAACTATGAATACGGAAGAGCTGCTTCATCTTGCAAATTCCCGGCAGAAGTTGTTGGAAAGAAAAGCGGCATTCTTTAACTATGATAAATCTAAGGGGGACCACAAAATGACGGTAGGACATGCTACATATCCTCGCGTAGTTCGTTGTGAACTCTTCTATCCTGCTGTCAATGCCTCTCATTATATTCGGCGCTTCCAATGCGAAGCTATATCTGTGATCTTGTTTTCCTTTTCGTGATCTTGTTTTTTTTTCCAGTTTTTGCAGCTGTTGTTATCTCTTCTTTGACCATGTGGAGCAGGCGTCAGATCTATCGAGCGAAACAGGAAGGAAGAAAGATCGGCCAGAAAGAAGAAGAAGAAGAAAAAAGCGGCCTAGCTCAGTTGGTAGAGCGCGAAAGGGGCATTCAGGAGGTTGCGGGTTCGATTCCCCACAGTCCCCAATCGAGCCCCCTCACCTCCTGAGGCGCGCTGCAGGTTCACCGGCTGAGGTAGTCAGCTGGTTCCTTCTGGTTGGTTGGTGGGGAATACCACCCATGGCCAGGGGTTGGGTTCAACCCCCCTGAGGGGATAGGCTCAACCCATAACCCTTAGTGTAGCTTGCCTCTAGAGGGTAGATCAAGCTTCAGGGTGTCTATCATTCCTGGTTAGGTAGATAGTGGGAGGTATGTGGAGAGAAGAATATAGCTTAGTTTTTTAATACAAAGAGAGAAAAAAAAGAAAAAATAGAACAATGAAAAGGCCCAGTGAAAGAAAGAAAATTGGCCCAGTCTGCACTCAGTGCACTGAAAATTCATGGGTACGTAGGCACTGTGGTCTCCACCCCAGTGTGGCTGGGATCTAGACTCTCTTCTGTGTTTCAGTTGCAGCATGATGACGCAGTTGTTTATGTGTGGAAAACAAATGGGCCCAGCGAGAAAGAAAATTGACCTTGTCTCTTTTCCGATCTATCTACCAGCTGCTTAACCTGTCAGCCCATATGTTTGTTGATGTCAATGCTACTATCATCATGTCTTATCTGTTGGTTTGGTTGATCAGAGTCGTGTCTGATATTCTCTGAGGCTGTTGCCCCCTTTCTATGGATACATATGGTGCTCTCGCTCTCATGGTGTGCTCCTGCCAACTGTGTGCTGAAATGCCAATTCAAAAGGTGTGCCTGCCACTCCATATGGCAAGTTGGCCCATAAATCATCACTTCACACTGTAGACAGTATTGTTGTTTTTGTCTGTGTCATCATTGTGTAACTCCTACATATCTGTCAGTTTAATCTCTCTCTCTCTCTCTCTCTCTCTCTCTCTCTCTCTCTCCCCCCTTCTCTCTCTCTGCAATGAACCCAGATCGTGAAGACACTTGTCAACAATGCCAGCCCATATAGATATCAACCTGCTGATGAATGTCAATAATCATAATTGTGTCCAGATAGAATGAGATGGGAAATCATACACAGACGAAGGAGAGAGAGAGGGGAGAATAGACTGAGAGAGGAGAAATCAACAATGCCCACTCCTGCTTCGGGCTACCTCCTCTCTCGCCACCTCAATAATCAATAACCCGAACACAAATCTGAAGTTCTCTCTCAATGTGCCACGTGGCACGTCAGCCTGTCTTCATCAGCGAACTGGAGAATGTCGACATCAAGATACCAGGTACGTATCTACGATAACCCCACAGTCTTGATCTCCTTCCGAAGTGACAATGAATCAGAACAGCACTATCAATCACGTAACCCCGCCACATCAGCGTACAGGTGGCAGCAGCCACGTCAGCGGCGGCGCGTGGCAGCTGCCACGTCAGCATGCCAAGAAGACTATTGCCAGCCAGCCACCATGCCAGCCAGCAGCGCGTCGCCGTCTCTCCTCATATGCCAGCATAGAGCCAGCATCCAGCCAGCGTCGCAGCGTCGCACCAGTGTCAAAGTCAACGCGTGAAGTCAGCATTGACGCAAGACTGAATGAATGTCAAAGCCAGGGAGTCAGCTCTTATGYAGTGTTGACGCGGGGTCTGGACCCCGGATGCTGTATCCCTCAGCCGTCCAGATCTCGATGCGAATGAGGGCCCAGATTGGCCTGAAACTGAATTCCCTCCGGCCTGGATGCTGTCTGGGTACCTGCGCACAACAAGTGAGTGTATCCAACCAAGGGCCTGGGTGCGGTACCTTTGGCTCTACAGTTGACTTACTCTTGAATTTCCTGTGTGCAGTGTTCGGTCACACAACCACACTCGACAGACTCGGGCCTGGGCGTGTCTTGGTCACACAGCCCAACACAGACCAACTCAGGTCTGCGTTTCCTGGGGCTGAGTTCTAAGCCCCAGGCTACTTCGAAACAGGGTTACTGCATTCCTGCCGACCAATTTTCGAGTTCCACCGCAGAAATACTTAAGACCTTAACCCACGTTCATAAGCAGCGACAATATCAGGAGCAGTTTCAAATAGTTCTCGTTTACTAAACCATCTGTCCTCAGATGGTGCTTGAGACGTGAAACGTACCTTGAACTGCTTCTAAGGTCGTCCACGTGCACCTGTAGAAAAGTACCCATGCCCTGTGATTTTGTCCACTTCATATCCGCCGTCCATGTCTGGCGGAATCATAGACAGTCTATGTGGGAACTCATTTCCTTCTACATAAGGTAGCAATTTGGACGCGTGAAAGACAGGGTATGTTTTGAGGTGAGGGGGAATATCAATTCGGTAAGACGGTCCCTCTGCATCCCCAATTACTTTAAGAACTTCCCAGGGTCCAAAATAGACAGGCAATAGTTTCTGAGACACATCTTCTTCTAGTGAAAACTCTTTGGACTTCACCCAAACGAGATCGCCTACCTGGAATGTCGATGGTCGGCGATGCTTATTAGCTTGTTCAATCATTCAGTCCTGAGCTTTCTTTAGATTATCCGTTACTTTCTTAATATCTTCTTAAAACAATACTGCGTATTCCCGGGTCCCTGGAGGTAACCTAAGGAATTGATCCCTTGTTAGCACATCAATGGGACGCTTAGGTTTCCACCCCTTATGCAATGCATTTGGTGTTCGCCCTGTAGCGGTATGGACACTACTATTGTATGCACTTGCTATTTTGGGTAAGTTCTCATCCCAATCAATCTGATCGGGTCTCACATACATGTGCAGAAGCTGCTGGCACAAACGGTTCATCTGTTCACTTTGTCCATTCGTTTCAGGGTGTCGCCCTGACGACATGGTTAAACGTGTACCATCTGCTTCCATCAGCTTTTGCCATGGCATACTCGTGAACCTGGCATCATGGTCAGATACAATGGAGAGAGGAAAACCATACTTAGTCACCCATCACATATGAAACTTTTGGATCACAAGTTCAGTTCGTGCTTCTGAGGGTAAGGGAATAAACATGGCATACTTAGAGAAATGATCCACAATAACCATTACTTGACTATTGCCATTCCTGCTTTTGGTGAGGCTCATGAAATCAATCGAGATAGACTCACCTGGTTCGCTTGGAATCGGTAATGGTTTCAGAAGACCAAGTGGATTCTCATGTGAGGGTTTGTTTCTCTGACACACAAGACATGTACGAACATAAGTTAGTACGTCTTCTTTCAATCCCTTCCACTCAAAGCGTTCTCTAACCTCAGCGTAAGTTTTCTTGAAACCAAAATGACCTTCAACGTTGTGACATTCCTTAATAAGCAGACTTTTAATTTCTTCCTGGTGAGGAATGCACAATCTCTGTTCAGTTTGGTCTAACAAGAAAAACAAACCATCGGTTACCTTATAGTTGGGAAGTAGAGTGGGATCTTTTGCAAGAAAATCCATAATAGGTTTCCATATAGGGTCAGTGGTATATCCTTGACGAATTTTATCTTTCAAATCATTCCCAATATCTAGGTAAGAGAGAATAGCACCAAAGAAATCACATCTTCTAGACAATGCATCTACAACCACGTTAGACTTTCCTTTGATAATTTTTAGCTCAAAATCAAAAGTGTTAATGAATGCAGACCATCATACTAGCTTATCAGAGAGTCTAGGCTGTGTGTTTATCCACTTGAGTGGCGAGTGGTCTGAGTACACAGTGAAGTGTCTCCCTAACAAGTAGTGTTTCCATGTGTTTAGCGCACAGACGAAAGCATACAATTCCCTTTCATACGTGGAGTTGGCGACCTTTTCTGATGGCAATCGTGCGGACATAAACTCAATTGGTCTGTAACCATTGTCGTCGTTCTGTTGGAGGAGTGCGCCAATCCCATACCGACTTGCATCAGTAGTAACGATAAAGGGAAGGGAAGGATCAACAATTTTCAGAACAGGGTAGTGAGTCAATGCATACTTTACCTTCTTAAACGAAGACTCACAATCCTTGTCCCACAACCAGATAGTTCCTTTCTTTAACAATCTTCTCATTGGTGCAGCGATCAATGAGAAGTTCTTGACAAACTTTCTATAGTAGCTTGCCAAACCAAGAAAAGATCGTAACTCGGTCACAGACTTAGGTTGTGACCAATCTCTAATTGCTGATATTTTCTTTTTCTTTGGCCTGAGGCCATCTTGGTTCACTATATGTCCTAAGTATAAAACTTCAGATTTAGCGAACTCAGACTTCTTTGGGTTTATTTTAAAGTTGTCTCCTCGCAACTTATCTAACACCAAACGAAGATGCTTCTCGTGTTCTTCTAAAGTTTTACTATACACGAGAATATCGTCGAGATAGACAATAACGAACTGATCCAACCATTGACGAAATAATTCATTCATTGACCGTTGGAACGTTGCAGGGGCATTTGTCAATCCGAAGGGCATAACCATGAACTCGTAATGGTCGAACCTGGTCCGGAAAGCAGTCTTGTGTTGATCTGCGGGTTCCACCTTGATCTGATGGTACCCAGACTTCATATCAATCTTACTAAAGTACTTACAGCCCTGCAGTTGGTCAAGTAAGTCGTCGATGCGAGGAAGCGGTTCGACGTTCTTGACGGTAACGACATTCAACCCTCGATAATTAATACACAGACGTAATTCACCCTCCTTTTTGGGCACAAACAAAACAGGTGCACCATAGGGATATGAACTAGGGTAAATCCATCCCTTGTCAGTGAGGTCTTGCAGTTGTTTCTTCAATTCCTCAAGTTCCCTGGAAGACATTCTATAGATAGGGCCCTTGGGAATTTTACTACCTGGAATTATCTCAATGGTGTGCTCAATAGCACGTTCAGTAATTTCGGTAGGTTCAAGCTGCAAATCCTTATATTATGAAAGAAGACTTTCAATAGTTGGAGGGCAGGAAGAAGAAGACTCACCGACTTTCTTTACCAATACTAGCATGATTTCCTGTTCCAACTTTTTCTTTGAAACCATCGAACGAAAAGTTGGGTAACTCATGCAACAAAAAGATAAACTAGAGTCAAAGTCAGGCTTATGATACAACTTAATTGGTTTCATTTCAGATTGTGCATCTTTAAGTTGCACAATCTTGATTTTGAAATCGATGTCCGGGTTGGCTTCCTCGTGCCAGTCCATACCCAGAATTAAATGAAAAGGCAAATTCTTCTCTATGAGGAAAGATAACTCATGCACAATCTTCTTTCCTTCCCTCGTTCTGAACTGACACTTAATACGATCAACGTACTGAGAGACAGTGATCGTACTTTTGTCGGCTAACATAGACGTGATCGGTCGAGACAAGTCTTTTACCTTCATTCCGAGATGCAACTTGCGGATTGCCTTCTCGGAGATGTAGGACCTCGTCGATCCAGGGTCTAACAACGCACCAACTCGTGTTCGTGCGATTTCAACATCTGCAAACAATAATTCGCCCTTAGACTTTGCTTTTCGAGCCCATGAGCTATGTAAGGCTAGCAATTCATTACCTAGCTCATCAAGGGAGTCATCCAGAGAGACAGAACATAAGACAATGTCAGGGTGGTCTGGATGATGGGCTAAGGAAGAATCATCCTCTGCCATATGAGAAAAAGGGTAGGAAGGGTTCGTAGGCGCCTTACCTGTCTGTTCGTCCTTACCCTTGATCTCAGTAGGAGCAGATGCTACTCCTGCTGGTTGCTCGCTTTTGGGTTACGGATCATAGGGCAATATGCGATCACATGTCTCGGTGTGCCGCACTTGAGACATTGCGCATTGTCCATGCGCTCCTACCAAGTCTCACGAGTCATTCCCATCTTCAACCATGGCTTCCCGTCGGCAATGCCAGGGTGCCATGGAAATGGTCTTGGTTTCTTCCCTGTTCCATTTCTGGGTGACCCTCCCTTATTGGCCACAACAGCAGTGACTTCCCCCTTCTCGGAGTCACTGTTGTTATCCTTATCTTCTAGTGGCCACTTTTCCACTGTGTCGTCATCAAAGACGACAAGGGTGTGGTCCTGGCGCTTTTGTCGCCAGAGGCTTCGTTTCCCGTTGTACGGCCTCCCTCCTCCTCCTCCTCCAGACTTAACTACGGCTGCATAGGAGTTTTTGACTTGAGAAGTCATTTGCTCCCTTTGCAGAGCAAGGTCGCGAAATCGCCTATAGTTGTACTTACCTGACTTAGCTTCGGCCACCAAGTGTCCCCGGATGGGCTCAGGCAACGTGCGGGAGTAGATGTACAACACTTGGCTGTCTTGCAGGTTCAATCCTGGGACCTGCAGTAATCGATCGACTTCTCGGGACAAAGCTTTGACCGATGTCCAATGCTTTTAACCAATCGATGTCAATTGGTCAAACGCCTTGTCGGCCGTCGTCTTATCGAGAAAACGGTCCTTGATCTTTGTCAAGAACTGTTTCAGTGTCAGGGTCTTTGCCCACTCGCCGATGTCTTCGAACCCCGCGGCATTGGCCTCGGCCAACACCAATTGTTTGGCCTCACCACCCATGCAAGAGGTAGTGAACGCAACTTGGGACTCCGGCTCGACCGGAGCGGTGCTCACATACGTTTGGATCTCAGCAATCCAAAGCAACATGCTCTCGTCTTTCTTGTTACTGAACGTAAAAGGCAATTTCATTTTTACTTTCTCTTTTTTCTTTGGCTTCTCCGGTTCTGCGCTTGTCTTACCCGGAGTTGCTGAAGGAGGAGGCTTGGGAGAAGGAGATGAATGAGAAGAATGAGATGGAGAGGATGGTGGGCTCAGTGGTCCATTCCCATTGGACGTTGTCCGAATTGTGGGACAGGCAGACTTCATAGCATCTCCCATCAACTTTCTCACTTCTTTCTTGTCTTTTTTTTCTTCTTGTTTTTCCTCACCTTCTAACTGGTTCTTTCCTTTCACAATGTTTGCGATTGTTCGCGATCCTACAGCAATCTCATCTAATTGAGTTTGCTGCCTGTCAATTTTCTCTTCCAGAAAGGTAAGGTATGTCACAATATGAGACAATGTATGTGACATGTCAGTCTGTTCTCCAACTTCTGTTCGAGTTACCTGTCTAATTTCTTTAACTCTTTGTCCTCTTCTTTGTTCCTGTTCTCTTCTTCTGGCCAATTCTTCTTTCTTTCTTTCTTCCGCGGCCAATGTTTCTTTCAACTGCTGGATATTGGCATCAATCGTAGCCTCAGTTACTTCTGGCTTAGTCTCGCCTTTACGAGTCGCTTCCATTATTTCTTCCAGCTGCTTCAAAGCAAACTGGTCCAACGCCTGTCGGCCCTGGGCCATCAGTTTGGAAGCTTCGGTCCCGGCTGCCACAACCTCCACAGCTGTGATAGATTTCTTCAGGCGGTCTTCAACCTTCTGCAAATCAAATCTATCACGGATGTGTTGTTCAGCATCCGGTCCAGACAGATGTACTTCGGTCAAAAACTGGTTCCATAAGGCCAACAACTCTTCTTTCTTATTCTCAGACTGCCTCCGAGTCTTAAGCTCAGACGGTCCTTCGCCCACGGAGAGCGTGATTGGAATAGGAAACAAGAATGTGCTCACGAATCTCGTCAGAATAGACTTTTGCAAACATTTCCAGAAGTAAGACATTTTCGGAGGACAGAAACAGGAAAATTCGTCGGCCAGATTGTTCTACCGCAAAAATAAATAAAAGAGAGAATAATTTTCACGGTCACCCCAACCAGATTCACGCTATCTGAACAAAAAGTTTTAATAACAAGGAACATAAATTTAATAATTCTAATTGCTTTCAAGAGGTTCATAGACTTTCCAGACCGCCCTAGCATGACACAACAACCCGACAGCACCACAGCTGAGAGGAGCAGGACTGGGTTCAGGCAGGTTGACAACAGCCAGACAGAAGCAAATAGCATAGGCTAAACTAGGCAGGGGTGAGGGGTGGTACATCCTTCTCCTCAGAGAAGTAATCAATGCCATCCGCTCGGACCTCACAGCCATAATGGGGAGGAGCGTGCGTGAGTCACCCATGTTTTCCCATATTGACTTGCCGGGGGAATAGGAACCGGACTGTCGCTCCCCAGAATGGTAGGAGCCAGAACCAAAAGGTTCTGTTTTCCCAAAAAAAAATTAAAAAAATAAATAAATATATATATATATATATATATATATATTTGCTGTTCTAATTTCAATGTGATGACGCTCTATTCTATTTCAGGTACTGCGACTCAGGCCAGCATGATCATCAACACACACAAGTAAGTACACAGGCACACAGCACAGCACAAGACAACAGGTAAGTCCGCCAACAATATCACAATAATAGTTAGCGTTCTTCCCTTGCTGCTGCTGCTTTTTCAATTCTGTGTGATCAGCACCCAATCTGACGTTTGGCACCACAGCCACGTCAATCTTCTAGCCGTGCCGCTTCGGTCATCAGAATGCAACTCTGACTTAAGCACAACCGTGCCTGCCACGTGTCACCCCTGGCATGCCAACTCAGCAACTCGAAGAGTATGCCAGGTCAGCATGTCCAATCATAGTCATCAATGGGGTGCACTTCAGCAATGTGCGTTGATGTCACCGGTCACTTTTTTGCTTGCCACGTGTATCCCCTGGTGTGCCAACACAGCAGCGCTTGAGTCTGCCACGTCAGCACTATAGTCCAGTCAGCAACATCAGTGGAATACACGTCAGGATGGGTACCAGCGCGTCGTACAATGCCACTTAAGCCAGGTAGTGGAGTGCCACGTCAGACAGTGCCACGTCAGCCCGAAGCCTCTCACCACAGTAAACGAGTGGTGAGTCAGCAATGCCACGTCAGCACTCCTTAACAGTCACTGGCCACGCCAGCAGTGCCGTCCCGTTCGCAGATGCGGTCGATCGGAATCTGGATCGCAGTGCGATCCTGCTGGTCTTCCCTTGTCGAGATACCAATGCCACGTCAGCACCTGACGTGCGCTGTCCCACTCTTGTCCACGTCAGCTTCTCTGTTGTAGGCGTCACCACTTCCACTGTCGTCAAAGTCGTCGTCGTCGTCTGTCACATCATCGGAAGTATTGCTCCGATACCAAATTGCAATGAACCCAGATCGTGAAGACACTTGTCAACAATGCCAGCCCATATAGATATCAACCTGCTGATGAATGTCAATAATCATAATTGTGTCCA